>JAGFMF010011663.1:4224504-4420143 GCA_019455555.1 Galemys pyrenaicus | reverse complement strand
TCCCATCCATCCATCCACCCACCCATCCATCCATCCATCCATCCATCCATCCATCCATCCACCCACCCACCCATCCACCCACCCACCCACCCATCCATCCATCCATCCATCTACACACCTATCTGTATCTATTCCATTCATTCACCATCTAGCATCATATGTACCCTTCCATCTGCCATTCACCATTCCCCTACCCTTCCTGGTAGGTGAACCCTCATCCCCAGGTTGGAATCCAGGCCGATTCCCAATGACTTCCTTAGGGTTCTTCCCGCTACCACACGCAGCCCCCACCATGCCTCACCATTCGAAGCTGTGAAGTCAATGGCTACTGTGAAGTTCAGCTGTGTCCTGTTCGGGAAGCACACGGATTGAAGAGTGAGGGCCTAATACTACACCAGGATGTCTCAAACACAAATGTGCGCCTGGACCTCCTGAGGATGGTGTAAAATGCAGATTCTGATCTGGATGGACTGGCTGGCGCCTGAGATTCTGCATTTCTAACAAACTCCCAAGATGTGCAGATCGCTCTGATCCGCGGACCGCATCTTGGGTAGCGGAACTGAACACCCGCTGCGAGACGGGCGCAAAGTGATTTAACCTTTGCCACGCAGCCTTGCAGTCGTCATTCACACCCCCTTACGTCAGAGAGAAGTGAGGTTCAGAGAAGCAAAGTGCCTTCTCCGGCCCGCCTGCCTTCCCGAACCGAGCAGGGCGTCCCCTAGGGTCTGCCGGGCTTTTCTCTCTCGGCCTCTCCCTCTCGCCTTCGCACAACTGTTGTTCGGGTCTTGTTCAGGGTGTTGGGGCCGCTTCTGAGGGCCGCCGACCTGACCCCTCCCACGGAGGGCTGGGCTCTAAGTGAAAGGCAGCCACGGAGAGCACCGAGGCGGCCCGCGAGCGCGCTCCAGGGCGCCTGACGCCTGACACGTGACCTCATGCCATCGCCCGGGCCCTGCCTGTTCGCAAACAGAAGAACCCAGAGCGGGGCGGGGAGCAGCGCACGGGGGGTTCGGCCCAGAGCTGGGTCTGCGACTCACCCGCCTCTGATGTAATCAACAAAAGTGAACTCCGAGTCCACGGAGAAGGAGAGCAGCGTCACCTGTGGGGCAGGAGGGGCACCCTGCCACCGGGAGAGGGCAGCGCAGGGCGAGAGGGGCGGCGCCCTCTGGGGAGAGGCACGAGGTGCAGGACATGACTTTGACCCATCCCGCCCGTCGGGTTCGGAAAGGACAAAAAGGAGAAGCTGTCAACAGTGCATTTGGAGTTCCAAAATTATATTATATTGAAAAAGAAGACTTAGGTTTTTAGCAAAAAAATTTTGCAAAAGAGTAAAGTAAAAAAAAGAGAAGGAGCCTCCCTGGTGGCGCAGTGGGTTGAGCGCCGCACTGTGAAGCACCCGTGGCACAGCAGCGCGAGTTCGATCCCCGGCCAGGGAGGGACCCACAGGGCGCAGCAGACCTCTCCTGCCTCCCCGCTGCTCCCCTCAGCAGTGTGTTTCAGTCCATCTGCCTGTTCTGCTCCCCACTCTGTCCCTGGGGAATCCTCTCACCCCCACACCTCTGGCCTGTACCCCAGCTCTAAATGCATAAATAAAATCTTTAAAAAAAGAGAAAACTTCAAATGGTGACCCACGTGCCTACCGCTACCCTCCCAGGTAAGCTGTGCCCACAGCCTTCCCCTGCCCCTAGCACGGTCACGCGGGTCAGTGGGGAGCAGCGGAAGGCCTGGGGCCAGAGCCCCAAGGGGCACTCACGGTTCCCGAGTTGACGTACTTCTTCTTCTTGCACTTCTTCCGCGGGTTAAGAACCTGCGTGAGGAAGAGAAACAGCCATGGTGGGACCCGGAGGCAGGCTGACAGGCCGAGCGGGGGAGGGGGTGCGGGCAGTGGTAGCGCAGACCTCACCTCGTACACCGTGAACTGGTTCTGGGCTTTGCTGAGCTCCCGGTAGCTGGTGGTGAACTCACCGATGAAATCGTGGCTGCAAGAGGCCAGGCCTCAGTGAGCGCCGCTGCCCCAGGCTCGGAGGCAGCCCTAAGACCAGTCTTTTCTTCCCACTATCCCCTGCCACAGGCTCTGGGGATTAGGGCGAGAAGAGGGGCCAAGGGGAGGGAGGAAAACGGAAGAGAGTGCCAGAGAGATTACACCCAAAGTCCGGGATCTCTCATCACCCTTGCTGCCTCCCGAGGGTGCTTTGGGGTTCCTAGTTAACGGCCTACAGGCTACAGGGGGCTGTCTGGGTCAGCACAGGAGAAGGCAGCGCTACGTGCCAGCTCTACCTTCCATCCCGGTCCCAGTCATACACATCAATCTTCACTGTTCTGAAATGCAGGAGATAAACAGAAACTGGGTAGCTAGGACAAACATTAGCGATACCCACCCACTTACCACGCACACATCATCCTTCCACCCGTCTGTCCTCCATCAGCCTTCTCACCATCTGACCGGCCTCCCATCCTGTCTGTCCATTCCTTGCTCCGTGTGAGAACCCGACCATCTACGCCACAAGTTACTACTACACTAGGAAGGTGCTGCCGTCTCTTCAAACATTCACTTGTTGAGACTCATTTCACTCCTGACATTGTCCGCAGTACAGGTCACGCAGTACGTCGTCTCATCTAACAACCACCCTGCGAAGTAGGTCCTATTATCTTACTTTTGGATAAGGAAACTGAGCTCTGAAAAACAGAACACTAAATCGTGACTGAGCTGAGATTTAAAAACTCAGACGTGCTGGTTCCTTCTGACTACTTACGCCAGGTCACCCCTGCGCCCAACTGTGGGGCGGTCCATGCCCGCTTTTGTCTGTTCCTCTAACTACCATGTACCCATGCCCTGGCCACCCACTTACCTCTTAACTTCTCTCTTACCCACCTACCTAGCTATGCATCCACCCATTCACCGACTCACTGGTGCGTGCGTGCGTGTGTCTGTCTGTCCGTTCACTCATCCATCGAGCAAACCCGACCCTCCACCATCTGTCCGTCAGGTCATTCGTTCACTACGTAACTATCCATTCCATGCACGCCCATCCTTCCTTGTCCCGTCTTCATATTGTCCATTTATGAATTCTCATGCTCAGCCTGACCCTGTGCTTTACCCTCATCCACCAACTGCTTCGTCCACAAATCCATCCCTCCACCATCCACGCGTCTGTCCGTCAATCCTCCAGTCACCCCACCTAATAATCTCCTTGTTTTCTCCATTCCTCTCTTTGCCTTCCCAGCCATATACCAAACTGTCGCATACCCACCCTTCCACTCATCCATTTACTAAGTCAACCATCTGTCTGCTCCACTCATCTGCCCATCAACCCCTTGGCCCCTCGTCTGCAGCCCACAAACCCATCTCTGCTACCCACCAACCACTCGCTTTGTATACCCATCTGTCCACTGCCAGTTTGGGCATGCATCTGGTCATCCGTGCACGTCTATGAATTCACCCTTTCGCCCACCTGTGCGTCCAGGCGGCTCTCCTCCCGCTTCCCTGCCTCCCTGCTTCCCTGCCCCCCTGCTTCCCTGCCCCACCCCCTCTCACGGAGCTGTGACGCCCCTGCCACCGTTCCGGGCCCAGGAACCCCAGGCGCGCACCCCGTCCCCTCCGCAGAGCCGCGGCAGACCTGTCGTAGTCCCCGTTGCACAGTGCCCGCACGGGGATGCTGAAGGGCTGCCACACGGGGTTCAGTGTGTTCTTCACGACCTCGGTCTTGTGGCAGATGGTGAAGCTGGAAAGGAGCAAGAAGCCCGGTGTCTGCCTTCGGGCCAACTGAGCCCAGAGATAGTCCGACACTCCTGGCATCTGTGGGACTCTCCCATCTGTTGGGCGCTTTGTGTCTGCTGCCCGAGTCAATTCCGGGCTTGGGTCCAGGTGGCGTCTCAGGCGCCCCACACCCAGCCCGGGAGCCCCAGCAGGCCTGCGGTCACGGCCGGGGTGGCGCGGCAGCGGCGAGGGCAGCGACTCACGTGCCGTCCTCGTTGCTCCTGTAGAACACGAGGAAGGGGTCTGACTTCCCAAAGAAGTCCTTCTTGTCCAGCTTGTGGGCACACAGCTGCATGGTGGCGATGTCCTGGGGGTGCAGGTGGGTGTTGGCGCCCAGGCACGACGGCGCAGACCCCGCTGCGGGGCGGGCACAAGGGTCTAGCGCGGGCCCCCACTGACCCGGCAGTTGCTGAGCTCCTCGGCGGTCAGCAGGATGCTCCCACACTTCTTGCCGGGGACACCCCTGAAAGGAGAAAACGCCGCTTTGTGCGGTGGGGAGGAGGCACCAAAGCCGGGGAGGCCAGTCCAGGGCCAAGCACTCAGCTGGCCGCCACTGCCCGGGGCTGTGTCCCGCTCTGCCCAGGAGGCCCTGCGGTGCGGAGGGCCTGCGGCCTACGAGGCGGAGGTGACCAGTGGGCCAGGCGGCAGCTCGTGGGAGAGACAAAGGTCTTGGTACTTAATTCCCA
Organism: Galemys pyrenaicus; assembly: GCA_019455555.1. Taxonomy (NCBI): domain Eukaryota; kingdom Metazoa; phylum Chordata; class Mammalia; order Eulipotyphla; family Talpidae; genus Galemys; species Galemys pyrenaicus. The sequence goes on along the minus strand of JAGFMF010011663.1, from coordinate 4,415,703 downwards.
TTTCTTTGGGCTCCAGTTTTCTTTTTAAAGATTTATTTATTTATGCATACAGGAACTGGGGTACAGGCCAGAGTCCAGGTTGATGAGAAGATTCAGTAGAGACAGAGCGGGGAGCAGAACAGGCAGATTAACTGAAGCACACGGCTGAGGGGAGCAGCAGGGAGGCAGGAGAGATCTGCTGCGCCATGTGGGTCTCCTCCACGGCCGGAGGCAGGGATCGAACTCGTGTGCAGTGGCTGCAGTTAGCTTCATAGTGCGTTGCTTAACCCACTGCGCCACCAGGGAGGCCCTGGGCTCTAATTTTCTTGCCTATGAGACTGGAGGAAAAGCAACCGCTCGTTCATATGGGTATGAAGATGGTGCATTTCTCAAGCGGCTCCAGTCTCTGCTACGTCGAGCACGGACGGAGCTAGTGTGAACTGGCCTCCTGGACATCTGCGTGCTGACCTTGGGGAGTGACGGGGCATTGAGATGCCAGAGCCGCTGGGGAGTAGGGGGAGACTGGGGAGGACTGCCCGGCCAGACGTGGGCAGAGGGCTGGCCAAGTGTTGGGCCACTTCTTCGGTTAGTGCTGTGCTTTCCCAGGACTGTGGAGTAAAATAGAAAAGACCCGGGCAGGGGCCTCCCTGGTGGCAGGGGTTAAGTCGCAGCACTATAAAGCTATAGGCAGCCACTGCAGCACGAGTTTGGTCCCCAGCCAGGGAGTGAACCACAGGGCGCAGCAGACTCTCCTGCCTCCCGCTGCTGCCCTCAGCAGTGTGTTTCAGTCCGTCTGCCTGTTCTGCTCCCCGCTCTGTCTCTGGTGGATCTTCTCAGTTCCGGCAGCGCTGGCCTGTACCCCAGTTTTTGTATTCATAAATAAACATTAAAAAAAAGAGACAAGAGCAGACACCCTTTCCTGGCCAAGAAAAGTGATTTCATGTGTCTGACGCGCGTGCGCCAGGGCACCTACTCCGTAAGGTGGAACCGCTGCTCCTTGGTCTAAAAGAAGGCGGGGTCCTTACTGATTGGGGCCTGACAGCCTGCCCCCCAAGGTGTGGTAGAGAGAAAACTAGATCGGGTGATCTGGGTCAAGTCCTAGTTCCAACTGCTGTGGGGTTTTCTCCGCCTTTAAAATGTGGATGTTCCACCATTTACTTGGCGCCTTCGGTCCGCTGTGGTGGGCGTGGCGAGGGCACCGAGCGTCCGCGTCCGGCTGCACACACAGGACCAGCGCGCCTCGGCCACTGCCTTCGTGCTGGTCTCTCCCTCCTCAGCGGCCCTTCGCCTGCTCGCCCAGTGTGGTTCTAGCAGACTGCAGCCATCGCGGCCTTCCTTCTGCTCCCTCCCCCAGCCCCTTCTCACTTTATTTGCAGAGTCCCAGCCTGGTGAAGCCCAGTTCTCTGCCTAACTCATCTCTAAGCTACCAGCCGGACCAGAGGAAACAGTCGCGCTGAAGTCTCATTTTAAATGCACGTCTGCAGCCCCCAGAGGGGGTTCCTCCTCCGGCTCTCTCCTAAACCCTCATCCTCACCCTCAGTCCCCCTGACCTTGTTCACTGCCTCACTGAGGACACTGCAGCTGCCAGGGAAGAGTGTCCTCGGAAGCCCCGCCCTCACCTGCTCTGTCTCCCCGCACACCTGTGCTTCCCGTGGGCTGTGCCCCGCTCCATGCTACAGCCTCTCGCTGCACAAGGACGCCAAGCCCACGAGCGTCCCTTGTTACCAAGTCTGTCTGTCTGTCTTTAAATCCCCCAGCTTACTCCTCCCTCACTTTTTAAAAAAGTTATCTCATCTGGCGACACTCCACCCTTGCACCTGCTCAGTCGGAGATTCTGGTGTCATCCAAGCATCCTTGCCGCTTCTCCTCTCGCGGTTGCTGCCGCATCCCTGTGTTGGCCGCCTTCGAGAAGGCTCAGGACCTGACCGCAGCCCTCGCGGCCCCCACTCTGGAGCGCGCTGTGCGTGCCCCACTCCTTCCTTCGCCCAACCTGCGCCGCTCTCACGCCAGCAGCCAGCACCGTCCTTGTGCATGGGCCGTGGCGCCCCTAGCTCAGAGCTCCAGGGCCGCCCCTCGGGTCAAGGCTGCAGCCCCGGAGGAGCCGCCCTGACCGCTAGCGCTCCAGCCTCGCCCCCTCTGCTCTCCCTCGTGCTCGGCGCCAGCTCCACGGGCCTCCCCGCCGCGCTTTGAAGGCGCTGGGCTTGGGGCTCGCAGTGTCCTCTGCCTAGAGCATCCTCCTCCACACAGGCACGGCTGCCTCCTTACTGCTTCTCAGAGTCCTGCTACTTCGGGCCTGCCGGCCCCTCTCATGCACATCGCACCCCCACCCACTGAGGGCGTCCCACCCTGAATTACTCTGTTCCACTCTGCCTTTTCCCCCGTAGTGCTCATGTCTTCTGCTTAGTCATGTTACTTCCTTACCAGACTGGTTTGCCACTAGCCTTCTGCACCGCTCCCAGCACAGCCCCACCCCCACTTCTGCTGTGTGAGCGCTTGGAGGCCCAGAGTCTGTTTTAGCTACCAGCGCACCCCGAAACCTTCAACAGTGACTAACGTAGAGTTTGTGCCCAGTGGCATTCAGGGGACGGATAAGCCCCTGATGCTTAGTGCATGGTTCGCCACATCACAGTGCTAACAGAGATCTAGCGGATGAAGCTCATGCGATTTCCAGAGAACCCGATGGAGGCAGGAGAAGACGCCGGAAGGAGAAGGGCTGGAAGTGGACCCTAAAGGTTGACTCCACTTAGAAGCAGCCAAGGAGAGCGGGGGGGGGGGGGGGAAGAGGGGGCCGCCTTGGAGCCCTGGAGANGGGGGGGGGGGGGGGGGGGGGGGGGGGGGGGGGGGGGAGGGGGGGCCGCCTTGGAGCCCTGGAGACTGGGCTTTCCAGAGGGCGGGGCGCTAGTGGAGCCTCCACTGCTTGTGCCAGCAGCTTTCTTGGCAGACAGCATCTAGGGGTGCCCACATGTCCCCTCCCCCTCCCCAGCCCCCTGTTCAGCTCACGTGAGGGGGCGCTCCACGCGGCTGCCTTGCCCTCCGATCACCTCTCCCAGGGCCAGGAACGCTTGTCCCAGGAAGTCCTGCGCAGAGGCTGGAGTCAGGGCCCACGGGCTGGGCCGTGTCGGGGTGCCCGGCACGCGCCCACGACCCAGGGAGTCCCTGGCACACGCCGCCCCCGTGGGCTCCACCATCACCCTAAGCTGCTGTCCACGGGGGCACTGCACCCTCATCCCCGCCCCCATCAGCCCAGCCGGTTCAGCCTTACCTTCTGCCGACCCAGCAGCGGCCCAGAAGGAAGAAGAACAGTGAGTAGGAGTCACAGGCAGGAGCAGGAGCGGAGGGCTGGGCCGGGGGTGGGCGGGGCACAGAAGTAGAGTCAGATCGAGGGCGGGGGCTGGGGAGGGTCGACTGGCACACTGAGGGCCCCGCTGTGCCCGAGCAGCCTGCAGGGCGGGCGTGCGCCCACGCTCACCGGTTTGGAGATGTTGGTTTTAGAGTCCACGTTGTACCTGGGGAGAGAGTGGAAGCAGCGTGGGGTGGGTGGGAGAGGCCAGAGAGAGGCGTGACTCCCGGCCCTGGTCAAGGTTTGGGTGGCGGGAGGGAGGCTGTGGACCCGAGCAAGCTACCTGGGGAGAGAGTGGAAGCAGCATGGGGTGGATGGGAGAGGCCAGAGAGAGGCGGGACTCCCAGCCCTGGTCAAGGTTTGGGTGGCGGGAGGGAGGCTGTGGACCGGAGCAAGCTCGGCCTCCTGGGCTCGATGGCTGGGCCAGAGGGAGGGGCGGCCAAATGAGGGGCAGTCAGGGCTGGGCGCTGGGGCGGCCCAGCCAGAGGGGCTAACTCAGGGAGCAGGCCGCCGGACAAGGACGGGGCTGGGGCTCGCTGCACTGGGTGCGGCGGAAGGGCGGGCTGGATGCGGCCGGCCGTCTGCACCGGAGCCCTCCCGAGCCCTAACTGGGTCTGGGGAGGAGCTATGGGGGCGAGGCTCACGCGTCAAAGCGCAGGTTTTGCTTTTCTTCAAAGAAATAGTCCAGGACGAATTTGCGCAGGAAGTCTGGGTTCAGCGTGTTGTCGATCACCTCGGTCCGTCCAAACTGGGCAGTGGGCAGGAGGCGGGAGGGCACAGTCGGGGGGCTGCGGGGGCTGCCAGGCGCTGCTGAAGGCCAGGAGGGGGCTCCCCACTCACCTCGCGCCACTCCTGGCTGGCCCGGCTCTGCGTGTAGAGCACCACCACTGCAGGGGGGGCGGGGGAGGAAGACGTCAGGGCGCCCCCTTCCCTGCCCCTCAGTCACAGCGGGACCCAAGTTCCCCCTCCCGCCCCAGCCCCTCCTACTGGGGTCGGACTTGGAGAAAGTGTCGAGGTCCAGCAGGTTCCTAGAGAGCGATAGACAGAGACAGACAGACAGAAGGTGGATCACCCCAGAGCCCACCACTCCAATTTGCCTACGTTAGGCACCGGGGGTAGGCTTGGGGCTCAAATCATACCTCCCTGCCCTATTACAACACCCAGCATGGGGGGGTAGGGGTGGCGGCGGTGTATGTGTGGGGGGAATCCGTGTCGTCAGCACCCTGGACAGCACCAGAAATTTCTGCCCCTAAGCGGTCCCCTGCGTCCACACTATCTCCAAGGGCTCAGGACAGGGGGTTTGCCCCCATAACTTTGTCCTCCTGGGGTCCAGGTCCTACCGCACCCTGCGGCCAATCCCTTGAGCCAGTAGCCTGAGTCCCCTTTTGCGGGTGGGGCTGTCCAAGGGGATCCCCCAACCCGCCAGCCACTCCCTGGAGTCTGCCTCTGAGATTCGCAGCCCGGATGCTTCTTCCCCTGGCTCTCCCCAGGCGGCTGGGCTGGGCAGCCCCGGAGCCCTCCCCCGATCCCAGCCCGCTCACCGGCAGGACACGGTGATTTCAATCTTGGTGGCCGGGACGCTGCGCTCGGAGGCTCCGCTGAGAGACATGGCCGGGGTGGTCGAGCCACGGGAGGCTGCGGCGGGCTGGCCAGGGGCTGCACGGGACCGGGGAGGCTGCGGCGGGTGGGCTAGGGGCTGCGCGGGCCGGCTCGGCTCGTGGTGGCGGCTGCACTCCCTCCAGCCCTGCGAGCTCCCACCGCCAGCGCCTCGGCTGTGGCTGCAGCTGCTGGCTCCAGATGGCAGCACAGCCCCGCCCGGCCCTGCGGGTGGCCCCCGCCCCATTGGAGCGTCCTCCAGCTGGCCCAGAACCTCACCCAGAGCCCAACTCCACCCACACCTTGGGAGACTCCCCAGGACGTTTCTCCCAGGTGAACCCCAAGCCCCCTGAGTCCTAGCTGCAGTGCAGAAGCAGGTGGGGCACTTGGTGGACACGGGGTGGCTGCCTCTTCCCAAGCCTCACAGCCCCTCGGGCCTGCCTGCCTCTCTGAATAGTAAGCGCGTGCTTGTCCTTAGCAGCGTGACCTTGGGCGAGTGCCTGGACACCTCTGACTGTCCCTCCTCTTTGGGGTGAGGGCGGCAGTCGCAGTTCCCTGGAGATGGTGCCCGGAGGCCGTGCACCCACAGGATTTAGCGGCCTGCACACCACAGGCACCCAAGACGCAGCCGGGGTTTCCTTCCTCCCGCTGGGCGTCACCTCTCACGGTCAGAGCTCCTTTGGGAAGCAGCAGCGGCCCCACAGCACACAGAGCCTCTACTCCGTGGCCTGTGAGGTCCCCCCCATGCCTCTGCTCCGCCCACGGGGTGGGTGAGGGTGGTGCCCCTCAGAGCCAGGACGGTGCTCTTGCAGAAGCGCTAAGTCAGGCTGGCTCCCTCCCCACTCCCAGCTAAAGGAAGACCCAGCAGCCCCAGTCTGAAGTCCAGGCAGCCCCGGGAAGGTGCGCGGTGGACGGGCTGCCCAGAGCCCACTGGGGCCCGAGGACGGCTGTCCCCACTCACGGAGGGGACCGTCGTGGCTCTGGACTGCACAGGCACCCCTCACCTCCAGCGCTCCTCCTGCTTCGCCTGCTCACCCCCAGGAAACCCGCCTCGCAGCACAAGGGCAGGAGCCCGCCCAGCAGCCAGGACAGAGAACAGCCATTCGCAAAGACTCTGATTTTATTTTGTGATCTGTGTCAAACTGCCTCGATCCTCAGTGCAGGTGGCCCCTCCACAGGAAGGAAGACGGAGGGAGGGTCTCCTGTTCGCGGCCTCCACGGCCTCAGGGGAAGCCCATGGCTGAGAGCCGACAGGAGTCCGGCAGGCGGGGAGCAGTGACAGGCAGTCACGTCAGGGGCGGGGCCGGAACCCCTTCCGGGGCCCTGCTCAGCTCTGGGGCTGCCATGTGCGGTGGTGGAGTGAGACCCCCAAGCTCGGAGCACAGGGCCGGGCCTGGCTGTGGTCCCGCCGAGGGCTCCGGTGAGGGCAGCAGGCGACTGCGTGGGGGCGGCTTCACAGGGTGCTGCTGCTGGCGCCCCGGAGCCCGACACCGCGCACGAACTGCTCCAGCAGGCCCCCGATGGCACCAGAAGGACTGGGGGCTGCTGCGCGGAGCCCCACCGTGCTGCTGTAGGTAGCCAAGAAGGCCGAGCGCACCTCCTGCAGCCGCGTCTGCCGCTCGCTCAGGGCGGAGAGCCTGCGGAAGGCGAGAACGAATGCATCACCTGGAGCAGGCCCCAGCACCTGCTCCTGCAGCTGCCTGCCTTCTGCTCACTGGCAGAGAGCAGCGTCTTCCCCAAGGGCACAGCCTCATTGACCCAGGCCCCCCATCTGGCCCAAGCACCCTCAGGCCATCCTCTCAGCTCTGGAGACTCAGCCAGTCACTCTCACCCAGACGTGGCAGCCTGCACTGGGGAGAACTACCCTCTCTGATGCCGGGGAGGCTGCTGTCTGCCCCAGGAGCTTCCAGTCCTCGGCAAGAACAAGCCGAGGCTCCGATCTCACATGTAACAGCTAGGAGCGAGCCCAAGATTGAGATCGGCATCAGGCCTCAGCCACTCCCAGACCTCAGCCTGCTCGAAGGCAGGTCCTGGAACACCCCAGGGGGAAGCGCTTGAAAGTGCCCTGAAAAACCCAGGTTGCCCCATGGGGTTCCCCACTCAAAAACCCCGAGGCTGTGCCTGGACCTTCAGTCGCTGTGGCCCCCAGATAAACAATTAGGAGGGTGAGAGGGTGCTGGCTTTTCTAGCAGGATTCCCGTTCTCATCCCATCTCCGTTCTCTTCCTGCCCCTGCATGCACGATCACAGCCGGATCACAGGCGACGGGACAGACACGAAGCCCCTCCTTTTCCTGACCTGGAGCTTCACGGTGAGGGGTGGGGCGTACGCAAACTCAGGTTAGCACAGCGTGAGTGCCTCGAGGCTGTCAGACATGCTGTCAGGTCTCTTACAGGAGGCCCAGGCAGCACTCACACCCAAGCGCTCACTCAAAGACACTCAGGCTGACGGCTCGGCCATCAGAGGGTCAGGACCTCACACGGTGCCCTCCCGGGAGCGCCTTCTCAGGGCACAGAGCTCCGTGGAGCCACACCTGCTCTCCACCTGCACCAAGATGGCCCTGACCGCTGACCTGCTCCACAATTCCCCCAGCAGACCAACCCGTGGCCAGTCCCTTCCTGGGCATTTGTCAGAAGCAGCAGCAGCGTTCCCCCTTCCCAAGTCAAAACGACTTGCACCCTAGAGCCTTGGGAAGCAGGTGAAGGGCCGATGGCAGGTGATAGTTCTGTTGTAAGTACAGGAAGGACAGATGTAAGAAAAGGAGATCGGTGGGGGTGGCACAGGAGGGAGGGAGGGAGACGGGGAGAGGAGAGAGAAAGCGAGGTGTTCTAGGCGAGGGAAAGGGAAACAGGTCATAGAGTGGGGCGCAGAATATGGAGCCGATGTAGGATTCCCATAATCCCACACAAAGCTCCCAAGGATCTTGGCACCTGGGGAGGATCTAGGTGTGGCCCAGAGCTGTGCTTGCAGGTTGTTTCCTGCAGGCTGGAGGCCACGTGTGCTTTTCAGCTTCTCCTCAGCACACCCAAGCAGGAGACACTCAGATTCGTTAGTGAGCATTCACAGGTGACATGCCAAAGTCCACACACGTGCGTTCTGCGGGCAGAGGAGTGCGAGGAAAGCCTATCCAAGGCCAGGCCCCAGAGAAGACAGGTGGTCCACCTGAGGACACGAGGCAGGCGACGGGTGGATGGACAGAGCTACCGGGGTGTGTTCCCTTTTGGGGGATGGGCCAGCAGATGCGGAGAAGTCCAGGCTGATGCCCAAGACCCAGCTGGCAAGCGGAGCGTCTAGAAGTGACTGTCGTCTCTGGTAAGACAGCCACGCACAGAACCCCGACACTGTGTGACCTCAGCGGGAACCGAGCCCAGCCCCGGCCCACCTTGAAGTCACAGCAGGCAGCAGCCCTCCTCTGGAAACCGCCCCAGCAGAGGGCTGGGCAGCTCAGGAAGCTGTCTGAGACCCGGGCCTGGAGCCGCCCATCTCCGCAGCTGGTGGCAGCAGGCGAGGGCAGACATCTGCGCCCCCAGAGGTGCTGCTGGGCCAGGCTGACCCAGTGCACAGTTCCTACGCGAGGCGCAGGGTTTTTTCTAATTCTTCAGAACTCTCAGGCCTGGCCAGAGCAGGCCGTGCCAGGTCCTGGTGGCCTCTGGCTGCTCCCCGGCCCTGGGGGGTCTGTGGGCGCCATCTGAGCCCTGACAGGGATGCACGAGGCCCCTGCTGCCTGTAGCCGGTCAGCACCGTGCTCCAAGGGGCACTGGGCGGGCGGGGACTCAGCAGTCCTGCTCCGGGCCTCAGGGCCGCTCCCTGGCCTCGAGGAGCAGCGGCGGCAGGGCGGGCGCCGTGTGAGGCGGCTGCTCAGGGAAGCACCTCAGGAGCCGGGAGCCCACACTGAACCGAGGGGATTACAGCTTGGAGGGAACACCCCCGCAGGCACTTCCTCCTGCCCAGAGGGGGCGGCAGACGGTGGGGAGGACAGCACCAGCCCACACCACGCAGGGCCGGAGCGGGAGCAGGAAGCGCCTCCCCTCCGGCCCTGGCCTCCACCACAGCCTGCTCTACCACTGCGCCGCTTTCCAAGGACGCAGCTCAGGCGCAGCCCCGCACAGAAATAGCATCTGCTGGTGACAGTCCAGCCAGCTCTCCCTCAGGTGCGTCCTGAGGCCCCGCGGGGTGGCGGGGCACAGAGCCCAGTTGAGGGGAGGGGCGGGGCCGGCAGCACTCTGGACGGCAGTCCCTGCAGACAGGGCAGGGCACCCTGCCGCGTCAGTCAGCGAGACTTACAGACAGCTGCTAGGGAGCTCGTCCGGGAAGCTGAAAGGGAGAGAGGAGTCTGCGTGCAGCACAGCCCGCTCCTGAATACTGCCGCAGCCCGTGACCATCTGCCAGCTGCCAAAGTCTGTGGAGAGAGAGGATCCGGGCAGGGGGTGGTCCACTGATCTGGGGCAGAGAGGAGAGAGAGGGAGACGGTGCGGTCAGCCGCCCGCCTGCTGGCAGAGGCCCCGCAGGGAGCGCGCAGGCTGTGGTGGCCCTGGGCCACGGCCACAGCGTCTGCTGGCGCACCTGGAGTCAGCCACTTTCTCCCAAGTGCAGAAGCAGCTGGACAGAGTGTGACCGAGGAAGAAGAGCAGACCGCAGGGCGGGCTTAGCTGTGCGGTCACTGCCTGCGCAGAGTCGTGTGAGCAAGAGAGCAAGAGCTGAGCACGCCGACAGGAAGTGACCAGCAGCCAGGCCGGGTCATGCCAATCCCGGCAGCTGACAGCACGATCTCAGCAGCGCAGGCGACGAGGAAGGCTGGAGCCTCAGGAACCCGGGGGCAGGATCACCTCGTTATCTCTGAGCAAGCAGCGTGGTGGGGTGGGCGCCGCGGTGGGCGCTGCGGAGCTGAGGGCCCCGGGGCGGTGAGAGCAAACCCTGGCCCCGGATCAGGGAGGCGAGAGCCCTCGCCCCGTGCTCTGCATGCACAAGCACCAGCACAGCGGCCTGCCCAGAGGGAAGGGGTCAACTGGCAGGCACCTGACGGCTCATCAAGCCTTTTTCAGATGGAGGTTTGGGGGTGCGGAAAGGAAAGCTGCACTGGGAACCTACCACCGCCACCTCCCCCGCTCACAGCCAACCCTCCCGCGGGCTCTGGGTTGGCCAGCGCTGGGGGTGGGGACAGGAGACATCAAACAAGGCCTCTGTCCGCAGTCCCAGGCTCCAGTCCCCAGAGATGCGTTATCTTTGATGCTTGACCCTTTATTCTTTAATCCCAGAACAGCAGACAGCGCCTGTAGGGGCCCGGAACCAGGCAGGAGCGTGGAGAGTGACGCCGGGGTGGGCAGAGGCAAACATCTGCTGACCCCAGGCCACCCGGCTGGCAGCCGCCAGGGCGCTTGTCAGGAGAGCCCATCGGGCGGAGCAGCCACCGGATCCGCAAGGCCTCAGCGCCGGAGCACGCCCCTGCCAGACTGCTTCCGGGGCCCCTGCACTACCCCTCAGAGGCAGAGAAGCGGCTGTGGACAGGGGGAGACACTGGCCCGACAGCGAGCGGCGGACTGGACCCGGCGCCGAGACTGAGTGGACGCGTCCCAGGAAGAACCACCTGGGAGCAGCGGGAGCAGACGGCTTCCGACGGCAGGGCCATGCCCGAGGCCCCCCAACAGCAGCAGTGCGGCTCCCACTCGCACCACCCACACGCACAGGAGCCCAGGCGGCGGTGGAGGGAGGGACGGATGGACGGCAGCAGCGTGCCCGCTCCCGGGGAGCCCGAGCCGGACAGAGCGGGGTGTCCTTGTGCGCTCCTGGCCCCCCCACCCCGGAACGTGCCGCCCTCTGCCTGCCCGCTGCCCGGGGTGTGCTGGGCCTGAGCCGCAGGCCCGAGTGGGTGCGGCCTCCCGAGCCCACCCCGCGCTCCGGCTGTGGGCAGAGCTCCTTCTCGCTCCAGCCGTGCGTGTGGAAAGCCTGCGACAAGCTGGGGGCGCGGGAAGGGGGTGGCTGGGGCCTCCTGAGGAGAGCAGGTGCGGGAGGCGCCCTGGGGCTGGGAACTCGCTTAGGCCTGCCCCAGGGGGACCCAGACCAGCAGCTCCAACAGGAAAATAAAGGATGGAACGCAGGGTCTCCCTGGTGGCGCAGCGGGTTGAGCAACGCACTATGAAGCAACCGGCAGCCACTGCAGCACGAGTTCGATCCCTGCCGCCCCCGGCTGGGGAGGGGACCCACAGGGCGCAGCAGACCTCTCCTGCCTGCCCGCTGCTGCCCTCCGCAGTGTACTTCAGTCCATCTGCCTGTGCTGTTCCCCACCCTGTCTGGTGGATTCTCTCACCACTCCCACACCTCTGGCCTGTACCCTGTGCGTTGTATGCATAAATAAATAAATGTTTAAAAAAAAAAAAAGGACGGAAAGCAGTGAGAGGCCCTAAGGCCCCGCAGGCCGGTCGCCTCCCTCCAACCCCCTCCATGCCCCTCGCCTGTCCAGCCTGCGGTGCCCGGGGAGGTGGCAGAGAGGCGGGCGTGGCCCAGGGGACAGCACCACCTCAGCGGGCTGCTTCGTCGAAGTCCCAGCGGATCTTCCCACTGGCCGGTGCTGTCGAGGGGAGGACTGCACAGCGACGGTCCACTCCCGAGGGCCCAGCCAGGGGCTCCACTGGGCAGAGCGGGGCGGGAAGCCGAGTCTACTGCTGGCCCACCCGGGCACAAGCGGCGGTCAGCAGAGGAAGCGCCTGCGCCGCCTCACGTAGAAGGGAGCCCATCGGCCTGAGCACCGGGAGCCCCCCAGCTCTGGCGCCCCGGCCCGGCCCTGCCCCTTCCCAGCCCTCAGAGCAGAGAGCTGGGCGCCCCTCCGGTCTCCTGCCTGGGGGGGCGGGGCCAAGCCAGCTCGGTCACCGCCACAGCCTGGGCTCAGAGAGCCCAGGCCTCCGCCCAGGAGCTTGGCTTCCTGGCAAGACAGCACTCCCTCGGAGGGTACGGCCGGGCCTCGCTCAGCAGTGCCCAGAGAGGCGAACTCCCACCCTGCTTGCCGGCAAGGCAGCCGCCGAGGGCCAGCGCAGGCGGGGGCCGGTTGGAAGGGGAGGTGGCACCGCCCTGGCAGAGCTGGCCCGAGCCGCAGCCGAGGCGTGGAGACCCGGCCTAGCGCGTCTGTGCGGCCAGGGCCCTGATGCGCAGCAGGTGGGGCCGGATGCTGAGCCACCGCTGCGCTCTCCTGGGCGTCCGTGGAGGACAGAGAGCCGTGGTTCTCGGGCGCTGTGCGCGTGGTCTGACACCCGGCTCCGGGTTACTGACCCTGGGTCCCCCTCTCACTGAGCGGCCTGAGCTCACAAAGGAAGCGATTCTCCCAAGCTAGCGCCAGAGCGGCAGCGATGGGTAAGACCTGCGGAGGATGAAACCCTGGCTGCCCCAGGATGCCCTGATGCTCCTTCCCAGGAGGGGGCGTGGGGGCAGGCCCTCGGGCTCGTCCACGGATGGGCACCAACTTCCAGCTTCTGATCTATGGTTGCAAAAGGGGCCCTGTTGTAATCCCCGGATCTGACAAAAGGGCGGGTTTTCCAGGAGCTACTGGCCACGTCAGGGAAGCTGGCTGGAAGGCAGGCGAGGCAGGAAAGGGAGCCGGAGCCTGATCAGGCTATACCTGAAGGTCGCCTTCCCGAGACTCTTCCCTTCGAAACGAAAACTTTCCTTTACTTTTAAAACTGCTTGGGATCGGTTTTCCTCTGGGAACAACGGGGATGGTGGCTGACACAGGCTTGGAAACACAGAGCAAGGAGGACCTGGGGTTGTGTCTCAGCCTGATTCACAGATGAGAAAATAAAGGCCCAGGGGCATCCAGTGGACTGTCCGAACCCACGTAAGGAAGGAACGTTTGAGCGCAGCCCCGAAGGCCAGGTGCGAAGACCAGGCGTCCCCTGACACCGCCACCCCCAAGCATCGTGCCTTGGGGAGAACGTGGCTCACAAGTGCCAGAGCAGCTGGCCTCACAGAGGGCTGGGCGGCCTTCCTGCCACATCTGCAGCAAGAAACACGCTTCCCACCAACCTGACCTCTAGGCCCTGGTGCCCAGCGCCGGTCTGAATGCTTGTGACAACGAGGGGCACCTGCACCCCTGCCGCAGCCCGCGGAGAACTGCCTCGAGTCCCATGCTTTCCCTTCTGGGCTTCGAGCTGGACACGCCTTGGGGCTCCTCCCCCTCATCCTGGAGCAAGAGCACGCCAAGCGCAGGTCAGGGGCCCCACGTGTGGCAACGCAGCCCGGCCCCCGCCTCCCCAGCCTAGACAGAGCTCGCCGCCCAGAACGAGTGGTGGGCGGCGGTGAGAGCAGCCGGGCCGAAGGCGGCTCCAGGCACCGCGCGGCCGTCCTGCAGGCGGCTGGCGCCCGGCCGGGCCCACTGCGCGTCAGCAGTGTGGCTTCAGGCTGGGCTCGGCGGCGGCACCCCTCCTCGGCGTGGGCAGCGCCTGCTGGCGCCCCGCCCCTCAGGATGCCTGATCCTGCAGCCAGACCGGGCCCATGGCTCAGGGAGGCACGGGCTCGGCTCCGTTCTGCCTCTGCGCAGCTGTGGCGCAGGGATGCAGCCCCGTGAGAGGCTGCAGTGGCGCCCGCGGGGAGAAAGCCCCCGGGGCCCCAGTGACAGGGCTGGGGCTGGAAGGGAAGCAGCACCCCGCACAACTTTCCAACCCAGCATGACTCCCTAGCTTCGAAAAGAGCCCCCGCTTTCTTTCCGAGAAAAGCCCTGTCTGAAGAGAGCCGTGGAACCGGAGCACCGCAGCGAGGGCAGCGCCGGCAGCCGCAGGGGTGTCGCAGACGGTTTCCTATCAGCACCCTCCCCCCCCNCGGCGGGTTCCCACCCCCCCCCCCCCCCCCCCCCCCCCCCCGCAGCGAGAGGCTGGCTGGCTGCCGCTACCTAAGAGAGGCGGGGAAGCAACTGAGGACCCCTCAGGCACTTGAAGATAGAAGGGACTAAATTAATTTTAATGTTAATGGAAATGCATAATTAGAACGCCCCAAACCTGAATAATCTCGTCTTTGAAACCCGCTGCAGACAGGCATCCGCTCCGGTCGGCCCAGCCCCGGTGGGCACCGCACACACCAGAGAACCACCAAGTCACGCCCGCGGCCCCCTACGCCCCGCCGAGACCCTGAGCCGGCACCCCCAGCCCTGAGGAGGTGCCAGGGCCGCCGGGCCAGGAGGACGCCCCAGCCTCCCTCTTCTGAGGCGCTACCCAGGGCGGGGCCTTGGGGCGTATCCGAGACGGAACCCTCCAGCACAGGCAGAGACCGCGGGGCGGTCAAGGGCAACTATCACAAGAATGCAAAGTTGGATCGATCCTTTGGCAGGAAGAAGAGAACCAGGAGATGGGAGAGGTGAGGGGGTGCTGCCTCAGTGGGAGAGCCCCGGCAGCTGAAGAGCTGGGACAGGGTAGACACAGAAGACGAGAGGAACCTTCTGGCTTTCCCTCCCAGTTCCAGCAACGCCGCACGGGCAGACAGCGTGGCTGGGAAGAGGAGCGGAAGCGCCAGCCCAGGGCGGCCAGGCCGGGGCACGGGCAGGGCACGGGTGGCGAGGGCGTGGGCACTTGGCTCCTCGCGGCAGCACCCCTGTGGGCCGCCCTTACCAGCCCCGGGACACGGGGGCGTCCTGGCTGCACCTGCAGGCGGCTCACCGTGAGCGGGGTGCGGCCCGCAGCCAGCGCCACAGCTGCCGCGCCGGCTCCCGGGCGTGGGGGACACAGCACTCTGCCCATCTTCCCCAGAGGAAAACCAGAGGGCGACGGTGGGAGAAGGGCTCAGAAGTTCCGTGTTCTCTGTAATACTAATTTGGGGTTCAGCTTCCTCCCTGGCAGCGGGGAGGAAAGAGCTGCACCTGTGGCCCCGCGGCCTGCGCTTCTCTGCTGAGCGCCTTTCCTCCCTGGGTTCATTAAACCTCTGAAGTCCGCGCTGCCCAGTTCCCTCCAGAAGAGCCAGCCGCCCTCAAGGCTTTGGAAAGGAAAAGCAATTCACAAGATGCTTTCTTGGGAAGTGGAGGTGGGGATGACAGCAAAGTCTTTTTAGGTCAGTGAGGGAGTGTCCTCCCCAGCACCAGACCTGCCGCCCGCCTGAAGCCTGCTCGCCGCCTGGCCACGGCCCACCTGGGAGCGCGGGTCCCCATGCTCCCTAGCCGCCCGCACGCCCTGGCAGGGCCGTCCCCCGCCTCAGGGGCCCTGACCTTGGCCCCAGGCAGCCCAGGCCCCACTTGCTGCTGGCGCCCACGCTACCCAGGTCACGCCAGGAGCGGGGGAGCCGGAGGGACGCAGGGTCCAGGCCAGCTCTGCCCGGCGTGAAGTCGTGGGACTGGGCCTGCCAAGGGCGCAGGCAGCCCAAGCCCCTCCCTCCCCGCACAACCACGACAGCTTCTGGCTTCCTACCGGCCGAGTTCTAGGAAAAAGCCTCAAACCATTCTGTAGACCAGCTCTTGCTCTGCACCCCAACTTCAGCACACCCCAATAGTGGGTGGGCCTGCTCTCCCCGATCTCCTGGGCACACCGCCCCAGCCAAGTGCCACAGCGTGGCGGCGACCCTCCTCCCACCTTGCTGCTGGGGGCAGCCGCCTCCACCACTCGGGGCTCTGGCGCGCCTCACCTGGGTTTGGGGACTTCCAGGGGACTGCTACCCATCCTGAAGAAGCTGTCAGAATGGTTGGAGGACGAGGAGCTGGAGGACCGGGCTTCTGCCGGCGCCTGCAGGGTGGGCAGGCGGTCCTCGGGGGGCTGCGGCCGGCTCCAGAGCACACTCTGCGGGGAGGAGGAGTGGCTCTTCCTCCTGCGGCGTGGAGGGCCGTGGTCAGGGCACCGCCGGGCAGGCCGCTGCCCACCTGGCGGCTCTCAGCCTCGACTTCGCTGCCCCGCGACACCCACCCGGCGTCACAGGCCCACCCTCTGCGGGCCCCGGCAGAGGAAGCGCCGTCAGAGAAGGGAAGCTTCCCCGGCTCAGCGCCCGACCCTCCCCGAAGGGACAGACGGGCGGCAACCCCACGGGCTCCGACTTGGTCTCGCCCGAAGCACTGGCCCTCGACCCAGGCCCCGGCTCCTAAACATTCTGCGTTCACCTTCCGTTTCCATCCTCTCTCGCCCAGCCTCACCGCCCAGGCAAGCTGCCCCCCGGGAGTCCCCCACACCCCGGGCCTGACACCCACCCCGCAACTTCTTCCTCCACCCCCAGGGGCCCGGCCCTTCCTGCTCCGGCGCCGCGGGCAGTGCCTCGCACGGACCAGATGGCTGGTCCCCAAGGCCCCTCCAGACAGCGGGCGCGGACTTTGAGCTCTCAGCCGACCGTCAGGGCGCCCTTTGTTCTCGGGGCTCCCTGGCGTGGGCGGCCGGGGTCCCATCTGTGAGCAAGCTGCCGCAGCCGCCCTCACCAAGCCGCCTGCGCCTGTGCTCCTGCGGGCGTCAGCTCCACAGTCTCGTAGGTGAAGCTCCCGGCGGCCCCCGGGGAGCTCTCCGTGACCAGAGAGAAGTCGCTGCTGAGGCTGGTGGTGCTGCCGCGGTCTTTGCGTCCTGAAGAAACCGGCCAACAGCGCTGCGCTCGCTGCTGATCCCCACCTCCGCCACACCACCAGCTGAAGGAGAGGCGTCCAGAACAGGTACTCCCGGGTGGGCCAAACCCAGACAGGTGCAGAGAGGGACTCACTCAGCATGCAGATGTCCTCCAGCGTGAAGCCATCCCGGGCGGGCAGACTCTTCCTCCTAGACAGAACCCAGAACCGCGAGTCCCAGACTGCACGTGGTCTCGTCCACGCAGGGACGCAGCCCCCGGAGCGGCTTCCGCTGAGCGTCACAAAGCACCAGGCCCACTCCGGGGACTCGCCTCTGCCGCCCGTCCAGTGGCGGGCAGAGACGTCTGTGGCCTAGAGGCTGACAGCCTGGCCCTGCAGACTCCGAGCTCGGGCAGCACCCCAGGAGGTCGGGGTCGAGAGGCGCGGGACTTGGAGTACGCCAGGGGCCCAGGCACCTGGCCAGGCGGCCGCAGAGGCCTTGCTCTCCGTGGGGGCCGCGCGGGCGGCAGCGAGCCCGGCAGCAGCAGCCGCCCTGCTCTCCTGGTCACCGAGCCCGCTTGCTCCCAGGTCTTCCCACTAGGAGGACTGTGGCGGCCACCGGGCCCTGCCGTCCTGCTGAAGGGCTCCTCCGCCCTCTGGTCCTCACCAGGGGCCTCCGCCCGGCCGCGCAAGCAGCGGGGAGACCACCTGCCACGCATGCGCGCAGGACGCAGGGCGAGGCGATGGCCCCGAGTGCCGCGGCCGGGGCGCGGCCTCCCTCACCTCTGTGTCTTCAGGGCAGAGAACTCCTCGGAGACGATGTGCTTCAAAAAATTGAAGCAGAAAAAGAAAATCTGGAAGACAAAGAGCAGCACACCATGAGGGCAACTGGGGTCCGGGTGGCAGCACCTCAGCGGGCAGCTCCCCCCTGCCCCGGAGCCCCAGTCCTGCTTCGGGGACCCCGCTGCACGTCCTGGTCAGTGCACGGCTCGGGGGCGGGAGGCTCGGCCGGCTGGGCGGACGCACTGGGCCGGGCCGCAAGAGGCAACGACGCAGTGACTTCTCGAGCCGCGTCACTTGACTCGGTGGCCAAGCGTCCAGCCCGGGGGGTGGGTGCCCTTTAGTCCCCCACATGCCGTGTCTGTGAGATGAAGGCTCCGGGGTGGCAGTTACTCTGCCGTGACCTTTTGGGTTTAAATCTTTAAAGGTCAGCGTCTCGAGTGTGGTGTGGACACAAAAGCCCAACTGCGGGTGACCAGTCCCCCACCCAGAGAGCCCGTGTGTGTGCTGGCCGATGTCCAGGCTTGGACGCAGACCCCACGCCTCGCCCCGGCTCAGTCTCTGAAGGCAGACTCCAGCCCGCTTTGGCCGGGGGGCAGAGCGGAGGGCAGAATGTTTTGGAGCAAGAGCAAATCTCAAAATGAGAGACTGCAAAGGGCCCTCCAGGCTGATTTCAACGCCAAAGTCACCACCTCTAACAGCTCACGGAGGCCTCTGAGGAACAGGCTTATGACGCAGCAGCCCTGGCAGATGCGATAAGCACTCGAGGAGAGATTTGGAAGGGGAGAGGAGCCGCTGAGAGGGAGGAACAAAGGAGGAGACACAAGATAAGATGCCCAGAAAGAAGGCAGCCTCAGGAGGATGAAAAAGAGACTTCAGGAAAAAAAGGGGACTGGGGGGTGGTGGTGGATGCAAAGGCTTCTGGCTGGGCACCCGGCGGGTCCTCTGGAGGCAGCACCGGAGGCTCAAGGTCAATCTGCTGCCCAAGCTCACAGAGGCACTCAGTGGGACAACCAGGGTTCAAACGCAGCCCGGCTCCAGGTCTGCGCGGGGAGAACAAGCAAACCGCAGACAGAAAAGAGCGGCAGAGCGTGGGCGTGGGGGCCACGGGCTGGAAGGGCCCTGGAGTCGGCCCTGTGCCTGGTCCGGGGCTGGGCTGTGGCGAGCAGCAAGCGGCGGGGCTTGTCGTGAGGACGGCTCTGGGGCTTAAAGCTGCCGACCACGTGCTGACAGAGGACGGGCAGAGCTTCTGGTCTGGCCGTGAGGAGACAGGGTGGAGAAGGACTTGTAAACTGGCTCCAGAGCTGAGCTCGGAAAACAAGGTCAGCCCTAGGGAAGGCAGCAGAGAGGAGGGGAGGGCCGACGCGCGAAGGCCATAGGCAGCCTCGTGGGGCAGCGTCGCTGCGTGGCTGGCGTGCTGCCCCGCCCTGCGGCCCGCAGAACCCTGCGCGTGGCCACCAGACAGCCCTGCACCAGCCCTGCCAGCAGAGCCTGCGTCCTCAGGGCCTGGCGGTACCCACCTCCTCTCCTTTGCTGAGCCGATCTACCAACATGTGCCTGCAACAAGAGGGCCAGCGGGTCAAGGCGGGCAGCCCGGATGGGACGCCAAGGGGGCCCGGCCCGGGAAGTGCAGGCCCCGGCTCCCCGGCAGCGGGCCTGCAAGCACCGTCAGCCCCGCAGGGGCACCCACGCCCGCCCGCGGCCCTCACAGGAGCCGCACGCCTGCACGCCCGCGGCCCTCACGGCGCCGCCCACACCCGGCCCGACGCGCCCCGCTCACCCGAAGAGGAACCAGTCGTAGGCCACAGTGAGATAGAGGATCTCAGCAGGCTTCAGGGACGTGTGGACCAGCCCGTCCTGGGGAGGCCGCAGAGGCACAGACCGGGGTGAGCCCGAGGCAGACAGACCGGCCCAGAGCCCCAGAGGTCGGCCACACCCAGCCCGAACTCTGCCCTGGCCCGAAGAGCAGCTCCCGAGGGGCCCCGCCCGCCCCGCCCCGGCCCTGCCTGGACACTCACAGCCCACAAGGAAAGGCGCAGCAGAGAGATGAAGAGCGGGGTCCGGTCCCAGCCCGAGATGCAGTGCACCAGCAGCCCGCTGTCGTCTGCAGGGAGCCCGGAGCAGAGGCCCGAAGGGAAGGAAGCGGCTGATGAGCGGCCCCAGGCTCCCTCTTCCTAGTGGGTCCCCCCCACATACTTCTCCAAGCTCATCTCAGAAAGGATGGGTGGCGACACCCGACTCCCACTGCCCCTCCCTCTGGCTACAGCCCCTGCTTCTTGGGGGAGGCCGCCCTGGAGCGACCCAGCAGGCCGCCGGCACATCCTGGCCAGTCTCTCAGAGGACAGGGTAAGTGAACCCGCAGGACCGGCCGGGTGCCGCAGGGCACTCAGGACCCTCTGCCAACACCCGCCGGACCACGTGACGCCCTCCGCCTTCCAGAAGCCCGGCAGGCAGGAACGCCGCAGGCAGAGAACCAGGCTCCCTCGGGACAGGCAGGCACGTGCCCAGGCTGCAAACCGGTGCCCGGAGCGCGAGGGCCAGCACGACGGGCAGAGGCCCCTGCGGTGCTGCGGGTGACAAGCTGCTGGTCTGCCTCCGGGACTCAAGGACTGGGACCAGGCTGCCCGAGGCCGAGGAAGCCCACACCCTCCGCGGAACAAAGGCAGGCGCAGCGCCAGCAGACTGGGGGAGCGGCCGGCCCGCGCAGGCCTGGACTCACCGTCGCTGTTGATTATGGAGAGCAGCAGCTTCAGGTAGTTTTGTGTTTGTTGCACCAGGTCCCAACTCTGTGGGAGAAGGAGAAAAGGATCTAGAAATAGATAACTGACTCAGCCTGGGCATTTAAACACGTTTAAAAAATGAACCGCTTGGTGCTATCCTGAGTGACAAGTGTCCATGGGGCCGCCACCGGGAGGCCAGCGGCCCTGAAGCCCCGCCCCCTCTGGAGCATGGGCTGGCTGCAGGGGCAGGGCGGAGGCTCCGGCTGCTGTGAGCTCCGGCACAGTAGGCGGCTTAGCTGCCACTGCCCTCTCCCTGCAGGCGGCCACACCCCGGACCAGGGCGAGTGGCTCCCTCCTCAACCACGTCCCACTTGGCTCCCTGCCCCCACTGCACAGCCATCTTCCAGCGAATAATGGAGTCTGTTGGGCAAACAAGCGGCCCAGGAGGTGGGAGATGAGAACAACAAAAGCCTTAAAGAGACGCGCTTCGGCCTTGCTGAGCAGGGGTGTACCTGGAGCAGAGGCCCCAGAAGCTGCGCACTGGGGGAGGGCGGGCCACTGCTGTTCTGCGCCCCCAGCCCCGCCCCGGGGCACCTCACGCACAAGTGCTTCTGTGTGTCCTGGGGCTCCCAGAGGCCTGTGCTTGCCGGGGAGCGTGAGCGGCACCTGTAACTGGGATGGTTTTCCCAAGAATTTAAAACCGGCTCTCCGACCTGACCCCCGCCAGCCCCCGGAGAGTCCTGACCCACTTTCGGCAGCCCCAGCGGTGGCTGCTGCAGCTGCGCTAGCGAGCGTTACCCAGCAGCCTGGCAGCGCAGGGCCTCGCCTCACCCCGCAACGAGTCAGCGCTCCCGCGGGAGAGGAGGAGCGGGCAGGAGAGGAGGGGTGGGCCCTCTGCAGCAGCCGGGCAGCGAGGTAGGCTGGGCCGCAGCAGCCGGGCGGGCAGCCAGCAGGACTGGGGCCCATGGAGGCAGGAAGCACAGGCTGTGGCCCTGGGAGCCCGAGACCCGGTGTCACGGCAGGCTCCGCCAGGGGGCGCCACAGTCCCCAGCGGGAGGGACGCCTCCTCCCGCTGAGGCCACACACCAGCTCTGCCCTACACGGTTCTGCAAGGTCTCGGGCAGGGTGGGCGCCGCCCCGGCTCCACTTCAGTTTCCAGGCCAGCGCCCCCCGCGGCTGCGGGCCCTTGTCGGCCCAGCGCAACGGCCTGTGGCTCTCCTCTGTGGTGGCGGCCAGCGCCACGCAGCTGCTTGCGGCACCCGGCGGCTCCGGGCTGCGTGCGAGGGCGCTGGGGGCACCCTCAGACTGCCCCCGGCTGCCCGCTCACTGCCAGGGCGCGTAAGGAGAAGCAGCCGCTGAAGGGGCTTCGGGGCACCAGGAGAACAAGCCAGCCTCGGTGTGAGTCAACCCTGAGGCATCATCACCCCAATTCCAAGGAAAACGGGGTCATTTGCTGAGGTCACAGTCTTTAGAGAGGGGCCCAGTAAGCAGAGGCCTGGCCGGGGCCTGTGCTAAGCTGAGCTCCCCCCACACAGGGCCATTCCCTGAGGGACAAGCAGCCCGGCAGGGCCGACACCGAACCCCACTCACACCTCGGGGGGTCAACGGTTCCTCTGACAGGTTGTTCTGCACAGGGAGAAAACGGCGCCACAGACACTGAGCGGAAAGGAGGCTCGCGGGGGGCCCGCAGGTCCGTCCGGCCCCCAGTCTGGGGCCTGAGACCAGGGAGAGCCCCTCCTGCTCCTGCTCCAGGCCCCCCGCTCCCCCAGCCACTGGCCGGCCTCCCCTGACACTCCTCTGTGCAGACACCTATTCACCGGGGCCTGAGGCCACTCGGACCACGCGGCCAGACACCCCCGTCCTGCGCCAGGTCCCACCGCATGAGGTGTGGGTGGGCACGCCCCCCAGAACCCGCCATCAGAACAACAAAGGGCGAGGGGGAGGGGGGTGCCTGCCCCTAACAGGAGGGCAGATAGGAGGGTGAGGCTGGGCGGGGCGCTCCAGGCCTGAGGAGAAGGGCAGGGGAGCGGGAGGTTTTTGGGTGTTCACTGGCTCCAGTGTCTGGCTGGGGGCACACAGGCTATGGTTCCGTCCCCCCCGGGAGCCCAGCCCCTCGAGGGGGTAGCACCTCGCTAGTCGGTGACTAGTCAGTGGACAATCCCACGGGCTGAGCAGACGCAAGCGCTCCACCCTGCGGGCAGGGGAGGGGCTGGTCAGGGAGGTCCTTCTGGAGAGACCCTCAGCAGTGACTAGGCCGGACAAGGCAGCCAGGCCCAGCAAGCAGCACAGGGAAGGCTGGAAGAGGCTGGAGCAAGCGGACGGGGGCTGCCAGGGGCCTCTGGGCTCGTGTGGCCCAGACAGGGTCGGGAAAGGGGCCCACTGGGGCGGCCCTTCCACTGTGAGGGTCGCAGGGGAGAGGAGCACCGTGGAAGCAATTTCAGCGTTTCCATAACCAAACGAGGCCAGGCAGCTCCATGCCTTCGGGCAGGACACGCCTTTGGAAGGAACAACGAGAAAGTCGCTGCGCCCAGAGAGGCAGATGCAAACGCCACGCGGACCTCGAGGGGCGCCCAGAGGACACACGTCTCCAGCCAAACCACGTTCAGGAAGCGGGGACCGCGTGCCAGGCACGAGCTCTGCGGTCAATGGAGAGCCCTGGCCGGGGCGGCCCTAGGGTCCAAGCCCTCGGGGTCAGCCCCAGGTCCTCTCAGAGCCTCGAGCCTGCTCAGCCAGCCGCTCACCTGATACTGGCTCCAGTCGATGTTGAGAGAGCAGGTCAGGGAGTCAGGGATGCTCAGGGGGGCGTCGACGTAGTCCTGGGGACAGAGAGACTCCGTGAGAGGCAAACTGGCCGCGGGGGACACCGAGGAGGGCAGGGGCCCCCGCAGCACCAGCTCCCTGACCAGAGGCCTGCGCTCCCAGGACGGCAGCTTCAAAACCAGAGACCAACGGCTGCTGCGGTAGAGGCTTCCCGCCGGCCTCCGAGCGTCGGCCGAGACTCCGGTCGCCCAGCACCAGCCCAGGCTCCGCAGGCTGCCCCACGCCTGCAGGGTGGTCGCTGCGCCCACCCCCCAGCGTGGCGCTGAAAACCCCTTTAAAGAGAGGGTGAGACTACGGGGGAAAGAACCGGACAGCATACACGCAGAGAAACAGGAGAGAAGACAAGGAGGCCGGGGGACAGAAGAGGAAGGAGAACGG
The DNA here is from genome assembly GCA_019455555.1 of Galemys pyrenaicus. NCBI lineage: Eukaryota > Metazoa > Chordata > Mammalia > Eulipotyphla > Talpidae > Galemys > Galemys pyrenaicus. The sequence continues at coordinate 4,392,612 of JAGFMF010011663.1, read as the reverse complement.
CGTCGCTGACCCCAAGAGACCAGCTGTTCTCTGCTGTCCCCCCTAAAAGAACACAGAGCCCAGGCGATGAGGGTCACTGCTCATACCTGATTCCAGTTAAAAACGAGCCCTTCAGCTACGTAATCCCGATCCTTATACTCCTTGAAAAATTCACAGCCTGGAAAAGAAAGGCCGAGTCATGACGCCGCCCTGACTCCAGTCTCCTGAGGTGCCCGCCGAGCCAGCCCAGCCGCACGCTCCCCGCGCCGGCCGGCCCGGCGGGGCTCACCCGAGGCGGTCACCCACACGCTCCTCGTGCCTCCCGTCCGAGCTCGCCGTGCCGGTCACTTGGCCCTCGTCTCGGGACCCTGTGCTCACGCTGACACGGCCCTGCAGTGCCAAGGCCAGCAAGCAGGAGCCTGCTACGGCCGGGCTCCGCGGCACTGTCTCAGCAGCTGCCCAGCTGGAGGTGAGCCCGGCCTTCCGACACTGACCAGCCGGCCCCAGGGGAGAGCCTGGCAGTGCCGGGAGAGGGACAAGCACTCAAGAGACACGGCCATCACCAAGGAAGCCGCCAAGAGGAACTTTTCTGGCTCGCGCATGAGAAGAGTAAGGAGACCCCAGCACGAAGCCCTCGGGAATCTAGAGGGGAACTGGGGGCACGCGGGGCTCTGGCGGCAGCACCAGCGCGTCTCAGCTCCTCACGGGCCCTGTGCCTGCGCGCCGAGCTGCTTAGCTCCTCTAAGCCGCGAGGTTCTCACTCGTAAAGCGAAGGGCCTCCCTGGAGGCGCCGGGGTTAAAGTCTCAGCGCTCTCAAGTTACTGGCAGCCACTGCAGCACGAGTTCGACCCCTGCTGCCGGCCAGGAGGGACCCGCAGGGCCCAGCAGACCTCTCCTGCCTCCCGCCGCTCCCCTCAGCAGTGGGTTTCGGTCCGTCTGCCTGTTCTGCTCCCCGCTGTCTCTGGGGCGTCCTCCCACCCCCGCACCTCTGGCCCGCACCCCAGCTCTTGTGTGCGTACATAATAACAATGAATAAAGGTGCTTTACAGATGAAACAATACACCGCCTCACAGAGCACGGGTGCTGGGGGCGTCCGATGACGGTGCACGGCTGCGTGCCCCACCAGGCCCACACGGCCCCTGGAGGACGGCCGGCCATGGCACACGAGCACCAGCCTGCAGCTCTCACCGCAGGGTGGAGACCCCTGCAGAGCCGCTTCTCTCAGGATCAGCCCAGTGTCCAAGCACCGAGCCCTGAACTCACAGGCACTCAGCGGCGTCCCCACAGCAGCAGGACAGCTGTCCGATTGTGTGGAAGCGGCAACCGGTCAACCAAACTCCCACGGAACTCTGCAGCGACTCTCAGACTAAGCTCCACTCTAAGACCACCAGGGGAGGCAGAGGCGGCCTCTGGAGACCCAGCCGCACGTCTGGAGCCGAGTGCCTGGAGCCGAGTGCCGGCCCACATGCACATCTGCCCCTGCTCCCCCGGCCTCCTGCCGGCTGCGCGGCGCGGACGCCATCCCCAGCCCGACGCGCAGGCCTGCTCACGGGCCTCACCGGGGGTGAGGGGGGAGGAGAAAGGGCCTCAGACAGAGGCCCTACCTGAGGGGCCGGTTCTAGAGGAGACGCAGAGCCCTCCCAGAGCACAGGCGAGGTGCTGTTTGCCCCGACTCCACTGCCAGATCAACACCGCAGGCTCCACTGAGCCCAGACCCACCTGTGAGGCAGAGCAGTTCTTGGAAGAAACAGAGAGACTAAAAATAGACTCGTGCTCAGGGCAACGCCTGCCGCGTCTCGCCTGCTGGCCTGAGTCCACCGGGGTCCATGGGGGGCAAGCACCAACACTCACCCCAGGAGCAAACAAGAAGACCCGAGCCAGGAGTTCGGCCCGTCATGGGGGCACGTGCCCAGCCCCTTCCCGCTCTCCAGGGCCGGCCGAAGCCTGAGAGAGCTGACGCACAACCGTCCCCAACAAGACTCCCGCCCAGGTTTCCAGCCAGGCCCGGACACGGCAGCCAGGTGCACTTCACCAGCTGGCCTGCACAGTGGCCATGTGGCTGCTCTTTCTCGAGATGCAGCCGTGCGGCACGTAGGAGTCAGGGACCCAAGCAAAGCAGGCAGCCGCGGCCCTCTGTCGTCCACCCGCACTGGGCCGCCCTCTGAGCTGACCCTCAAAACACACGTTACACTGAGAGGAGTCATGGAAGTTATGGAGAAGTATAGAAGTTTGGCCTCTCTGGCGGGGCACGGGGTTAGTGCGCAGCACTGTGAGGCGTCCGCGGCCACGGCAGCACGAGTTCAATCCCCTGGCAGGGAGGTACCCACAGGGCGCGGCAGACCTCTCCTGCCTCCCCGCTGCTCCCCTCAGCAGTGGATTTCGGTTGATCTGCCTGTTCTGCTCCCCACTCTGTCTCTGGTGACTCCTCTCAGCCCCCACACCTCTGGCCTGTACCAAAGCTCTGTATAAATAAGTCTTAAAAAAAAAAATTTGGCAAAGAACAAGGACAATATTTACCACTCGTATCCTAGCATTTTGGCATAGTCCCTTCTCCCCCTTTTCGTAACCACGTCTCCCTCACATGCTGGGGTTACACGCCCGGCCCCTCGCCTGATTGACTGTACCCTGCTTAGATCGCAACTGTCTTCCACATCACGAGGCCGAAGCATCTCTGTACGGCCACGTAACGTCTCACACAGTTGCGTTCTCATCAGTAAGGGCACTCCCGGATCGCGTCGGCATCCCCAGCCCCCAGCGAGCGGGATGAGGGTCCGGCCGGTGGCTGGGCAGAGGCGTGAACATCGGGAGCCTGAACGCCAGACGCCGGCGACAGGCACGCGCTACTGCTCTCCTCCCACACTGAGTCCTACACGAACCCAGCACAGCGACACCGCCCGCCCAGACCCCGGAGCCCCCGCCCCTCTGGGCAGAGGAGCCCGGCGGGCCGGCGGCGGCTCCAGGGCGCACTCCCTGTGGGACGCTCGCACCACGTGGCCGCGCCACAAGCCCACACCGTCCCGCAGCGCACTGCCCACCAGGACGGAGCTGCCCGCGCGGCGCTGGTCTGCCTGAGTCGAGCATCGCTCTCGTGACCGAAACGGAGACGCAGCAGGCCAGGACTCACGCCGGCTCCGTGGCAGCGCCACGGGGCTGGCAGGGGAGCGAACAGGCGAAGGTGGGCCACTGTGAGCGTGCAGCTCGCCTGCTGGGCAGCCCGCCCCTGGCGGCGGACGGACTCACGCTCTGACGCGCGGCCCGGCTCCCCAGCAGCCTGCCACGCGCGGCCCGGCTCCCCAGCAGCCTGCCACGCGCGGCCCGGCTCCCCAGCAGCCTGCCATGCCCGTGTGGCTCTGAGACGAGGGGACGGAGGACACAGGCGACGCCGGTGCCGAGGCGGGAGAGGAGCCTCAGGGGCAAAGGGGACACTCCGCTGCCTGCTGACAGCCTCACGCTGCCGTGAGGGCTGTGGCCGCCCTGTCTGAAGAAGCAGGCGCCAGCCGCCTGAGAAGTGGACCGACCAGCTTTGGAGCCCAGCGCCCAGAGCACCGTGCTGGCCACGGCTGTGCGTCTGCGCACACCCAGGGCTCCGGCAGAGGCTGCGGCACAGCACGCACGGTGGGAGCCAGGGCAGGACGTCCCCCCCGAACAGGCTCGCCGGGTGTTTCATGCAAAAGACCTGCAAGACGGACTGAGCCAACCAGCCGTTCCAAGGTCTGGCACCCGGGAAACGTGAGGCCCGCAGAGGAGTAACTGCCTCAAGGTATTCTAGTGAGTTCCTGACCGGGACTCCACCCCCGACCAGGTCGGCCAGCCCCACGTCGGAGCCTGTGGCCAGGGGCCAGCTTCCTCGGCCGAATGACAAGCTCCTCCTGGAAGCTCCTGGGGCCCTGGGGCGCCCCACGTGTGAGCGCGGAGGGCTTGGTGGTCCCCGAGGCCCGTCCTGCCCGCTACCTGACTAGACCTGAGAAGCACTCCCTACCTGGATACGGGATGGAGAGGAGGGTGAAGTCGGCATAGCGCTGGGCTTTGTCTACCTTCTCGGAGGAGGTTACACTGCAAGACAGGACACGAGTGTTACGGCACCGGCGCGCGCACCCCGCCCCAGCGAGCCTCAGGCCCTGCAGTGACCCTCCCGCCAGACACCGCCCCGGACAGCGCCCCCGGCAGGCCTGACCTGGGGCAATCTAGGGGCCTGACCTCCCGGCCCCTCGCCGGGTTGAGTGTCAGGGCTGCCCCTCCTGACGCTGCAGAGCCCCCGCCCGCACCCTGCCACGAAGGCCACAGCCCCTGACGCACGGGAGCGAGTCGGGAGCCAGGTCCCTGGGCCCATCCACAGGGACAGCCTCCGGCCCGGTTGCTGAGGACGCGCCCACACGGGGTCAGAAGCGCACGCGCGAGGGAGGAACCAGGGCAACTCTGACAGACGAGGGGAGGGAGGGCCAGGGCGGCCCAGGCACCTGCAGAGCGCCGAGCGGCCGGGCTGTAGCAGGACCAGTTTCCAAGAGAACCTCCAAGGAGGATTAACAGTCAGCATTTAAAGTGATATGATTTGGAGAGACTACAGTGTCGTCACCTGACTACAGTGTCGTCACCTGACTACAGTGTCGTCACCTGAACCCAGGTTCCCTTTTTTAAAAACCCGCCACGTGTGAAGACCCGGTCCCACTGGGTTTTTTCACTCCGCAGCAGGCGCCTGCCATGTGCTGGGGACACCGGGCTTGTTAGGTTGCACGTGAAAGAGCTGGGACATGCCAGAAACATGAGGAACTTGGAGCCGGGGAGACACGACTTAGGGTGTTTCAGAGAAAGCGGCGGAGAGCGCCAGGGGGACGCCAGACCTCGGGTCCCACCCGGACAACCCGAGCCAGCTCCGCAGCCTCTCCATGCTCCAGTGTCTCGCCTGTGGGGGTCCGGGCAGCTGCGCTGAGGAGCTGCCCGAAGATAGCGCGAGAGCTCGCACGGAAGGCCGAGGGTGAGGCCCAACGCTGGGCGAGCCCGGCCAGCCGCACAGCACGCACCGTCCTGGGGCGCGGCCAGCACTTACCTCACACCGAACTTCACCTTCTTGTTCTCTACCATCAGGTCACAGATGTACCTGACTGACAGGTACCGCAGCAGCTTGATGTCATGGCCCCTGACCTTGTCAAACAGGTGCGTGTCGGAGCTTCTGAAACACAGAGCCGGAGGGAGAAGCTGCATGGCGCAGCCACTCAGGGAGGTTCGGTGGGGGTGTCTTCGAGAAAGGACAGATGTCACCGGCAAGAACTTCTGTTCCTTTAACCCAGAAACTGCAGGGAGGACCAAGACATGCCGACTGCGCCAGGAAGTGCCGAGAAGGTCACTTTCCAAGAGATTACCTGCTTCTGGAGCACGTTTCAAAAAGGACCAATTTGCAGCCGGGACTGACATGGGGCTTTAGTGCTGCTTGACATTAAGCCAGAAGACTCAAGATAATCTCTGAGTTTTCAAAAGCAGCAAGCTGGCAGCTGACCGCCTCTGAGCCTCCGCTAGAGTTTATCTCTGTCCGCCCACCTCCCTTTCCCCTACTCTGACCATTTTTAGCCACATGATTTGCTCATAATGTAACAGACTGAAATTCTTGTTGGGAGATGGACTTCTTAGTTATTTGATTAATTGCAAAATACGAACAAGTGAATTCCCTCCACTTAGCAGGCCTTGAAGCAAGGAGAAAGATAAAATTTTCCTAATCCCCAGGCTGCCTTTTAATCAGCCGCAGACGCATGTGATGTGGGACGAGTAAACAAGCACGAGTAGTTCTGCGCATGCCCGCTGACCCGCCACCCCCAGAAGCCTCCTCGCCAAAACCCTGACGCTCTGAGACGGCCAGGCCGGGCCTGAGGTCGTCTGTCTCCGGGGAAGAGCGAGCATTCCCGAGCGCCAGCCAGGGCTGCCGGCAGAGCCGCAGGCAGAGCCCGGCACCGCAAGACGCCGGCCCACGCACCCTGCGCCCCGGGGCAGTCAGTTCTACTGGGTGCATGCACCCCAGACACGCTGGGCCAGCTGAAGGCTTCCCGATGGCACAAGCCGTGCAGAGGACCTTTGCCTCGATGTCCCATAGTGCTGTTTTCTGATAACGTTTGGGAAGGAGGCAAGAGGAGCGTGACCGGCCGAGCTCCCCCCGTTTATGGGGGCCACAGCTGCTTATGGGCATGAAGCTTTGCGAGGCAACCAATCACACAGCTGTGGAGCTCCTGGTCTCCACACCGTCCCAGCAGGAGCCGTGTCTACTGGCCTGGGAGTGCCAGGATGCTGGGTGACACACGAGGGCCAAACACCAGAGGCCTGGTGGTCTGGGGCTGAAGACACACACTGGTGTCCAGGCCTGGCTCGGACAGCAGGCCCTGGCCAGCAGCCCAGGGGGCGGAACATCCTCTCGGACCCCGATGGACGCCAGGATGGTACACGCTGCCCCGGTATTCCAGAGGAGTCTGGCTGCGCGAAGCTACGCAGGGCCTCTGATGACCTTATTTCAGGGGCACAGACTTGGCAGGGGAGAAAGGAAGCCAGACCACTCACCTGGGCCAGTCTGACCGCGGCCACCCCTCGCCAGGCGGCCGCCCCAGCACAAGCCCAGCCCCAGTGACCTGGCACTGACCGAAGCGCACAGTCCTCCTCCGTGACGTCCTCCGAGTCCGCCCAGGCATCGTCAGCGCCCCCTGCCAGAGAAGCCCGGGCGTCAGCCCCAGGAGGCCTGCAGCAGCCTCCCGGCACCCTCAGACAGCCCTCCGCCCCACTCAGCGCCAGACGCCTCACAGGCCCGGAGTCATCTTCACCCGCCGCCAGGCCTCCCCCAGCCCGCCACCCCCACCTGCACCTCCGTGACAGGTAGCTGCTCCATGACCTCCGGCAGGGGCAGCTCAGTACCCACCTGAGAAAATATAGTTGTAGCCAGTGCGTCCGTACAGCTCCCCCCATCCGGCCAGGGTGGCCGACCTGCAGATGTGCTGGGGAGAAACAGTGTCTCAGGACAGGAGGCTTCCGGCTATGTCTGGCTGTCTCCCCTGCCCTCCACCCCAGTTTTCCTGCGTTACAGCCGCCACGTGCAAGCTGCGGGGCACGGTCTGCTGGTCTGACAGACACTGCGGCCCGCACCGCCATGCGTGGCCGTGGCGTGCCTCTTCTTGGCCATGAGGACACCCAGGCTCTGTTCTCGCCCCACGAGCAGGCGTATTCTGCAGGCCCGAACGACCCCACGCTGCCCCCACACTCCACCACTTACAGCTGGAAGCCGTGCCCCTGGCCCCCTGCTTCTGGCTCCCCGCAGGCCAACCCAAGTTCCCCCTGGAGCTGCAGCAGCCAGCGCGCACTCCTCCCTAAACAGGAGTGCCGGCACGTGCACCGGCCACACGTGCGCAAGGGGCTGGCGGTCGCCGTGCGTGCCCATGGCCCGTAGGTGTGGTCTGCAGTGCTCAGGCGGTTCCGACTGACCGCTCAGGAGCCCACGGGGCAGCGGGCACAGCCGCTGCTTTACAGATGGAGACAGGCCAGGACAGGGAGTGAGCGGGGAGAGGAGTGTGGAGAAGGCCTTACAGTGAGGGAAGTGGACTCCACCCAGACCTGCGCTCAAAGCCCCTCCAGGCCCCCCAGTCAGGGCCCCCACCTCTGTGGAGGGAGCAGTGTTGAGGCTTTTGTTTTCTTTTTTTTTTTTCCTCTAAGATTTATTTATACATACAAGAATTGGGGTACAGGCCAGAGTTGCGGGAGGTGAGAGGATTGACCAGACAGAGCGGGGAGCAGAACAGGCAGACTGACTGAAAGGCACCACCTAGGGGAGCAGTGGGGAGGCAGGAGAGGCCCGCTGCGCCATGTGGGGCCCCTCCCTGGCCGGGGGCAGGGATCAAACTCCTGCTGCAGTGGCTACGGTTTGCTTCATAGTGAGTTGCTTAACCCACTGTGCCACCAGGGAGGCCCCGAGGCTTTTGTTTTCTTAAGGCAAGTCTCTAGGCTTTATCAAGGAAATGCAGCAGCTGTAACTGTGCTTACATACTCTTACTCTCTTCCTCACCACTGAAGCACGTTCTGAGAGCGAGACTTCCAAACCATAGAACCTGCATGCGCCAGCACGGAGCTTCAAGGCGCTGTCAGCAAGCTCGTCGGAGGGGACCTGGCGGGCAGCGTGAGGACCGGCCAGGTGGTGGGGAGCAAACCAGCCTGGAGCTGAGCGGTGCCAGGGCCCGAGCAGGAGAGGCAGGGGGCGGCCCCACGATACTCGGGTAGCGGCGTGGGCACAGAGTGCGTGAGATGCATTTCTGAACAGGTCACGTGGCCTGGCAATGTGCAGTGGTCCCCGAAGACTGGAAAGCCCTGCCCGGCAGCATCTTCTCTACCCACAAAAGCCCGGGAAGGACGGTTTTGCTGCTGTAAGGGCATCGGTGGGAGCCAGTAGTTCAGTCCCTGCTCTCCATGCAGCGCACCCCCACCCACCTAGGGGAAAGGCAGGTAGTAAAAATGGAGCTGGATATAGCGGGCGCGGGGTGCTGTTCGGGGGAGGGAGCAAGAGCAAACCCGTGGGAAGCCTGTCTGGGAAGCCTCCCCACAACCTGAGCTGGGATCCCCGGCCTAAGTTCTGGCGCAGGCTGCTTGGCTTTTCCTGAGCCAAAGCATTTTGAAGAACTGATGAGAACCATAAACTGTCTCCAGATGCCAAGCTGGCCGACAGTGCCAGGGGTTTCTGGGACTGGCAAGTTCATCTGCGGACCACGGAGCCCGTGTTAAGCCTCTGCTCGAAGGGGGCCAGGAGGCGCCCACCCCCAGGACACCGAGGACCGAGCGGAGGCCGCGGCCTGCCAGTGAGCAGCCACTCCCGACACCGACCCACGCTGCACCCTTCCTGTCAGAGCACTTCACGGCAGGCGCACGCGCCCTCTGGTGACTGATCTTTGAGGCTGTTCCTGAATTCTCCCCAAGGCTCAGCTCGCTCTCTGAGGCTCAGCTCTCCCGTGCCCCCTCAGTGTGTCGTCTGCTAGCAGCGGAGGCAGCCAGACCTGAGCCTAGAGCTTGTCGGATGGAGAAGGGCAGGGAGGGAGGAGCTGGTTCCCAGCAGGGCACGAAACTCTGCAGCGAGGTCCCGAGCCAGCAGCCCCGCTGCACGCTCCACTGCCCGTGCGTGCACCTCAGCCCGGCTCGGACCCCCGATCTGTCACAGCCGCAGCTCCTGCCGAGAAAGTGCTCTGAATGTTTGCTGTTTACCTACTGAGGAGACACCTCAAATTCTGCGTTAGGAATAGTCTTCTACTGGGTTTGCGAAGAGTAACCAGATCTGGCACACAGAATAAAGGGGGCCGACCTCTGGCCCCCACTTGCAAGGGAGAAAACAAAGAGAAGCATGACTTGTCCCAATTCTAATTGTGTGCAAGCCAGACGCAAGTGTCGTGGGGGCACTGGCAGGGGAGAATGCTTGACCCCTAAAGGCTTGAAATGACTTGGACATTTAATATCTCTTCATCTAATGTACTCAAAATATCCTATCAACATGAAGTCCTTAAAAATGAATACTTTCCAAGTTTCCCTCACTAAGTATTCCCAAGGAATACAAGCACCTACGACGACAGCGTGACACTATGTTCTCGCCGTTCAAAGGGCAAAGCACCACTGGCCCCCAAGCTGTGTTTACCAGAACAACAAGCCTCCGAGCGCGCGCTTACAGTGTGAACTAGCTGGAGTGAAATGCATGTTTAGTTCCCGGCCACGCTGAGCTGCATCTTGGAGGAGCGGGAACCAGGACACAGGCGCTCTGGACAAGCCTCCCACCACGGCAGAGGGAGGCGCCGCCCCGGTAACAGCACCGCCAGCAAGCGCGGCTGGGCCGCCGTCGCCAGGGGACGCCCCGCGTCACCACACGAACCCACCTGCCCGTCCCAGCTCCCCAGCTGCCTGCTCCTTGCCCTGCCTTCCGCGCTGAGCTCTGGGGGCACACGGGCTGAGCACCTTGCGGGCACGCTCACCAGCATACCTGCGGTCCACACTGGGATGCAGGCGGGCGCCTGCCGGTGAGGGCAGCAGCCAGGCAGGGCAGAGCGGAGGGGAGCTGACAGGTGTCAAGCAAGGGCACTCGGAGCCAAGGGTGGCTAAGAGGTGGGAATGGCTCAGGCTGACAGGGCGAGAGGGGCCAGAAGGAAATGGGCGCAGGGCTACGGTGAGCCCTCATCAGCGGTCAACACCAAAGCCTCCCCGGAGAGTCCCCACCGCACGTCCGCACACCCCTGACCTCAGCTGGCCGAGGTCCCTTTCTCCTGGGCCCACTGGTCAGTAGGTGCCAACACCGCCTTCGGCTGCCTCAAGAGACTAAGCTGTGGGGCTATGGTTTCTCCCTAGTGTGTTCAGGTAAGATGGTTCTCCTCAGTCCCTGCAGGAGCTCCCCACGCACCAGGAGCGAGGCGGCAGGGCAGGCCGAGCGCACAGGGAGCCTTGCCCGCCATCAGGAAGTGCCCACCGTTTGTCGGAGGACAGAGGGCCAGCATCACAAACCGTGGTCTGGCTTCCACGCTTGCAGCGTAGCCCCACGGTGTAGCGGTATTTAAACTGGCTTTTTAAAAAAGATTTATTTATGCACACAAGAACTGGGGTACAGGCCAGAGGTGTGGGGGGGTGAGAGGGGTCCCCAGAGACAGAGTGGGGAGCAGAACAGGCAGATCAACTGAAACACACTGCTGAAGGGAGCAGCGGGAGGCAGGAGAGGTCTGCTGCGCCCTGTGGGTCCTTTCCCTGGCCGGCAGCAGGGATTGAACTCGTGCTGCAGTGGCTGCGGTTTGCTTCAGTGTGTTGTTTAACCCACTGCGCCACCAGGGAGGCCCCCTAAACTGGCTTTTTAACAACTCCCAGGAACATGTAAGTTTTCCAAAGAGTAAGGAGAAACAACTGGCTGTCAGGTAATTCTGGGACTCAGCTTCCCTGCACACTTCTCCCGGAACCAACCTGCCCCAGAAAGGCCGAGTCTCCTTTCTGACCTCCCCTCCCCAGGCGCCCTCGACGCAGGGCCCGGGCGAGGCTCAGCGAACCAACGCGCCTCGTCCTTGCGCACCCCGTCCGCCGGGGCTTTCTACTTCAGTCCACTCCTGCGCATGCGCCTCAGACCCGCGGCCCGTCTTCTCAGAGCTCCGCTTACAGCGGCCAGCAGACCCTAAACCACAGGGTGTGGCCTGAGAGTGTACGTGCAAATCCTCTGTGTGACGTGATGCGCTCAGGGCCAGGCACTCAACTGAGCCGCTGCCCATCCCTCCCAGGAGCCTCCCAGACACCAGCGCCTGTGGGAGGACGACGGGCCCGGGCGCGGCGTCCAACCAACAGACCCCAGGACGCCGCGCGTGGGGCAGGGTCTCCTCACCTTCACAGCGAACAGCCTGGGGCCTGGCAGCGTGTGCACAGACGGCCAACACGCGCTCAGCTACACGACTGGAACACGCACGCGGACTAACTCAGCCTCCCTGGTGGTGCAGGGGCTGAGCGCCGCACGGTGGGGCTTCCGCAGCCGCTGCAGCGCAAGTTCCATCCCCGTCCAGGGAGGGACCCCCAGGGCGCAGCAGACCCTCCTGCCTCCCGCTGCTCCCCTCAGTGTGTTCAGTGCATCTTCCTGTTCTGCTCCCCGCTCTGTCTCTGGGGACTCCTCTCACCCCCTGCGTCTCTGGCCAGTGCCCCGACTCTTGTGTGCGTAAATAAATACTTAAAAAAAAAAAAAGAACATGGACTAACCCGCTCCGGCTGCTCTAGTCCAGGGTCGGGTGACTACCGAGAAGGAAACCGAGGCACGGACGGGCGTGAAGAGTCGGGCCCCAGAACACGGGGCCGCGCACTCCAGTGTGAATTCCCTCCCCGCCTCGACTCACCCCTGGGGTGGGGTCAGGATCAGAGGGTCTCCCACCGGGCCAGACCCCAGCAGCGCGGCCTCCGTCAGCAGATGCCAGGAGCAGGGGCCCGACACGCTGCGGGAAGCAGCCGCCCGGGGAGGCCGCGGCCTCGGCCAGGCCTTACCTTGCCCTTGAACAGGATCACGGGGCAGACGAACCGTCCTCTGCACCTGGCCGTCTTGCTGCGGTACACGAGGTCCTGCAGCTTGCCCACCTGCACGGTGCTCTGGAACCTGCGGTGAGGGCGAGAGGTCAGGCTGGCTTCCGGGGGGCCGTTTGTGCTCCCCCCACGTCTTCTGCACGTTCATTTAAAATTTGGGAAATGCTCAATCCCAAAATTCCAGACCTCGGACGTATTAAGTCTTTCAGGAAAAGAAAAAGGTGCCGTTACAGGTGCTGCAGACGGAGGCGTCCTGACTCAGCCTTCTAAGCGAGCAGCGAGCCCAGCTGAAGACACGGCGCCCACCGCCCAGAAGCGCTCGCGGGCGACGCCCGTCCCGTCACGAGTCCCGCTTCCCACTCTGAGCTCGGCAGAGCACACCCGGCCCTCCACAAGCCACGGGCCGTGGGTGCCACCTTTGAGAGGACAGGGTTGGACGAGAGTTCGCGTCCCACGCGGCCCTCGCCTCTGCCGTCTCATCGACAGTCCCGCGCAGGCGGACCTGGCTTTCCTGTGCTACGCTCTCCTCCCCGACTGGCTGCGCCACCTGTGCCATCGCCCGTCTCGCCGCCCGCAACACGTGGGAGCCACAGCTGGCAGGTGCGTCCAGTGCTTCTCCAGACACGACCCGCCGCACGAGCCACCGACAGCAGACAAGATTCACATGCGTGGGGACGCCAAAACACGCGTGTGATGTGCTCTACTGGCCTCCCTGCGGTGACTGGAGGCCGCGTGTCCGGGAGGGACACCCGCACTGGAACAGCATGAACAGCTGACGGGACGCCAGACGCCGGGCAAAGCTGGTTAAAGAGCAGCCACCAGTGTCTTAACACACCCAGTTCAGTAAAGGAGCTTCCAGAACACGAAGCAGCAGGTTCAGAGATGAGCTCTAACAATCAGGTCCATGTCCTAAGATGAGAGTCCACTTTCAGCAGCTTCACCTGTCAGCCCTCAGCACAGCCCCCAAACCAGTCGGTCACGGCTTCTGGAACAAGAGAAGTGGACACTGGGGAAGAGCCGGCGTGACCCCTGCCCAGAGCAGACCAGGCGAAGAGCGGGAAGGCGCTCCCAGGTTGCCTCCTGGAGGGCATTTAGCATCTCCTACACCCTCGTCTTTCCAGGGAGCAGCATGTTTTGGGGCTCCTCACGCAGACAAGCCCACAGAGACTGTTTCAGAAGGAAGACGCTCAGCAGCTCCCACACGTTGTGGGACTCGCCGGGGCCTCTGGACGCTGTGGCAGCACCAAGTCTCTTCAGGACGGGGCCTCAGGTTCCGTCACAGGCCAGCCCCGAGGCCAGCTGCAGGGAGGGCTCGAAGGGAAGGGGTCTTCACCTGGACCAGCAGCTTGCAGACCTCAGGAAGACAGGTGCGGGGGCAGAGAAGAGACTGGCGCTTACCACGTGGGTTTTCTGTAGTCTGATCTAGGATGCTGGCGTTGCCAACCAAGTGCTTACTTTGGAAGGAAGGAGAGAGGAGGGCGGACCTGCTAGCACGGGGTGCCTCTCCGGGAGCTCAGAGGGTGGCACAGAGGCCCGCCAGCCCCTACAAACGCAGCCACAGACACAGAGCTCCCACGGCCCTTCACTCAGTTTCTCTGAAATAAAAAAGCACCTTAGCGTGGGCCACTGCCGCATTCAACTCCAACTCCTGAGAACACGAAACACACCCTGCTCGCCACAGACTCGTGCCCACCTTCCGGCGGCCCCAGGCCACTTCCACAGTGTCTCCCGGAGCCACCGACGCTCACCCGCTCGCCACACAACCAAGTGGAGGACGTGCCAGAACCCCCTTAGGGCTCTGAGCAGGCTCCAGCACAGGCACCCTGTGTTAGGGCAGCGAGGGGGTTGTTCCTGGGCCCCCTCGTCAGCCAACCCCTCGGTTTCTGTCCGGTAGTTCCTGCTTCTGTTTCCAGCCCTCGTGGCCAGAGGGTGTCTTGCTCCGAGCGTGAGCACAGGCAACTGGCACGGGACACTCACGTCTGAGCAAGCGCGGCTGGCTGATGTCCGACGAGGTGCTGCGGCTGCCAGGTAGTGAGATTTCCTTTGATGTTTAACTGATTTTATTTTTCCTAAGCAATATTCACGCACAGATAAAGCTATATTCAAATTAAGAAGATGCTACTGTCATATCACTTCCAGTGGGGCGTTTTCCCAGGCCGGCAGCACGCTCCCTGACGAGGCTAGTTTTACCACGTACCCAGACGTCCTGAGATAAATGCCACTTCTGCGCTTGCTGAACAGCCCCACGCGGCCAACAGCAGGGCCTTTTCTCTCAGTTAGGCCTCACCAGCCCCATGTTACAAACAAAACAGCTCAGGGAGTGACTTGGGCTTACGGCTGCAGCACAGGCGAGGACTGCCCCACGGAGCCAGACACCGAGGCCGAGACTTCAGCCATACGGCATTGTGATTTACAGTAAGACGAGTATTTGGATTTCTTCCTCTTTCTGGCAGAGCTCCAGAACCCTAGAAATTTCCAGAGATGCCAGTGATCAGGGGTCTTTCGTGACATTAAAGAGGTAACTTGGAAAGACCCCAGATTACCTAGAGGTGAGAGCTGGCGGGAGGCAACCATGTGAGCAGAAGGGCTGGAGGCTGAATTAACGGCCAGTGGCTTCATCAGTGAGGCTGTGACATGGAGCCCCCTAAAAACCTAAGGAAGGGGCTCGCAGTGCGCACACCGGTGAACGTAAGGTGGTCTGGGGAGCGGGGCTGACTGGAGAAGGCACGGGAGCTGTGCCCTTCCCCATGCCTGGGCCCGGCGTCTCTTCCCTCTGGCTTCTCCTTCTCTACGCCAGTGGCTTAGTGAGTAAATGTCACTGAGTTCTGTGAGTCGCTCAAGCACATTAACAGAACCCGAGGAGGGGTCGCTGGGCCCTTCCACCTTCGGAGCCCGCCCGATGGACGTGCTGCGGGCACCGGAAATGCCCAGCAGGTGGTCTGGGAGGACTGAGCCCCGAGCCTGTGGAGCAGACACCCCTCCAGTGGATAGGGTCAGACTGAGCTTCCCTGTGGGCCGCCCAGCCGTCGGGCGCTGGTGTGGGATCTCCCTCCCTGACGTACACGCCCTGGACCCGGCGCAGAACTGGAACTGCGGCCCTCCGAGGCCTCACTTGCCCTCATCCTGGCTCTTGCTGCACGGCCTTGCCTTGGGCCCCTAGGCCCAGGAAGAGGAGCTCCACGCGCCACTCTCCTGTGTTCACCTCTCCTGCTTCTCACCGAACCCAGCTCTGCCACATGCCGGCGGCTCTGAGACCACGTCTGACCGTTCAGAGGCCGCTGTAGCGCAGGCTTCTGATGCTGGGGTGCGCTAGCCCGGGGCGGTGGCTGAGCAGGGCAGACGCTTCCGGGCCCAGTTCTGCCCTGCTTCACCCTGTCTAGTCGAGGGCGCTAACCCAAGAGCTAGATCTGCTGGGAGTAAACTCTACTCCTTCCCACCTGGACACATGCAGTGCCCTCTTCAGCGAACAGGCAGGCGCCACCTCTCGTCACCACTCCGACCCTTGCCAGGAGGGAGAGTAAACCCACCGAGTGGCTCCTCCAGGGTCGGGAGATGCGCAAGGCCCAGCCTGGAGGGGAGCCGGCCAGGTAAGCAGACAAAGGCAGGCCAAGCCTCAGCCCCGCTCGCTCGCTCGCTCCCTCCGTGCCCCGGGCAGGGCCCGTCGCAGGCTGGAGAAGCACCAGTGGTACAGCGGAGGTTCTGGGGGTGCAGGGAACACCACCAGCCTGAAGACGACACAGAAGGATGAGGCAGAGAGCTCACGTTCAGACACAGAGGGTGAGTCTGCCCAAGACAGGATCCGAGAGTAACGGGCCAAAGCAAAGTCCGATTCTGTAGGCTTGGGGACCCCGTGTTTCTCAGGTTATACAACGGGGGTGATGATAAGATTTCTGGAATCGATACACCATTCGCTTTTCTAATACACTCGTTTTTCTCAGCGAACCCCATCACAACCTTGTGAGACACCCCCTTTTACAGATGAATGCCCGCCCTGGCACCGCGCAGCCCACAGCAGGGGCTGGGCCATCAGTGTGAACGGCGCGCAGAGGAGCGCTCTGAGAAGGCAGGTTCTGGCAATTTTGACTCAGAGCGCCTGGGAGGGACCCTAAAATCTGTGACGTTAGTGAGTGCTCGGGGACAGAAACACGTCAAAAGCACCAACACCCACAAGCGCACACAGCGCGGTCTGATGACCAGGACCCTGTACAGGCCGGTCTCTAAGACATTTCGGCCAAGCTGCTGCTCACCTCCCATTCCGGTCCCAGAGGCTCTTCGCCTGAGGGCTCCCCAAACGCTAAAGCAAAGGCAGCGAGCCACGCTCCCGACCGGCCTGTGCCACACTTGAACCTTCGCGGCCTGTGCGCACGGGGACATCCGTGACACCGTGGGCCCACAACCTGCTCTGGAGCCCGGGTGCGGCTCCAGCCGGCAGCCAGCTGCAGGGTGCAGGACCCCGCGGTCCTCATCCTACATCAGCACGGGCCCAGCGGTCACGACACTGTTGCCAGCAGCTTTCCCAAGGCCCTTAAAATCCGCAGCAAGCAGGATGACCAGGGGAACAAACTTTTCAGACCGACAAAAAGCGTTTCCTGGATCCCAATGCTGTGACTGCTTGTGAGCGTCAGCTACGGCTGACACGGCTGACGCTTCTTTCACCGCCGTGGCTGTGTCCTGTGTCTGCTCGGTCTGAACTGCTGCCCCCAGAACGCACTCAGGCCTTGCTAATGCCCACAACCGTCAGGCTTGAAACAGCCCCACTTCCCAGGGACTGCAGCAGCTGCTTTTCCAGATCAAGACAGACTTGCTGGTGAGAAAACTAAGTGACAAAGAGGTTCCTTAACTTGTCCCGAGTTAGCCCTGTAGCCGGCAGGCGAACTCAAGCAGTCTGCTGCAGACGACGGGCTCTGAGCCTCTACATGTAGTCAGCGCTCCTCAACACGTCTACACAGCGTGTCTCCCCCCCACACTCTTGAAAAAGGATGCTGGGGATCAGAGCGGTGAGGAGGGAAGCTAGTTGTCCTAGCACAACGAGCTGCTGGGCTGAGGGAAACACAGGCCCGGGGTGTGACTGACAGCTCCTCCTTCCACGCCATATCACCCTGCCAGTCTAGCTGACCAAACCCTGAAGAAAACGAAGGTGCCAATAAGGCTTAAACAACATCCCTGGAGAGTGAGTCTGCCCTGCTCGGCACCCTCCCCACCCCCGACGGCAGACCTCCCGGCCCCGAAGGAGCACACCCTGACCACATGATACTCACGTGTCTTTCTCCTTCTCAGAACTCTCATACTCCAGGAACACGATGTGCTGCGGGTAGTGGCCGCAGATATCCCCGTTCACATTTTGGATCACGCTGTAACAGTAGTCTCGGCCAAAGAGCTCCAGACACCTCTTCTCGATGCGTTCCACCTGCACAGGGAAGGAGCATCAGGATGAATGTGGGGTCCCCGAACAACAACAAGGTGGTCCACATCCCGGAGAGGGCATGGGGTGACAGGTGCCTCTCACTAGCGTCAGGGTTGGGAAAAGAAGCACCCATGGTCAGGGCCCTTAATGTGCTGTTCGTTTCCCTCATGTGGTAATGAGATTGAGGGGCAATTCTAAATCCCTCAGTCTTGGCCATGAAGCTACGCTGATTCTGTGTGCATCTGAAGGAGACGGCCGCTTTCCTAAGAGGCTGGGAGGGCGGGCCACAATATTAAGAATTCTTGCCCTAGAGGTGACTTTAACTGGAACTGATCCATTACCTCACAGTGGTTCCAGGTCTTTCCCCATTCTCAGGCACAGACCAGTATCTAGAAGCTCTAGTTAGTGTAATAAGTAACAGCTGCAGACAAAGCTGTCCCCCCCACACACATACCCTTTTCTTTTTAGAAGACACAGCTCTTGTTTTGTTCAGCTCTCAGAAAAGACCATCAGAAAAAGACCTAAGACCTGTCGCATCTCAAGTGTGGAAGAGGCCAGGAAGCTCGGAGAGGAGTTGAAGCTGTAGCTCAAGTCAGGTGTGAATTATGACAACCCTACTCTTCAGGGGCCTGGTAAGACCACCGGCACCCTCCTGCCACCTGAAAGAGCCTTATTAAGGAGGACTCAAAGGAGTAACAGGGAGGAGAAACTCACAGCGCTTCAACAAGGAATCCTCAAGTTTTAAGAAGCATGCATATCATTAAGAAGCCTGTTAAAAAGGTAAATTCTAGGTCTCCACCCTCTGAAATTCTGACTCAGTAGGACTGGGTGGGACCAGTGAGTATTTTCAACAAGCACCCAGACAACCCTGAAACAGGTGGTGCTCTCGGGAAGCTCTGACAAACACTGGGTGGGAGGTCTGTGATCACGGAAGCCTGGTCACCCCAGCGACCCACGAGGGAAACCTCGTGGCCCGGAAGGGAACAGACACCCACTGGAAACACCCACCCGAGGAGACGGAGGGCCAGCAATAGGCCACCTGACTGCCCAGCGGGGCAGAGGGTCTGCGCAGACTGGAAGCCCTTCAGGCCTGGGGACAAGGAGACTGAAGAAGAGAATTCCGTGGGGTAGAAAAAAGAGGAACTGAGACCTGCTTCTGATAAAGGAACAGGGAGTGTGGGCTGCCTTCCTGCTCTGGGGGGAAGGAAAGGGCTGGGCCTCCGTCTGAAGTCGTGCTGAGACTATATAAGGAGGCAACACACTTGCTCATCTCTCGGGCCATTCTGCCCCACCGTGCCAGCGCCTGCGTTCTGACCTCTGACCTGGAGGAATCCTCTAGACTCGCGGGCTTTCGTCCGACTCCAGAGGCAGGGGAACAGCCTCCGCAGCTGCTCCTCTCCAATGTCTGAAGCTGGCGGCTCAGCTCAGACCCTTGACCTCCACCCCCCTCGCGTCAAACCGAAAAACACCACAGGTCCTTCTCGGTTCCCTCTCACTGCAGTTCTCCCTTCGCGGCTGTGAGCCCGACCTCCCTCCCGGGGCCAAACTCGGGCACTTCCCCTCCTCTGCCTCCGCAGGGAAGTTCCACTCGGGCCTCCCGCTGACCCCTGACCTTAAGCCTCTCCTGGGAGCCCCCCCGAGAAAGGGTCGTGCCCAGCTCGCCGCCCTCCGGACGCACCTTAGAGCCGCCGGCCCCGCTGCAGTCCTTGGCCCGGTACTGAGTCCGGGAGAACTCCTCCAGCAGCTCCCCGAGCCCCGGCTCCTGCGGCGGCGGGGCGCCCGAACACGTCGAGGTCCCCGCCGAGGCGGCGGCGGCCGCCCGAGCGCCCGCCATGGCCCAGCCCCGCGTGCCCCTCAGCCCCGCGTGGCCCTCAGCGCGCTCCCAACCGGCCCATGGCACCTGCGGCGCCGCCCGAGCCCGGAACCTCCGCGCCGCCGGCGCCGCCTCCCCTTCCCCTTCCGGCCCCGCCCCTCCGGGCCGGATGTTTACTTCGGCGCCGGCCAATCGCCGCGCGCGCCGCGCGCTCTGCCCCCCCCCCCGGCCGCGGCCCACCTGACGCGGAGCGCCCGCAGTGGCCGCGGGGAGGCCGGCGCGCCCGCCCCGCCCCACCCGCCCGCCCGCCCGCCCCGCCCCGCCCCGCCCCGCCCCGCCCCGCCCCGCCCCGCCCCGCCCCGCCCCGCCCCGCCCCGCCCCGCGGGCTTTCCTCGCGGACGCCCGGCGGGACCACCGCGGAAGCCGGGGTGCGGCGGGAGGCGGCTGGGCGGGAGCGGGAGGAGGGGGCGCTCTGGGGCGCCGCTTGGTCTGGCCGCGCGGCGTGGCTCGTGGGCGTCTCGTGGACCCCTCTGTCCGGCCTGGACCTGGCGGTCGTGACTGGCTGGAAGTTCTGGGAAAAGCCTTTGCTGCTTTTTAAAAATGGCAGCTCGCGGCACCTGAGGTCACCGCTGCCCGGCGGGCACTCGGCGGCCGGTAGTATGTTTACAGTGTCCAGCGACCCCCGAAACTTGCATCTGACTCCAGAACACCGCCATCTGCAGAGATGAAACCCCAAGCCCCGACAGCAGTCACTCCCAACTTCTCCCATGCCGGTTTTTGTTTCCAGGTGTTCCTGACATAACTTGTCAGTTTCAGGGGTACACTAGAGCAGTGGTCCTGGGACTGTGTGCATTGTGGGATACTCACAGTGAGCCCGGTTAACGTCCTTCCCCAAACAGTTACAAAAGTGTTTTTGTTAGGAGAACTTTTAAGACTTATGCTCCTTGCGGCTTTGGCATATTTACTGTAGTGTTAGTAACTATAGTCACCACGTTGTGTATTACAGGCTTTGGTTTATTTATTTTATAGCTGTAAGTTTGTCCTTTTCACCCCTACACCCACTTGGTTCACAGCCCCTACCAACAGTCTGTCCTCTATCTACAACTTTGTCTTCTTGTTGGTTTGTTTTTTTCGATGCCACATATAAGTGAAAGCCTACAGTATTTGTCTTTCCCCGACTTATTTCACCAAGCATAACTCCTTCAAGGTCCATCCATGTGGTCCAAGCAGCAAGATTTTTTTTTTTAAATAGCTGAATAATATTCCATTGTGTATATGGTGAAAAGCAATCATAAGTGGAGTACTTTTAAAATAGGCACCATAGCACAAAAACTGCTTACTCTCCTGTTTGCACTGGGCCAAAGACCTTTGCACTGGGTCAAATGGCAATTGTTTCACTAGCTGTGTGAGAAGCCAGTGGGAGAGCAGGCACCATAAAGACAGGGACTGAGGAGTGTGAACTTTTGCCACAAGATAGAATCAGTAACCAATTATGTATAGCCAAGAATAGTTTAAACTTGTTAACACTAGTTAACCCTTTCCTCTAGCCACTTCATTCCCCCCTTCATAAAGCCCTCAAATTAGAAGTCTTCTTGGGAGGTAGTGGAGGTTTCTGCCAGTAAACGTGTACCCCCAAATTGCAATTCCTGATGCCAAAGAAATGCTTAATTGACTTTGGCTTTTAATTTTTAGATTAAAATATATACCACCTTTTCTTTCCCACTCATTCACTGATGAACACTTAGGCTGTTTCCATGTCGAGGCTACCGTAAATAACGGTGCTGTGGGCATGGGAAGCACATGTCTTTTTGAATTATTAGTTTTGTTTCCTTGAGAGAATACCCAGAAGTGGGATTGCTGGAGCTTGTCCTCATTCTATGTATAATTTTTTGCGGAATCTCCATACCATTTTCCATGGTGGCTACACCAACTTACATTCTTACCAATGCCACATCCTTGTTATCTGTTGCCTTTTTAACAGTAATCACTCTAACAGGTGTTAACTGGTATCTGATTGTGTTTTCATTTGTGTTTCCATGACAATTAGTGATTTTGACCTTTTCATGTATCTGTTGGCGATCTATATGTCTTCTTTGGGAAAATACCTGTTCAGATCCTCTTCCCATCTTTTAAATTGTATTGTTTGGTTTTTGCTATTGAGTTGCATGCATTCTTTTTATATTTGAGTATTAGCTGCTTATCAGATTTATGAGTTGCAAATGTTTCCTTTCATTCTGTGGATTGCCTTTTCATTTTGTTGCTTTAGTTTGAGGGCATTTCACTTGTTTATTTCTGTTTTTGTTGTCAAATCCAAAATATCATTGCAAGGCTGATATCAAGATTACCATCTATGTTTACTTCTAGGAGTTTTATGATTTCAGGCCTTACAATCAAGTCTTTAACCCCAGAGTTAATTCTTGTGTGTTGTGTAAGATAGTTGTTGGTTTCATCCTGTTGCACATGGCTGTCCTGTTCTCCCAATGTGATTTATCAAAAAGATTGTCCTTTACTCACTGTATATTCTTAGCTCCTTTGTTATAAGATAATTTACCCTATATACAGGAGTTTGTTCTGAGCTCTCCATCTGCTCATTGATCTGTGCATCTTTTTTTTTTTAACAATGTTTGCTTTCTTTTTTTTTTTTTAAGATTTATTTATTTATGCATACAAGCACGGGTACAGTTCAGAGGTGTGTGTGGGGGGGGTGAGAGGATTCACCACAGAGAGCAGGGAGCAGAACAGGCAGATCAACGGAAGTACACTGCCGAGGGGAGCAGCGGGCACAGCAGGAGAGGTCTGCNNNNCCATGTGGGTCCCCTCCCTGGCCGGCAGCAGGGATCGAACTCGTGCTGCAGTGGCTGCGGTTTGCTTCATAGTGCATTGCTTAACCCACTGCGCCACCAGGGGAGGCCCTGCTTTCTTTTTTAAAAAGATTTATTTATTTATGGATACAAGAACTGGGGTACATGCCAGAGTCACAAGAGGTGAGAGGATCCACCAGACAGAGTGGGGAGCAAAACAGGCAGATCAACTGAAATCCACTGCTGAGGGAGCAGCGGGGAGACAGGAGAGGTCTGCTGTGCCCTGTGGGTCCCCTCCCCGGCCAGGGATGGAACTGGTGCTGCAGTGAATGTGGATGCTTTATATTGTGGTGCTTAACCCCTTGCGCCAACAGGGAAACCCACAAAGAATCTTTAAATGAGATATTTTATGGGCTATTAAAGTGACATAAAATAAGCAGATGTGCCAGAAGGTGGTGCACTCAATTCTTAGAAACTTGAGGATCCCCTTTGTTTAGCTAAGCCTTGAGTTTCTCAGAGTCAAATTTACACCTAAAAGGGATGTGTCACTGGGCTGGTGATTTTGTAGTGTTTATAGTGTACTCATTGCATGGAAATGTTCTCGACCGGGTAGCCTAGTGTAGATCTAACTTGTTCCTTGACCACCTGATCTGTTTTGTGCTAGTCTCAGTCTATCAGGTACAGTCAACACTAGACCAGATCGTGGTTCTTACCACGAATGCAAGCTGCCTGTCGGCTAGCACTACCAGGAAACTTTGGGGGAAATAAGTCTGGGACTGATTAGACTTGGAATTGCACAGCACTGCATAATGGCCGGATACTGAGGCTACTGGTAGAGAAAAAGAAAGTGCACACACAGGCCTGGAGTGCTACCTCTTTGGGGATTGAGGGAGCATGCCTAGGGTTCCATGAGCTCACTTTTCATTGGCCAATTTAAAAAATAAGAGTGGAAATTTAAAGCATGGAAAGAGGAAAAAACACACAGTCCAAATAGTTCTGGAAACCAACGACAGTCCTTTAACAAAGCAGCCTCATCGCTGGCAGGAGGCTGGCCCTTATCAGTCTCCCAGGTTAGTAAGTTGTTTATTCAAGATAACCATCTTTAAAGTGCCTCTCTGCATCAGAAGCAAGCAAAGCTCAAGGCAAGCACTTGTATTACAAAAAAAGAGAAACTCCGCCTGTCAGAACTGATACTGTCATTAGCCAGCGGAGTCTTAGATTGGGGGAATCAGTGCTGCGACAGCTTTTAGGGACTCCGCAGAGGCCACCAATTTGGAGACTTTGGCTCTGGAGAATCAAATTAGCAACAATCATTTCGCTAGATTTCCTTACAGCGGTGGACACGCTAATGGCTTTTAATAGTCCAACTTGTGCCTATTAAGATTTTGATGTGCTGTTGGTTAAAACAGTCTGAGTTTCATAATTTATTCCCCCCTGTTCCCCAGCAATTTACGTCGTGGACTCTCCTCAAGGCTTAGTACCCTCGTGGCCGCTGAGACTCCCGGTGTAAGAGCCTGGAGCCCAACACTGAGTCCGCTTGCTCTGGGAGGCGCAGAAGGGAGCAGGCCAGGTCTGTGAGTGGCTGACCCAGAGGCCTGTGCAGGATGAGAGCAAGGGGGCGCACAGAGCACTCGGCAGGACCCTGGGCCGGGCTCCTGAGGCCCAGAGCAGCCAGACCCAACCTCTTGAAATCCACTAAGGGAAACGATTCAGCTGATACAAGCAAACTCTACTGAACATTTCATGAAGTCGGCAGACAGCCTCGTTCCCGGGGTTCCAGGCACGTGCACCACGGGCGGGAAGGGGAATTCGTCACAGGATAAAGAAAAAGAACAAGGAGAAGAAAAATAGAAAGTGAACAAGGAACAAGGAAGGAAGTGCAAGCCCTGGGCTGACTCGGGTTTGCAGACGGGCCCCGCGGGCGGGTTCTGCTCAAGCAAACATCTGCAGGGCCGGCAGCCCAGCTCCTGTGGGTTGATGTGGCACCCAGCCGGGAGAAGCGCCATCTCGGGTCCTGAAACTTATTTCAGTGGTACTTTAGGAGACAGAAAATGTTAAATTTTAAATGTGTATTTAATTATAAGTATATATTAGATATGCACACGGCATAATAAACATAAAAATTAACCACATTTCTCCTTTTTAAAAAAGATTTATTTATGCATACAAGAGCTGGGGTGCAGGCCAGAGTCCAGGGAGGTGAGAGGATCCACCAGAGACAGAGTGGGGAGCATAACAGGCAGATGGACTGAAACACACTGCTGAGGGGAGCAGCGGGGAGGCAGGAGAAGTCTACTATGCCCTGTGGGTCCCTCCCCAGCTGGGATCGAACTCGTGCTGCAGTGGCTGCAGACAGCTTCACAGTGTGGCGCTCAGCCCCTTGGGTCTCCAGGGTGGCCCCCTATGGCAAATCTTTCATCAAAGTATCACCTACGTATCAGCTCCACACTTCTCGGCCGGGTCACCTTGAGCAAGGCACCTGACCCTTGTGAGCTATGAAGTGCCCCTTGTGGGCTGTCGCGGGTGTGCGTGTTTGTTATGTGGAGTCCTTGGTCGTGGGCCCAGAGCAAGGGCTCTTCCCATTCCAAGGGGCACCGTCTAGCAGGCGGAGGCCTGGAGAAAGGAAGCCTGACAGTGACGGGGCCGCCCTGCAGGCCGGGGCACAGGCTGGAGGCAAGGGCGGCAGCGCTTGCTCCTGGGGACCCCCAGATGCCCGCAAGGCAGGTTGGCCACTGGCTCTACTGACCACCGGGAGTCTACAAACCCTGAGCACACACAGTTCAGTGTAGTTTGGGGGCAACTGAACGTTAGCATTCTTACTGATTTGTTAATCAACTGCTTTGTGCCAGGGACCGTGCGCAGTG
Source organism: Galemys pyrenaicus (assembly GCA_019455555.1). NCBI lineage: Eukaryota > Metazoa > Chordata > Mammalia > Eulipotyphla > Talpidae > Galemys > Galemys pyrenaicus. Next base: position 4,367,727 of record JAGFMF010011663.1, on the reverse strand, counting down.
CCACCGTGTGTTAGGCACTGTGTGCAGCACCACTACGTGCCAGGGACTGTGCAAAAATACCTGGTGGGTGTGTGGATGCTTGAGCTTTGCTCTTCTAGTCTTGCAGGAGGGGCCCTCCCTGGTGGCGCCGTGGGTTAAGCAACGCACTATGAAGCAAATCGCGGCCACTGCAGCACGAGTTTGATCCCTGCCTGGCTAGGGAGCGAACCCACATGGTGCAGCAGACCTCTCCTACCTCGCCCGCTGCTCTCTGGCAGTGTACTTCAGTGGATCTGCCTGTGCTGTTCCCCACTCTGTCTCTGGTGGATCCTCTCACTCCCCCACACCTCTGGCCTGTACTCAGTGTTATGCATAAATAACGCTTTAAAAAAATAAAGTCCTGTAGGAAAGGCCGAGGGCTAACAGCAAATCCAGGTGGGGGCTGTGGGAGAGAAGTTTAGGTGCTTCGGAGCCTTAACTCTTCTGAAATCTTGTCTACAGAAAATCTGAACCAGGAGTCTGAGTTCCCAGTGGGCATCTCTCTCAGGACAGCTGCCTGAATTAGAGCGGGAATTAACGCTGACCACACTAATTTAGGACCTCAATTTAATATTGCTAAACGGCATCCCAAGAGATGGCCTGGTGGAATTTCATCTCTGGTGCTCATCAAGGACCCGTCTGGTAGAGCACATAATAAGACTTCACTCTGATGATTTCAGACTTCAAGATAAATGTGATGGGCCCATTGAAGTCCAGGAAATTGTGTTCTTGATTCCCAAGTTTGCACCTAACCGATGAACTTGGATGGAGAAATAGGAGGAAAAATGACCCAGAGAAAAGTGTGGACCGCAAAGCCCGGCACACCTTTGCATTTTCAAGGACTTGTGACACAGTCTCAGCATGTGCAACCCTGGCTGAGGCACCTCTGCTCGCTGAGCCTCTTTTCTTCATCTGTAAAACGGAGACGCTGACATCTGTTTCACTAGTCACTGCGTGGCCTGAGAAAAGTTATGTGCTGTGGAGACCCCTCCTTACTGGTCGAGAACAAAGGCTGTTTTCTTTGATGCACAAAGGGACTTTCAGATAAACTTGGCTTTCTAAATTTGTTAAGTTTCCTGATAAAGATGGTGGCTGAGAGTATTAGTTAAAATGTTTGGAATTCGGGGCCTCTCTGGTGATGCAGCGGGTTAAGCACAGCACTCTGAAGCAAACTGCAGCCACTGCAGCAGCACAAGCTCTATCCCTGCCACTGGCCAGGGAGGCACCCACAGGGCGCAGCAGACCTCTCCTGTCTCCCCGCTGCTCCCCTCAGCAGTGTGTTTCAGTGACTGCCTGTTCTGCTCCCCGTTCTGTCTTGGTGACTCCTCTCACCACCACCCCCTCACACCTCTGGCCTATACTCCAGTTCTTGTATGCATAAATAAATAAATCTTTTTTAAAAAGTCTGGAATACTTTGGACACATTAAAAATGAATTAGACATATTTTATTCTAATTATATACATAAGTCTGAATTTCAGCCAATACAGTGGACAAAGTTGCTGATAAAATGTTTTGTCTCCTGGTCCACGCTCAGAAATGTTTGGAAATGTTATGCACCAAAAAGCCACTTCCAGCTTCTACTTGTCCTTTCTTCACCATTGGAAGAGCCCAACTCTCACTACTGAGACAGGAAAACACCCAGACTCACCACCCCCTAGACTCTTGTGGATAGAATGTAGGCAGGTTGTCCACTGGGCACTGGAACTTGAGGGAAAGTCTATAGGGTACTCTGAGAAGGAGTCCCCCCCAGTAGAAAAAAATGCATGGAAGAAGAGCCCCTTCCATCTTCTCTGGGCATGGCCTTGTCTACTGCAGCCAGCTCATAACCATGATGAGGAATGTTACAGATGGATTACATGATGGAAAGATAGAAACTTCTTGGGTCCTTGATGTCATTGTTGAATCCCAAAGTTACCCTGAGAGTCCATCATCTTTCTTAAACATACAAAGATGATCAGATCCGTTACTCATGGAGGATGAGCATCCTAAGAACTGACGATATCTAGAATTGATGATATCCGTGAGCCCTGCCAGAAAATATCTCTGTAGAATAGTTCCATATGCCAGGGCACATGAGTTCTGATGGTAAGGAAGCCTTGCTAAAGAGGATCTCATAGTCAAAGTGATTAACCACACAAGGAAAAGAACTATTATTGGGTAGTTTCCAACAAATGTCACAAAAATGAAATTTTAACACAAGACCCAGAATTTAAAAATCGGTTGCAAATATTCAGAGTTAAAGGAATAATAAGAGCCATAAGGCTACAACAGGATGGGCATTAAAACAGATGGGAGAGAGAACAGAAACAGAAAATGGAAAAATAGAAATTCTAGAAATCATCCAAGTAACAGTTCATTGAATGAGTTACACCACTTAAATATAGCTGAAGGAAGATTTAGTGAATTAGAAGATAGCTCTGATCAAACTATCTACAATGTAACACAGAGAGGAAAACTAGAGTTAGTGTTCAAACACATGAAGAACTGAGTGAACAGGTCCAATGTGTACTTCATAGGAATTTTAAGAGAGAGAAGAAAGAGAAAAGTGTTAACTCTTAAAAGGTCCTTGTTGAAAGAACTACCCGAGGACGTATTTCAGCAAGAAGAAAATTGAATACAGATGGAGCAACAGATATGAGGCAGAAACAAAAAAATCCAAACAATTAATAAATATTTAGTAAATCTACAAAAATTGCATTTTAATCTATAGCATCAAGTGCTTATGGTAGAAAAGAAGAAATTTTCTATTAACAATCTAAGCATTAAAGTTAAGATGTATAGGGCGGGTCTCTCTGGTGGCACAGTCGGTTGAGCACCGCACTGTGAAGCATCTGTGGCACGGGAACACAAGTTTGATCCCCGACCAGGGAAGGAACCCACATGGCGCTGCATGTAGACTTCTGCTTCGCCCACTGCTCCCCTCAGCAGTGTATTTCAGTCGATCTGCCTGTTCTGTTCACCCCCTCTGTCTCGGGTGACTCCACCTCCCACGACCCTGGCCTGTACCCTAGCTCTTGTATGAATAATAAATAAATCTTTTTTTTTTTAAAAAAAAGATAGTATAGAGCCTCCCTGGTGGCCTAATGGTTAAGTCTCAGGGCTATTACCCCGAGAACTGAGTTTGATCCCCGGCCAGGGAGCTGACCCACATATGGCACAGCAGACCGTTCCTGTCTCATCTGCTGTTCCTCTTAGCAGTGGCTAAGTATTATTTCAGTAAATCCACCTGCTCTGCTCCCCACTCTGTCTCTGGTGAATCCTATCACCCCCTGCACCTCGGACTACACTCCAGTTCTTCTATGTAAAAATAAAATAAAAATCTTTAAAAATAGGTAAATAAATTAAGGTGGTATAATGGGAAGAACAAATTAAAACCAAAGATAGTGAAAGGAAAGCAATAATACAAAATAAGAACAGAAGTCACTGAAAAATCAAACAATAGAGAGACCATTAATGAAATAATAAAATAATGGTCTTATCCAAAGACCACTTTTTTTTCTTTCTGGTTTCTTTCCAGATTCTTCTTTATCATTTATTTTCTGTGATTTAAAATGATACGCCTATGTGTATTTTATTTTGGAATTTATTTACCTTGGCATCCTTCTTTGTACCTCCTGGGTCTGTGGTTTGATAGCTGATAATACGAGGGGTATTTTCTGTCATTATTTTGCAAATATTTTTTGTGTTCCTTCCTTCCGTTCCCTTTTGGAAATGATTTTATATATGTTGTGCCTTCTGTTGTTGCCCCACAATTTTTGGCTATTCTGTTCCCTCCTCTTCACTATATTTTCCTTTGCTTTTTCAGTTTTGGAGGTTTCTACTGAGAGAGTCTCAAACTCACATATTCTTTCCTCAGTCATGTCCAGACTACTAGTAAGTCCATCAAAAGCATCCTTCATTTTTGTTCCAGTGTTGTTTTTTTAATTTCTAGCATTTCTTCTTAGTTCTTTCTTAGGATTTCTATCTCCTTGCATTGCCCATCTGTTCTTTGACACAGTCTATCCACTGCAGCTCTGAGCAAATTAATCATCGTTGTTTCAAATCCTTACACAGCTGAGTCTGATTTTCATGCTTACTCTGTTTCTCCAAACTATTGTTTTGGTTGTTTTTGTTTTTGCCTTTTAATGTGTCTTATAATTTTTTTCTTGATAGCTAGACATGATGTTCTGGGTGAAAGGAGCTGTTTCTGTAAATAGGCCTTTAGAATGTGGTGACGTCTGGGTAGAGGGGAAGTGTCCTTCAGTCCTCTGCATTGTGAACTTCATACTGCTCGGTAAGTGGGATGGGGTGACTACAATTGACTACAATGGGCTTAATTTGGGTCCTTCCCTCCCCCCAGGTCATCTAGGCTCTGATAAAACTCTAGGTTAGGTAGTGGTTAACTAGTTTCTTCTAAGGGCAAACCTTGTTCAGAACAGAATCTCCCTATAGACAATGACCAAAAGATCTGAACGGATGCTTCTCTAACAAAATAAATACACAGGGGTCTCCCTGGTGGTGCAAACGGTTAAGCACCACACTATGAAGCACCCGCAGCCCATGCAGCAAGAGTTCAATCCCTGGTCAAGGAGGGGACCCACATGGTGCAGCAGACCTCTCCTGCCTTGCCCGCTGCTCCTCTCGGCAATGTATTTCACTTGATCTGCCTGTTCTGCTCCCTACTCTGTCTCTGGTGAATCCTCTCACCTCCCACGCCTCTGCCTGTACCTCAGCTTTTATATGTGTAAATAAATAAATCTTTAAAAAAAACAAAATAAATATAAATGTGGAATAAGCACATAGGCATCATTAGTCATTAAGAAAATGTAAATTGTGGGCCTCCCCTGGTGGCGCAGTGGGTTAAGCAACGCACTACGAAGCAAATCGCAGCCACTGCAGCACAAGTTCGATCCTTGCTGCCGGCCGGGGGGGGACCCACATGGTGTGGCAGACCTCTCCTGCTGTGCCCGCTGCTCCCCTCAGCAGTGTACTTCTGTTGATCTGCCTGTTCTGCTCCCCGCTCTCTGTGGTGAATCCTCTCACCCCCCCACACCTCTGGCCTGTGCCCCAGTGCTTGTATGCATAAATAAATAAATCTTAAAAAAAAAAAAAGAAAATGTAAATTGAAATTGCAGTGTAATGCCCATTCTAATGGCCCAAATTAAATGAACAAAAAGATAATACCAAATCCAAGTGGAGCTGTGGATTAACTGAAACACATACATTGCTGGTGGGAATGCAACACGGTATGGTAATTCTAGAAAGTTGTCTGGCAGTTTCTTATAAAATAAGTGTATACTTAACATATATATGCCTCAGTGATCTCACTCCTAGTCTTATCCTAGAGAAATGACAATTTATATTCATACAAAACCATACATGAATGTTTATAATAGCCTGCTTTCTAACTGTCAAAATGTGGAAGCAATCCACATGTGCCGAGGGTCAGGCAGCACTCAACAGGTGGACAGAAAAACTATAGTTTGCCTATATCATGGAGCGCTACTCAGCAATTAAAGGGAACCCAACAACATGCCTAAAATGCAAATGCATTATGCTGAGCGAGAGACATGAGGCTACAAAGGGAACAGGCTCTGTGGTCCCATCACATTACATTCTGGAACATTCACAGAAAGCGGAAACCAGTGCTAGTTCAAGGTTCAAAGTGTGGTGAAGAGCCACTATCAGTGGGTCTGTGAGGACTTTCAGAGTGATAGAACTGCTGGGTATCGTAACTGTGGGAGTGTCAATACTAAAAAGAATGAATATAAAGGGATGTAAATCTACCCTAGTAAATCTAAATTTTAAAATTTATACTTTAGTAGCCTCCCTGGCCTAGCAGTTAAGCTTCAGCACAGTCATGCTATCGCCTCTGAGGCCTGAGTTCGATGCCCAGTCAGGGAGCTGACCCACATGGCGCAGCAGACCTCTCCTGTCTCCCTGCTGCTCCCCTCAGCAGTGAATTTCAGTGGATTCACCTGTTCTGCTCCCCACTCTGTCTCTGATGAATCCTCTCACCCCTCATACCTCTGGCCTGTACCCCAGGTTTTGTATGCATAAATAAATACATCTTTTAAAAAATCATACATCTGTTGAGGGGTTTACAATCTAGATACATAAAGAACCACATGAGCACAACACAATCCAATAAGAGAAAGTACTATATACAATACAAAAATGAGAAAAGGATGTGGACTGACATTTTTCCAAAGAAGAGACACAAATGTTCAATAAGCACATGAAATATTGTTTAATATCATTAGTCATCAGGAAAATGCTAATTAAAACCACAAAATACCAAGTAGCACCACAACTGTAAAAAGCCAATACAAATCAGAAAATAACAAGTGTTGGCAAGGATGTGGAGAAACTGGAAGACTCGGATGTTGCTGGTGGAAATGTAAGATGAAGCATGTGTTGGGGGAACTGTTTGGGGGCCCCTCAAGACATTTAACATGGAATTACCATGTGATCCAGCATTTAAATTTGTGGTACCTACCACAAAGAATTAAAAGCAGGGCCTCTGACAGGTTTTTGTACATCCATGTCCACAGCAGCATTAGTTCAATAACCAAAAGGTGGACACAACATAAATATCCATCAAGAGATGAATAAATAAAATGTGATATGTACAAAGGATTAGCCTGAAAATGAGTGAAATTCTGATACATGGATGAACCTCGAAAATATGATGCTAAGCAATGGAATATTATTCAGCAATCAAAAAGGATAAACTAGTCATTTGAAGAAACATGGATGGCACTTGCAGTGATTATCCTCAGTGAAATAAGTCAGAAGGAAAAAGAAAAATACCGGATGGTCTCACTTATAGGAGAATTATAAGGGATCAAGGAAAAAAATAGTTACATCATAAACAACAAAATCACAACAAAACAAAGCAAAACTACAAGCCAGAGACATTCTGCAGGGGAGAGGGAGGGGTTCGGATTAAGCAGGGATGGGAAGAGCACAAGGGACTGTGGTGACAGTGCATGGGCGAATTGGTGGTGGAAATTCTATGGGGACCACACCTGGAAGAGAAAGCAAACATTGTAAAAAAATAAATAATTTTTTTTAAAAAGAAAGAAAATATGATGTTAAGGAAAATAAGTCAGATGTGAAAGGGCGAGAGCTGTATGATCCCACTCAGATAAGGTACTTAGAACAGTCCGTCCAGAGAAACAGAGAGCAGAACAGAAGCTACCAGGTGTTGGGGCCAGGGGCGGGAGGTTGGTGTGTCATGGACCTGGAGTTTGTGTCTGGGGTGGTGAAACGTTCTGGAGATGGAAGTGGTGATGAGGCACAGCTTTGTGAGTGCAATGACACCGCCGCAATGCAGATGGCTGTGGGGCTAAACGAGACCCTGAGCATCGCTCGCTGACCACCAGACAAGCGATAAGGCGAGAGCAGAAGCAGCATGTGGGGCAACATCACACACCCGGAGGCTCTCAGCGTGAGCAGGACCTGCCCCCCACACCCTTGGGGGTCACAGAAACTACTTTCCAACTTTCCAAGAACACTGCGTGCTGATAGTCTGACAGCACTGGTTAGACTGTTTCCTGCTGACTTGTGTTGAAAACGACTTGCACTGAACTTGGGCACGTAAATAAAGTTCTCTTGTAGAAATACTGGCCAGAACATGTTGCATTGAGAGATAGCTGTGTGAAGAAGCTCTGGTATTGAAAACCAAGAGGATTCTCCTGGGGAAATGTCTCGCAAGGTGTGAATTATAGATCTTCCAAGCCAGCGAGAGGAAAAGGCAGAATGAAGGGGACTAGGCCAGGGGCAGTGGGACCCAGGCACGCTGGCCTCCAGGGCCATGAGCAGAAGCACTGCTCATTTACGAGGCCAGTGATGTTACGCTGCCAGGCAGCCAGGGCTACGACATACGCGCATTGACTGTGGCCTGAGAGGCGTGCCTGCCCAGAGGGGGCCGAGGGCAGCTCCTTGGGTACTATTGCCAGATAAAAGGGAAAGGACACACACCAGTTCCCACTGGCATAGACCGGTGGCCTCACACATGGATTTAGAGATTGATTCCTTAAGGGGTGACAATTCAGGACTTCCTTGGTGGCCTAGGGGTTAAGTCTCAGCACTGTCACTGGACTCCTGAGTTCGATCCCCGGCCAGGGAGCTGACCCACAGGGCGTAGCAGACCTCTCCTGTCTCTCCACTGCTCCCCTCAGCAGTGTGCTTCAGCAGATCTGCCTGTTCTGCTCCCCGCTCTGTCTCTGGTGGTCCTTTCACCCCCTGCACCTGTGACCTATACTCCAGTTCTTCTATGCAAAAAAAAAAAGTGACAATTCCATTTATTTTAATTTTCATAAGCACCAGTTAACCTCTTTTTAATGTTCATGTTTTGGAGACTCCATAGATAAATAAAGGTAAACATGAACCCTTAATAACTTGCTATCTGGGCCTCCCTGGTGGCGCAGTGGGTTAAGCAATGCACTATGAAGCAAACCGCAGCCACTGCAGCGCGAGTTCAATCCCTGCTGCCGGCCAGGGGGGGGACCCACATGGCACAGCAGACCTCTCCTGCTGTGCCCGCTGCTACCCTCAGCAGTGTACTTCCATTGATCTGCCTGTTCTGCTCCCCGCTCTGTCTCTGGTGGATTCTCTCACCCTCCACACCTCTGGCCAGTACCCCAGTGCTTGTATGCATAAATAAATAAATCTTAAAAAAAAAGAATTTGCCATCTATCCCTAATGATATTTTAAATCATTAATGATATTTTATTTTTAAAAAAGATTTATTTATTTATGCATACAGAGTTGGGGCACAGACCAGAGTCGTGGGAGGTGAGAGGATTCCTCAGAGATAGGGTGGGGAGCAGAACAGGCAGATGGACTGAAATACACTTCTGAGAGGAGCAATGGGTGAGGCAGGAGAGGTCTGCTGCACCATGTGGGTCCCCTCCCTGGTCGGGGATGGAACTCGTGCTGCTGTGCAGCGGATGCTTCACAGTGCGGGTGCTCAACCTGCTGCGCCACCAGGGAGGCCCGCATTTGTTTTTAGAGTCTTACCTACTAAAGCAAAACCGTCGACTCATGTTTGCTGAGCACATTTCTCACCAAAACCAGAAAAGTTAAGGAATTGTTCATTCACTCTTAAAAGGAAGAAACACGTGGTTCAGAGAATTGAAATAATGTCTCTGAGCCCACACAGGTGGGTGCCAGCGTTAGCATACACCCACCCCTTTGTCTTACTCCAGGCCGCTGCTCTCTGAGGGGGTTCAGGACCTCGGACAGTTCAATGAGCTGGCAGCTTAGGCCAAGCCATCCGGGACCCACCGCTTCTGAGCGCTACAGTAATAACAGCAAATCGCTGTGTCTTTCAAGTGCTCAGCCCTTGTGTGCACAGCACCTCATTCAGGCTTCCTGAAACGTCTGAGAGGCAGAGATTGCTGTTATCATCCCCACCGTACAGACAAGGAAACTAAAGCTTATGAGCAGTAGGTAATTTGCAGAGATGAGGTTGGACCCAGATGGGTTGGCGCGAGAGCAGCTGCTTGGCACCAAGTGACATGGACATAAAAAGAACAGATGCAGTCAAGAAAAGGCGAATTCACGTGGAGAGTGACCTGAACACTGTAATTACGAACGTGGTCTCTGAATCAGGCTCCTGGGGTAGAGCTGGAGGCGCAGCTTTGGACAAGTTGTTTAACCACAACATCCTTTTCTGCAAAATGGGCGCATATAGTACCTACGGGTGTCAGTTTGTTAGGCTGTCATGACAAAATAGCACAGACCAGGAGACTTAAAACAGCGGAGACCGATTCCCCTACAGTTCTGGGGTGTAGACATGGAGACCCAGGTGGTTTCTCCAGAGGCCTCTCGGCTGTGCCCAGTGAAGGGGCTGCACCGCTATGTCCTCCACGGCTGTCCCGTGGTCAGCGGGTTGTCTGTGTTCCTGTCGCCTTTCACATAGGACACCTGTCATGGTGGATGAAGGGCCGCTGCTCTGCGCTACTTTACTTTGCCTCTTCACAGTCCTTGCTTCCAAGTCAAGCCACAGTCTGGGGAGCTGCAGGTCAGGACTGCAGCATATGAATTTGGAGGTGGGGCAGCACAACGCAATCCAGCCCGCACTACCTCACAGGGGTGCTGTAAAGGTGAAAACACCAGAACACGTGGGAAGCAGAGGTCAGAGGACCAAGGAAGCCAGACGAGCTCAGAGCCCTTAGACATGGAGAAACGCCCCACATGGAGTGGAGAAGAAGAAGCCGTTCTTCACCAGCACATTTACACTAAACCCCCGGGGCTCAGGCCAGCCTCACCCTGGCCTTACGGCCCCACCTTCACCCCACAACTGTCCTATCTGATTTGGTCTCTCCTTGGGGTCAATGAGAAGTTCTTCTGATAGAGATTTCTCAAACTTTCTTTCTGTAACTGCTCCAAGGTTAAGCTTTAAAATGAGGAAAGGGGCCGCCCTGGTGACGCAGCAGGTTGAGCACCATGCTGTGAAGCATCCATGGCACAGCAGTGTGAGTTCGATCCCCGCTCAGGGAGCGGACCCACAGGGTGCAGCAGACCTCTCCTGCCTCCCCGCTGCTCCCCTCAGCAGTGGATTTCAGTCGATCTGCCTGTTCTGCTCCCCGCTCTGTTTCTGGTGACTCCTCTCACCTCCCTCACCTCTGGCCTGTGCCCCAGCTCTTGTGCGCATAAATAAATAAATGTTTAAAAAAATAAAATAGAAAGAGGAGACACGCCCACTGCTCCCCTCAGCAGTGTATTTCTGTATCTGCTTGTTCTGCTCCCCACTCTGTCTCTGGTGAATCCTCTCACCACCCCTCCCCACTGTGCCTCTGGCCTGGACCCCAGCCTGTATGCATAAATAAATAAATCCTAAAAAAACAAAACAAAACAAAGATGAGGAGACACTGTCCCTTGTACTCACAGCTCAGCAAGTACCTTTCCAGTACCACTGCTGTTTCCACTCTTAGTGCAAGCCGCTCATTAAAATTGAATGACAACCACTTACATTACGCAGCCTTTTCAGTTTCCAAAGTTCTCCTCCATCCATTCCGTTTTCATCCGCACAATGTCTGTAGGATTTCTTTTCTTTTCTAAGGGAAGAATAGAAGGCTCAGCTGAGTAGCACCGGTGTCCTGGGTCACACAGCTAGTCAGTGGCATTCTGGCCTTTTGGCTCCGATGTCAGGAGTAGCTCACCTCTTCAGCCATGTTTCTGCGATATACATAATCCAGTATTTCAGCCTCGCCCTGTTTTGGGAGATGCATATAAGTAATTTAGGACTATTTTGAAGGGAAGTGACAAAAACCCAACTCAAATTATCTTAAACAAAACCTGAATATATTGACTCATCTAATAGAACAATCCAGAATCCAGTCTTCAGACACCGTGACGCCAAGTCCTCCGACTGTGTCACCAGGAGTGTCTCCATTTACTAGCTTCTGCCTGTGTTGATCTTCTTAAACAGGCTCTGTTTAGGTGTCAGAGATGGTCCCCAGTAGCTAAGGCTTGTAACACCCCCAGCTCAACAAACGCAGAAGAAAGAGATGCCTCTTTCTTGTCAGTGGCAACGGGTGGCCTGTGCATCATCCTCAGCTCCCTGCACCGGGCCATGGGCTCCTGGTTCTGTCCATGAGCCAGTGGTTGCGTCTGGAACAACAGAGTATTGTCATCATCCACACCTGATCGTGGCCCCCCCTCTGGAGGGTGGGGCAGTGGGCAGGAAAGAGTTCCTTTAGAGGACTGTTGTGGTGTGGGCGCTGGGCAGCTCTCTGTGGGATGCCTGCACTCTGCAGAACCAGACCAGAGCAGCCAGAGAGGAGCTGGAAGCCCATTTTGGTAAAAGCTTCCAGCTCTGCCCTGAGAGAGAAGAGTACACAGACTGCTATGTTTTTCCTGCACTGCCTCGCTTAACGCAACAGACTAGAAGAGGCAGTAATTCATGGCAGAGCAAAGGGGAAGATGGAGCTTCAGCTTCCAATAACTGGCTATGTTCAGAAGCGTACCCAAAACAGGAGCCCCCACAAGGAGACACTGAGGAGCTGCTTGAGACTAACCACTTCCCCGCTCCCTCCTTCCAGTACCTTCTATCTCCCCTATAAGCTCTGAGCTGCAAGAGGAAGGGACACATCTGTTTTACCCACCATCTCCTCCCCAAAGCTTAGCCTAGTGCTATGATGGGCACATTGCTGAGGGTTACCAATATTTTTTAAGGAGTGAATAAATTAATGAATCAGTCTAATTTATAAACTGAGAGGCACCCAATATGCCCAGAAGAAGGGGAAGCCAAAGGCATTGAGATTGTGTGTTCAGGTCCTGGGAAGATAAGTTGATGTGGATCAGAGTTCCCCGAATTGTGGGATTTCATAAAATTTTAGGATTGCTAATATTTTCTTGTTGGAGTCGTGTTTCATTCTCTGTGTTGTTTTTTTTTTCTATTTTTTATTTTTTAAAGATTTATTTATTTATGCTTGCAAGAGCTGAGGTACAGGCCAGAGGCGTGGGTGGTGAGAGGATTCACCAGAGAGTGTGAGCAGAACAGGCAGATCTATCGCAATACACTGCTGAGGGGAGCAGCGGGGAGGCAGGGGAGGTCTGCTGCGCCGCCATGTGGGTCCCCTCCCTGGCTGGGGATCAAACTCGCGCTGCTGTGCCAGGGATGCTTCACAGTGCAGCGCTTAATCCAGCGCACCGAGCTGAATCCACTGTGCCACCAGGGAGGCCCTGCTAATATTTTATTTTTCCCACAATCACCACTATTTTTTCCAAAAGGGAATTTCTACACTTTGAAAAGAAGAAGCACATAACCTCAGAAAATGTCGGCCCCTTCCCCCAGCCCCCAAAGAAAGCTGGCGACCTTCTCATACTTGTTATTTTGGGCAGATATAAATTCCATCGTTCCCCGAGTGGGACCCAGATTTTGCAGCCCGCTACCGGGAGCGGTCTTCACCCCTCCCACCTCCAGCACGCGCACACAGCTGCGAAGTGGGACTTCATCTGCATTCGTTATGGAGGAGGAAAGCAAAGTTTCAGAGCGCTAAAGTCAAGGTCACCGATAGTAAGGAGCAGTCAGTGCCGGTCTGGACGCCAACCCGGACCGCCAGGCGTCCTCAGCTAAGGACCATTTTCTGCAGGGACCGAGGGGACGGGCACTAGGTCCCTGGGAGAGCCGGGCGCAGCGGGCTCAGGCCTCACCTAGACCCTGAGCGCAGAGGGCTCTTGGACGCGTCTCCACGGGGTGCCCACTTCGTGCCAGGCCCTGGGAGAGTGGGGGGACGGAAACCCTCAGGCGCCCACACTCAGTCTCTCCAGTTCTCATCCCCTCCTGCCCCCGCTCATCGGGTGCTGCTCCCCAGACCCAGTTCCTCGCACTGGCCAGCAAATTCCCGCCGCAGGCGTGAGCTGCTCAGAGTCCCCGAGTTTCCTTCCCCAGGGGTGCTGGCCATTTCCTCGGAGACCCTGGAGCCCTGAACACCTCCAAGACCAAAAAGGCTCGAAGCGAAACGCTGCAGCTCGAGCGCCGGGAGAGGCTGGCGGGGAGGTAACCTGCGAGCGAGAGAAACGTTCAAGCCCTGGCAAACAACGCTCCGTTCGCTCTCTCCCCCGTCCCCACGGGTTTTGCGGGGATCCACAGCTCGTGCTGGAAGAAGGGGTCCCCCAAACCAGAGGGCGCGACTGGCGAGGGCCGTGGGGCTCGGGCGGGGGTCCCTGGGAGGCCGTGGCTCCCCTCCCCCGACCGCCAGAACCTCGAGCGCCTCTCCAGGTCCCGCCCCGCCCCGCACGCCCGCGGCGGGAGCGCGCTTCCGCCGGGCCGTGCCGGTGCCCGAGCGCGCGCGCCTCGGCGCGGGAGCGCGCCCCTGGGAGAACCCGAGCAAGATGGAGGCTGCGCCGAGGCCGCCGCCTGGGCCGAGGCAGCCACTGCTGGGAGCTCCGAGCCGCGGAGCCTAGGCCGTGCGATTCCCGGACCCACTGCTCCGGACCTGGCCCAGGTTGGTCTTCTCCCACCCCCTCCCCGCGTCCGCAGCCTCCGCGCGCGCGTCCGGCCTGGGCGCGGGGCAGCCGCTCCCCCACCGCTGGCCCAGCCCGGGCCCGGCAGCTCCCGAAGCCCCGGGGACAGCCCCTGCCCACCGCCTGCCCCTCGCGGCCTGGGCTGCCTGCTGGCCCCGGCCCCCATTCCCTTGGCCTGAAAAGCCCTTTCCTCTAATCCTGGCCCGCCAATCCTAGGTTCACCCCAGCCTACCTCGAGTTCTGGCTTCTGAGGGAAGCCCTCACCCCCGCCCCGTGCCCAGACCCGGCAGTCCAGCCCCGACTCCCTGTAGCCTCATCCTTAATCTCCACTTCGCCTTCTTAGACCCTCGTACCAGCCCGCATTCCCTGTCCCAACCCCCATATCACCTTCCCAGTCCCCAAACACAAGCCCCCTTTATTCCCTTCTTACCCCCCCTTACAGAAGGGCCCATCACCCCCCCACCCCCAGTCCTTTTCTAGACATCCAATACCAGACCTCTTTCTGCCCTCAAATTCCTTCCGGGTTCCCTATATATAGCCCCTCTGCTAATCTTCTAATACCAGTCTCCAGCCTCCCTCCCACCTCCCCATGGTCCCCTCCTCCCCCTAATACCAGCCCCAAGTCCTCTCCCCGACAACCCTACAACCACTTTCTAGCCCCCAACCCACTTCCAGCTCCTATACCCTCATCCCCGTCCTTCAGAGTCCCAGCCCCCCAACTTTCGCAGGCCTCATCCTAGGTACCCCAGTCGGAGATCATTGTCAGTCCCCCCCAGACCCCGCCCCAGTCCTCCCATGACCCTCACCCAGCTCCCCTGTACCAGCCTCCGGGTGCCCCCAGCTCCACCCCAGACCCCGCCCTCGCTAGTCCCGGGGCTCAGGACCGCTTCTCGCGTGCGTCCTCAGCTCCCGCCCGGCAGCCCGGCGGTCGGTCCCGGGCCGGCGGCCCCCGACAGCCGCTGCCGCCGCCGCCGGCCCCGCCCCCGGGCACCATGCTGCCCTCGCAGGAGGCCTCCAAGCTCTACCACGAGCACTACATGCGGAACTCGCGGGCCATCGGCGTGCTGTGGGCCATCTTCACCATCTGCTTCGCCATCATCAACGTTGTGGTCTTCATTCAGCCCTACTGGGTGGGCGACAGCGTGAGCACCCCCAAACCTGGCTACTTCGGTCTCTTCCACTACTGTGTGGGCAGCGGGCTGGCGGGCCGCGAGCTCATCTGCCGAGGCTCGTTTACCGACTTCAGCACCATCCCGTCCGGCGCCTTCAAGGCGGCCGCCTTCTTCGTGCTGCTCTCCATGGTGCTGATCCTCGGCTGCATCACCTGCTTTGCGCTTTTCTTCTTCTGCAACACGGCCACGGTCTACAAGATCTGCGCCTGGATGCAGCTCTTAGCAGGTAGGGAAGGGGCGGGGCTGGGACCCCTAGAATACACGCAAGGGATAGGGGCTTCTATATTCTAGGTGCCCTTCTTGAGAAAGTCATAGATAGATTCTGCTCCTCTGTCTAAAGACACACCTCCTAACTGACCCTCAGCAACCACTGAAGGAATTCTCAGAGAGAAACATATTGGGGCAGGGGCAGAGCCTCTGCATTGGATCTTTGATCTGTGTGCTTGTATATGGACAGACCTGCAGATATATTGATGGGTTAGCGTTATCTTAGAGTCTCTTTTGGCTGCATTTGGGGGGAAATAGTGGTGTGAGTGAGTAGTTAGTCTTGGTGTGGGCAATTCTTGTTATATTTTTAAAAAGCATGAGATGGGGAATCAAGAGAGTTGACCTTGACCTTTAACTTGCTGACATTATTAACTTGGTGTTGCACTTTACTTCTCATCTGTAAAACAGTGGAGAGGAGTCCAGGAACAAATGAAGACTATCTTACACACTTTAGAGTGCTGTAATAAGATTAGGGACATGAAGAGGCTGTCTATGGTGTCTATCCCATGTTTGAAATGTGGGTGGCTGGCAGCACCTGGCAGTACGGGTTTCCAGAGGGCAAGAAGGATTCTGGTGCTGTGCCCAACAGGAACGAGTCCCTGGGCACTATGAAATGTTGGCTAAGGCAGACATCTTGCTCTAAGACACAGAGAAGGGCCTTCTGAGATAAGAACTGCTGAAACAGATTTCTAGGATCCATTAGCGTCTCCAACCCCCGCCCACCTCGCGATCGAAGACAGATTTTGAAGACTCAGTACCTTGGGTATTTGCCTAATTGCAGGAAGGGAAGGGAGTTGAGTTGAATAAAGTGGGGCTAGGGAATAGGAGGAATGTTGGGGAAGGACTGGAGAAGGCTGGGGAAAAGTTTGGAACACTCAGGGATGAGAAAGAGATTAGAAAGGATGATGATCATGCAGTAGAGATGGTTTTCAAAAGTAAGCACCCCTAGGCATTCACAAGTGTTGGCCCCTTCAACAGAGACCTTCCTGGCAAAGGCGTTAAATCACCTGCTGATGATTCCATTGCACAGAACATTGTAGAGAATTGTCTTTGGAGCATGGGGTGTATTCTCTTGAACACAGTGAGGACTGAGGGGGGACTCTCTAACTTTTATGGGAATGTGATTTTTGGAAATGGCTAGATATCGCCTAAGGTCAAGTGTAGAAAATTCAGTGGTTGATCAAGTTGAGAACTGTCACATGGGTGAAAGCAAAGTTGTAAGGCCAAACTCGTGCATCTGGCTTGTCTCTGCCAAGGGGACTTTTGCAAATACAGAGGGGAAAGCTGCGCTACTGAAAAGCTGCGCTACTGAATCGCCCAAACTTGGTCTTTAAGCTCTTTGAAGAAGCTGAGAAAGGAGAATTGTAGGATGTGGGAGGGGATGTCTCTGTGTCTCTCAGTGGTACCCAGAAGTTGATTTTCTCATTTCCAATCAACCATTGAGCCTGCAGATGGCTGGCTGACCTCTTGGCCTTCCTCCTCTCTGCGATCCCATGTGGTTTTGATAATGGGAACTTGAGGAACGGCCCCCATATAATTAAAGGATTTCTGGGATCTTAGCGATCAGCTTCTTTAAAACCTTCCTTTTCCAGGACACTGTCCCCCAATTAGAAAGAAGAAGCTGAGCCTAGAGTAGTGAAAGCCTTACCCAAAGTCACACAACCAGCAAAGGGATGAATTCAGTCTAGATTCCTCGAGTGTTGTTTCCCTTGAGTTACTGTCCTATCCCTGAGGGCTGAGGGAGCAGTTAGCAGAGTCGAGAAACTGATTCATTTTGCTTAGAGATTTCTGAGTGCTCTAGGTATGTATCAGCTCACTTTGCTTCATAAAATGACACCAGGCATGGGCCAGCGCCCGGGGTGGGGGCAGGAGTACCTTGGCTTTGCCTGTGACTCACCTTGCAGTGTTAGGCAATTGTTTTTAGCTAAAACCTGTTTTCTCACCTGGACAATGGGGGAATAATCGGTTATATTAGTGAACCTAACGTCTCTCTTTCAGTCCCATGGGACTTCTAGGACAACCCAACCTCCCCCCCACCCCCAGATCGTTCCACCCAGAAAACAAGAGATCAATCACCTCTGAGGAACTGCAGACACCTAAGGGCCTGCTTACAGCCGACGAGGTGCTCAAGTGAACTCTTACTCGAGTTTCTGAGTCTTCTGAGCGCAGCGCACAGACGTACTGGGGGAAACGGCCCTTGCTTATTCTGCGCCTGCTTTGTGCTCAGGCCCGTGCTGGGCTGCAGGGCCGAGACCCTCCGTCCTGCAGGGTCACAGTTCTGTTCGTGATGCTGTCTGCTCCCAGGGAGCGTCCCAGCTAGCTGAATCGCTGTGTGGCCAGTGACCTTCTGGGGGCAAGTGACGCAGGTGACAGAGAGCCAATGCAAACTAGCATAAATAAATACACATAAAAGGTTAGGGGTTTTGCTTCAACTTAGAAGTCAAGAGTGTTCGCCCCCAGGCCTGGGTGGAGTTGCATGCTCAAAGAATGCCATGAAGAATGGGTCTCTCTCCATACGTTGGTTCCCGTGTCGGTTCATTTTTCAGCGCGCTCCTCTTGAAGGTGATAAATAACCCTCTCGGCAGCTCTGTGTCACGGCGCTTCCGCCTCCAGCGCCCCGGAGAGGGACACTTGTTACTCAGTGGCTTCAGCAAAGTTCAGGGCCGACTGCCTTCAGCCCAGTTCTGGTTCAAGTGCCCACCGCTTAGTTAATCAGTGGGACTTGTTCAAGCCCAGGCTCCCTGCCCGGCTCTGGAACCTGTGGGCTGACCGTGGAGAAAGGTGAGTTCCTGTAAAGGATGCTGGCTGACTTCCGCAAGAGGTCACCGTAGCTAAGGTGAGCCGGCAGAGCCTCCCCGACCCGGAGGACCAGCAAGAGCTGACCACGTGCTGCGGGCACTGGGGGCTGCCGGGGAGGCCGCGAGGAGGTGAGGCTGCAGCGGGCAGGGTGAGGCCGGTGTGAACGCGGAGGGCCTGAGTGGACCGTCCACACGGGGGGCAGCGGGAGGAGAGGCCCGGAGGGCGTGATGGGGCCCGAGTACTGTGTGGAGGAACCTGGGCCTCAGCCAGCAGGCAGCCCGGAGCCGCGACTGCTGTTCGGGAAGAAGAGCTAGTGTTCTGTGCGCCTGCACTCTGTGGGTGACCACGTGCGAAACACTCACACACAGTCACTGTAGCCTCGGGACCAAGTGCGGACTGGGCGCCGTTGTCAGTGCGTTGTAGACGAGCACCTGGGCCTCCGTGAGGGTCTCACTCCTTCAAGGTCGTGCAGGGGCTGCGTGGTGGAGCCAGTGCTGTCACGGGGTGCCTGGCTCCAGTGCCAGGGGGGAGGAGGGTCTCCAGAGGGGCCGTAGTCACGGGGGCAGTGGCGGGTGACTTTGCCAGAAGGAGAAATGCCGCGTGGTCCAGGTGTCCAGCCGGCGCTCAGCCAGTGGCCATCAGGCTGTCTGAGCCAAGGCTTGTTTGCAGGGTGTCCTTGCCGCTCGTGGGCAAAGCCTGGACTTTCCTGGTAATCGGAGGCCTTGAGGAGCCACACACTTGGAATCCAAAAAGGTCTTAGCGCAGGCTTCCCGACTCCTCCTCGCAGATGTAAACTGAGTCCCAGAGAGAGAAGGGCAGCTCCTCGGGCGCAGGGCGAGACGCCTCTCTCTGAGGGGACCCTGGTCACAGCCCGCTCAGCCTCCTCCCCACCAGGGGCTGGACACCCAGGCGAGAGCAGAAGCAGAAATCGGAGGTGAAACCGCAGCCCTCCGCAGTGTGTCCCAGCGGTGGGGTCCCCAGTGAGGACTAGGGTGGGGACAGCGCTTCCCTTCCGTGCTGCAGCTCAGATCGGGCCTCCCACCCCTCCAGTTTCCTTGGGGTTCGGTTCACATTAGACTTTGGGTTTTGTTCCGACAGTCTTGTTGCAGGTGATGACCTTCTGAGCACATCGTCGGGGCAGGAGGGCTTCATTTTCTTTCTTCCTCTGCCAACGCTCCCTCCCTCCCTTCCCACGTTCTCCTTCGCTCCCTCCCTCCCTCCCTCTCTTTCACATCAGTCATTCACCTTAGCCAGGGCCCGCTGTGCTCGGCTCTGGGAGCCCCAGCCCGTCTCCCTGTCTCCCTGCTCTGCAGAGCTCACTGGCTGGCGGGAGAGGCAAGAGGGGGAGCGGACCAGACCCTGCTCTGTGGCGGACCCAGGAAGTGGCCGGACTGTGCACAGGGCACTCTGGGGCAGGGCCAACGCTTACCAAAGGGGTTCCCCAAAGGATGGGGATCTTAAATCTTTAATTTTGGGGAAGGAGGAGGGCAGCGAGAAGAAGCAGGGTGGTGGGAGGCCTGGAGGCCGCGTAGCCTGCTGTGCTGGGGACTGTAGCGTGGAGGCAAGGAGAGGCGGAGGTGAGAGCAGAGACTGGGAGGGCAGGCCCGGGCCACGCAGGCCTTCGAAGCCATGGTTAGGAGTTCAGACTTCTCTGCGGGCAACAAGTACTGCTGACGTTTTCCTTTAATGATTTGAAACTTTTCCAGGCTTTTACTAACTTTTTGGAAAAGTCACTATATGCACATTATAAAATTCAGAAGGTAAAAAGGGGGTACAGTCAGACGCGCGTTTCTCCACATCCTGGCATTCCCAGAATGCTCCCCCCAGAGGCCGGCACTGTGGCCTTTGCAGGAAAACCCAGAAATATACAAGCAAATGGACACGACCGTTTTGGTTTCTACATAAATGGCATCTTAGTTACTTGGGAACTAGCTACTCTTGCTGCATAAAAATGTCCCCCAAACTTGGCGCAAAGCACTGAGCACTTATTACCTGTTCGCCGAGAGTCACGGGGACCGGGAGGAGCTCAGGTGGGGCCTCTGCTCCAGGTGTCCTGAAGCGAGGGCTGCTGTCACCGGAATGGAGGGGGCGCCACGGAATGGAGGGGGCGCTACATCGGAGCTCTCATGTGTTGGAAGGGAGCCTCAGAAGGGGTGAGCCTAGAGAGGAAAGAAGGGAAAAGCTACACTGCTCATCCCCCTTATTGGGGTCACAGCTTCGTGGAGGTGTAACTCATGCGCCACCCAACACCCTCATAAAGTACACAGTTGAATGTTCTAGTTTATTTGTGGGACTGAGCGACTACCATGATCGATTCTAGGATAGTTTCATCACCTCGAGAAGTCATAAACTGCTCTTTAGCTCTCACCCCATATGCCTCCCCTGCCAGCCTCCCAGCTGCTAAGCAACCATTAGCCTACTTTCTATCTCTCTCTATTAGTCTATTCTTGACATTTCATGTAAATGGAATCATAATATGTGATCTTTATAGCTGGCTTCTCTCACTTATCGAATGTCTTCAAGTCTTATCCACGTTGTGGCAGATATCAGCACTTCATCCATTTATATGGCTGAGTAATATTCCATTCTGTAGACATACTGCATTTTGTTTATCAGCTGATGGACATTTGGGGTGTCTCTACCTTTAGGCTATTGTGAATAATGCCTTGTGTCCAGTTTTTTGTGTGGACGCATGTCTTAGTTTTTTTTGGGCAGACACCTAGAAGTAGAATGATTAAATGGCAACTCTACATTTAACATTTTGAGGAACTGCCAGATTGTTTTCTAAAGTTGGGGTATCATTTTTACAGTCCCATCAGCAATGTAGGAGGGTTCTATTTCTTCATAGTCTCACCAACACTTGCTGTCATCTGCCTTTCTGATGACAAGCCGTCCCACCGGCTGTGATGCAGGGCATCTCACTGCATTTCCCTCCCGATCGGCAGCGTCGAACAGCTGTCCATGTGCTTCTTGGGCCTTTGTGTATCTTCTTTGGAGAAATGTCCACTGGGATCCTTTGCCTCTTTTTATTTTATTTAAAGATTTATTTATGCATACAAGAGCTGGGGTGCAGGCCAGAGTCCAGGGAGGTGAGAGGATCCACCAGAGACAGAGTGGGGAGCAGAACAGGCAGATCTACTGAAGTACACTGCTGAGGGGAGCAGCGGGCAAGGCAGGAGAGGTCTGCTGTGCCCTGTGGGTCCCCTCCCCAGCCGGCGGCAGGGATTGACCTCATGCTACAGTGGCTGCAGTTTGCCTCATAGTGCGTTGCTTAACCCACTGCGCCACCAGGGAGGCCCCCCCTTTGCCCCTTTAAATTTTTTTTCCTTTTGTTACTGAGTTATAAGAGTTCTTTATATGCTCCAGATACAAATTCCTTACAGATACATGATTTACAGTTAACTTATCCCGTGTTTTAGGCTGTCTTTCACTTTCTTCATAGTGTCCTTTGAAGCAGAAAGGTTCAATTTATACAAAGTTCAACTTACCTATTTTTTTTCTTTTGTTGCTTGTTATTTGATGTCACATCTAAGAATCCACTGCCACGTCCAAGGTCACAAAAATTTACCTCTATATTTTCTTCTAAGAGTCTTATAGTCTTAGCTTTTACATTAAAGCATTTGCTCATTTGAGTTTATTTTTGAATATGATGTACGTTAGAGGTCTAGCTTCATTCTATTGCATGTGAACATCTAGTTTTCTCTGTGACAAGATTATTATTTCAGGTCTTCCTGATGACACAGGGGTTAAAGTCTCAGTGCTATCAAGCTATTGCAGCAGCTGCTGCAGCATGAATTCGATCCATGGCCAGGGAGGGGACCCACAGGGCGCAGCAGACCTCTCCTGCTTCCCCGCTGCTCCCCTCAGCAGTGTGTTTCAGTCCATCTGCCTGTTCTGCTCCTCAATGTGCACCTCTGGCTTACACCCCAGTTCTTGTATGCATAAATTAAAAAAATAAGTTTTTTTTTAAAAAAATAAAACCATGGACTGAAAAACAAAAAATGTTATTTCTCCATGGAATGATCTTAGCAGAAATCAGTTAACCATATATAATAGGTTACATCCTGGCTTCTCATTCTGTCCATAGGTCTATTTCTCTATCTGTCCTAATGCCACACTGCCCTGATTTTTGTTGTTTTGTAGTCAGTTTTGACATTAGGAAGTGTGAGTCCTTCAACTTTTTTCTTCCTTTTTAAGATTGTTTTGGCCATCACACTGCCTTTTTATGTCCTAATCCAGACTTTCTATATGATCAATTCCGTCACACTGCACTGTTGGAAATCGATAATTAAACCCGGCCCACACTCAAGGAGAGAATTATGCTCCCCCTCTTAAAGCCAAAAATGTCAAAGGCAAATTTAAAGGCCATCACTTGATTTGTCTTGCTTTTTCTTATAATAATACATCTTGGAGAGTGTTCCATATTGCCATATAAAAAGCTACTTCTTTCTTAAGAGCTACATAATATGTTTGTGTATGGTATCATTTAATCAATATTTAAGTGACTTGTGATATTTAGCTATAATAATATTTCAACAAATAAAGTTGTACTTAAATAATTTGGTGCATATAGAAGGAGGAAATAAAGGCCTAGAGTGGAATGGCCGGGGTAAGTGGTCTATGAGTTTGAGATTTTGACAGGTGTAGCCAGAACTGTCTGTAGCAATTATACAAAGTCACAACATATGACAATAATTGTTCCCCACCTCCTTATCAGCTGAGTGTGTAATCAAATAGTTTTGCCTTATAGTAGTAATTTATCTTTCTTTTACTATGATGTCAAACATCTCACACATTTGTTTTTATGTAAATATCCATTCATACATTTTTCTATGCAGTTAATGGTATTTTCTAGTTTTGACTTTTTTTTAAAAAAAGACTTATTTATGCATACAAGAACTGGGGTACAGGCCAGAGGTGTGGGGGGCAGTGAGAGGAATCACCAGAGACAGAGCGGGGAGCAGAACAGGTGGATCCACTGAAACACACTGCTGAGGGGAGCAGCGGGTAGACAGGAGAGGTCTGCTGTGCCCTGTGGGTCCCTCCCTGGCCGGGGATCGAACTCGTGCTGCAGCAGCTGCAGATGCTTCATAGTGTGGTGCTTACCCCTAGCACCACCAGGGAGGCCCCAGCTTTGACTTTTCGGAACACTATATATTAGGAAGGTTAGTCATTTGCGATATGAGTCACAGATATTTCTCAGTTTGTCTGATATGTGGCTATTTCCCCCCTAAGAAATTTGTTTTTCTCAACATAAGCAAATTGTCGGTTCCCTCCCTGGCGGCTCCGGGGTTACACCTGGCAAGGCCTTGACGTGTTTTGAGTGTGGGGCGTGTCAGATGCGGCTGCTGGGAGTGGACGGACTGGAGGTGAAAGACAGCGAGGGCCGAACGATTCTTATTCTGAAAGTGTGTTTTCTTTCGGTCTTTCCTCTCTTTTCCCTGTACTGTCACTCGGCATCAGCCCTGTTTCGCTCCTCGTCGGTGTGGTGGCGCCACGGGCCTGTGCCCAGCACGTAACCGTGCTCGGTGCGCGTCTGCAAGTGACGCAGTGACGGCACCTGCCTTGCGCCTGCTTTGCCGGCTCCTCAGGACACTGGCGCCCTCTGGCCGGGCCCCGAACTGAACACAGACGGTGGCGCCATCAGTGTCCTCAGAGGCCTTGGGGTTTGGGGCGACCCCTCACCTGTGAATGGACACAGTGACTGTCGCTGCCTTGGGGTGGCTGAGGGGTTGCGGGGAGCTCAGGGCGCCAACCCGCAGTGCCGCCATAGCCGCTGGCTGTGACTCCGTCTGTGCGGGGCCGGGGCGGGGCTGCAGGGGCCGGAGGGGCCGGAGGGGCCGGAGCCAGGCTGCTGGCGCGGAGGGCTGGCTTCTCGAGAGGGGCTGCGGCCCGGGGTGCATGGCCGGGTGCTGTCAGGCAGGGGCGGCCAGGGCAGGTGCAGGTGCTGGGCGCCTGCTGCAGGTGTGAACCCCGGAAAGGTGGTGCGGGCGAGCCGGGCGGAGAGGGTTGGGGTGCCCGGAGGCCAGGGCAGGTGCGGGTGCTGGGAGCCTGCTGCAGGGCCGGGCGGTGGAGTTTTGCTGCAGGTGCGAACCCCGGAAAGGTGGTGCGGGCGAGCCGGGCGGAGGGGGGCGGAGGTGCCTGGAGGCCAGGGCAGGTGCGGCCGATGACCCGGGTTGTGCGGTGGATCGAGACAGTCCCAAAGAGCAGAGGGGGAAGAGCAGGACGGCTTGGGAAATGCTGAGATTGAGGTTTTTGTGGGATGCACGAGAAAGGCCAGTCAGCACCTGGATGTGGGTCTGGGACGGAGGAGACAGCTCCGCTGGGTTCTGAGTGTCATAGCCCCAGCCCCGGCCGAGGGGCGGCGCTGCACCCAAGGGAGAAGAGGCGCGGCCTAGAAGCACAGACCTTTAAGAGGCGGGTGGAGGAGGAGCAGAGCGGGAGGCTTGGAGCTGGAGCCCGAGCAGCTGCTCAAATCAGCAACCGGGCCGAGGACTAGAGCCTTAAGGAAGGCCTGTGAGGGGTGGGGGGCCTGGGCAGGCAGGGCCCCGCAGCCGCAGGAAGCAGCAGGTGCCGGGGCCAGACCTGGAGCCGAGCGTGACCAGGAGCCAGGAGCCAGCAGCGCAGGGGCCGGTCAGGGGCCTCGCTCCAGCAGGCAGGGCTGGGTGGGGGCCGTGAGTAAGTCCTGGCACAAGGCAGTCTCCCCTCCCGCCGTCGCGCTGTCCCAGCACCTACGTGTTTGTGCTCTGGGGCCCGGATCGGCCGCAAGCCCCGCCAGACCGGGACGCGCCAGCTGGGGATGGGGCGAGGTGACCTGCGTGATATTCTCGCCGGGCCAGGGTGCGGTCGGTCGGACAAGCGTGACCTGTCTCGGGACAGCGGGAGGCCAGGGGGCTGGAGCGTGGGCAGCGAGGGGCCTGGGGGAGGGGAGGACAGAGCAGCCGTGGGCCTCCCGCCAGGACAGCAGGGCTGGGGTGGGGGCTCACCCTGCAGCAAGTGGGGCCTCGAGGGCCATTAAGCGGGGTGGCTCCATCTGTCTCTGAAAGTCCACTTGGATTCCGAGTGGAGAGGAGGTGGTGATGCCGGCGCAGGAGCAGAGGCTGGTCGGAGGCCATAGTGGCCGCCGGGGCGGGGGTGGCCTAGTGGGAAGATGGCCTGGAGGCCACCCGGGGGAGGTCCAGGAGGCCGCTCAGCAGGGGTGGACGGGGTGGCAGTGAAGAGGCGGACGAGCGCCGGCCCCGGATGGCTTCCTGAGCTTGTGCATCGAGTCCGGTGAACGGACGGACGGGGGTGGAGAGCAGGAGGTGTCAGCATCTCTGCATCTGTCCGGGCGGGGGCGCTGGGCGTCCGGTTCTGTTCCCCGAGCGCACCTGGGCCAGCGCTGGGCCTGGAGCGTCCCGTCGGGCTTCGGGGGGCCAGGCTAGCTGTGACGAGAGGCCCCGTAAACGCACAGCAAGCCCCTGCCCTGGGGGCAGACCTGGCCTAGCACACCCTCTTCCCCTACATGCCTGTGTAACAGCATCGAGGTCGGACCCCTGAGCCCCGCCCCCAGCCACAGCCCCACGGGGACCACGATCCTGACTGTCAGTTGTGTAGGTTCGTTTATCCTGACCTTGAACTTTAGCTAAACGGAATCACACTTCTGCTCAACATTATGACCAGCTTGTGGCAGTTGCCGTCTGTGTCAGCCATGTTGCTCTTCATGGCTGCGTACTATTCCTCTGGACGAGCATGCGTGGTTTGTTTATCCACCGCAGCGTCGACAAACACTTGGGTTGTTTCCAGCCTGGGCCTGTGAACCTTCTAGTCTGTGTCTTTTGGTCAACATGTTCGCATGTTCTGCAGCTGCTTGGGGTTCTCAGTTGGCCCGGCTTCCTCGGCCCCCGTGGCACGTGACTTTCTGAGGCTGTGATGCTCCAGGCTCACGCCCTCAGCACCTGCCCCTTGGGCTTCCAGGTTTCCCCCCTCTCTTACTCTGGAGGCTCCCACGACACAGAGCCTCTGGGCACCTGCCGGCGGCAGGGGGCACCAGGCCCCTCTTGGAGCGTGACGGCCTCTCGCTGCCTTCCAGTCGCCATCAGCAGCTGAGCCCCTACCGCCCTGAGCCTGGTTCCCCGCGTCCCACTGAACTTCCGTCCCAGGGAAGCCCGGACAAGGGCAGGACGAGGCACACCGGACGGCACGTCTGAGCTGGGGCGCCTAGCACAGCCCCAGCCAGGTGCTGACTAGCACGCTTCTCCTCACTGTTCTGGAGGCTGAAGTTAGCAGCTGGGCGCCGGCCTGGCCTGGGCCTGGTGAGAGGCTCTCCTGGCTCATAAACTGTCTCACCCAGCAGGAGAGACACGAACCCCGGGGCCCCTCCACACGACCCACCTTATCCTGATTATTCCCCAGATACCATCACACGGGGTTTAGGGTTCTGGCATGTGATCTGGGGGCAACACCGCTGTCTATGGCGGGCTCTTTGGAGGGCCGAGGGACAGGAGGCCCCGGGGGCTAGCAGCCCGACCGGTAATGGGGAGCAGCTGTGGCTTGTGAGGCGTGGAGGGGACAGCTGAGCCCAAACAGAGGCCTCCTTCCAGAGCCGGTGAGGCCGTTGAAACAGCTGAGTACAAAGTGCTTGATTAAAAAGGGTGATGGGAAGGCCAAGTTTTAAAGAAAACGAACACCGGAGCACGTCTTACATTTTCTGGCTGCTCCTTCCCCTCTTGGTCGCCCCCTGGTGTTACACCTCAACTCAAGTACTGTTCGTCCTTTTACCAGTCCTTTAGTATCTTAATTCTTTTTTTAAAAAAAGACTTATTTATGTATGCACGCAAGAGCTGGGTGCAGGCCAGAGGTGCGGGGTGTGTGTGTGTGTGTGTGTGTGTGAGAGGAGTCCCCAGAGACAGAGCGGGAAGCAGAACAGGCAGATCTACTGAAACACACTGCTGAGGGGAGCAGCGGGAGGCAGGAGGGTCTGCTGCGCCCTGTGGTCCCTCCCTGGCTGGGGATGGAACTCGCGCTGCCGTGGCTGCGGAAACCCCACAGTGCGGCGCTCACCCCGCTGCGCCACCAGGGAGGCCCTGGTAGCTTAATTCTTTCTAACAGCGTAAGAGGAGTTCATGGCCTGACACAGGTGGAAAAGGCCTGGACGCACATCTTTTATTATAAAAGTAGTGCCTTCCTCCCGCTTCTCTGAGGGGGCCACGCTGAAGCCACTCGTGTGTCCTTCTAGAAGCGCTTATGATGTCCAGGCGTGTGTGTGCACATGTGTGTGCTCTGAAAACTCGGTATTTTAAGCGATGAGGTTTTTTAAAGTGTCACGAGCAACAGGCGAAAACATTCATTCACTCTCTGCGAAGCCGAAACATCACTAACGGCTAAAAGCCGCCTCCCTCCTCCTGCCCGGGCACCACCCTCTCCCAAACGCTGTCTCTGCTTCCCCAAGCTGCTTCTGAGCACTGACAAATGGGCCTATGAGGAAAACGCCATCTTCTGCGCGTCTCCCTCCCTCAATGTACAACCTGACCTTTAACTGCCGGCACCTGGTCCCGGTCCTCAGCGCTCCACGGCGCGCCATCTCCACCGCCACGCGGGAGCTGCACCTTCCCCAGGACAGGGCCCCCCCGAGCGCCCATCCCCGCCGCCTGGCCCCTGCATCCTACTTTCTGTTCTGGGAATCTGGCAGCTCCGGGCCCCGTCCAAGTGGAACCAAGCTCTGTAATTCCCTGGCCTCCTCGCCTGCGCCCGGTACCTGTTCCCGGTGCCAGACGATCGTCTCATGCCGGAGGAGCGTCCTGCAGGGTGCGGGCCTCTGCCCATGCGCCTGCTCAGAGCGGCCGGGGCAGGCCGGCGCTGCTGCGTGACCACGGCCCCTCGCGGGCCCTGGGCTTCTCCGCACCTGCAGACCGGGGCGACGGCGAACGGCTGTAGGATGCTGTGGGGTGCATAGAAAATGCTGGGCCCAGTTTTTTTGTATTACGGCTGCTTTTTTCAGCTCTAATATAAAAACCACGTCTCAGAGAGCTCGCTCGTCCTCCGGGACGCCCGGGCCCCGGATGTGCAGCACAGCCAGGTCTCTGCTCCCGCTGACCGGTGTAATGAACACAGACACCCGCACAGGACGTCCAGGACCTGACTCTCCCTCCAGTACATACTGCAGGAGATTCCCCACGACCGCCGACCAGCCAGGCCCGGCGTTCTGACAGCCCGTGGCCTGCTGCGACTGGTCTCTGTCTGGCCAGGCCCTGGTCCCCCTTGCTGTCCTTCGCCACAGGGCAGGGTGCAGCCACGCCGGGAGGTGCCCGGGACCAGCTTCAGGTGAGGGTGAGGCGCTCACAGCCTCGTGGACGCGGCCATGTTCTCCGAGCAGAGAGGATGTGGCCGGCCACGCCCCTCAAATGGCGGGGTGCACAGCCAGTCCCACCATCGTGGTGGCCGCTGGTGTCCTGCAGCCTCCAGACATGGGGAGCGCAGGCCCCGGGAGGCCTAACTGGGCCCAGCGACGCAAGGCCTGGTCATTCAGGTACACGGCCCAGGAGCAAGGCTGTGCAGAGCTGGGTGGCGGCTCCCGCCACCCTGCCCCTCCCGGAACGCCCAGCACTCGAGCGGCCTCTCTGTCCTCCCCATTGAGGGGACAGCAGCCCAAGGGCTGGCCGTCGTCTCTGCGTTCTGAGACGCAGCAAGGAAAGGGCCTGGGGTGGAGGCGAGAGGAGGGGTGGGTGGCTGTTAAGAGCCCAGCGAGCTACAGAGAAAAGGGAAGAGGGAGGGTCCAGGTAGACTTGGGCAGCTGGTGACCAGTGGGGAGTGGGGGAAGATGGAAGGGAAGAGGGCAGGGTGGAGCAGAGACAGGGATGGAGACCATGACGAGAGAGACACAAGTGGTGAGGACAGAGCCGCGGAGACGTGTGCAGAGCTGGGAAGGGGTCTCCGGGGCCACCGCCAAGGTGGGGAGCGGAGAGCAGAGGGGATGCTGTTGTGGTTCCCATGGAGACCGGGTGCTCAGGCAGTAGAGGAAGGGGAGGCCAGGGAGGGTTGGCCCCTCCACGCGCTCGTCCCTCACCCCTGTCACGAGCTGGGCCTCGGAACCCGGGGCCGCAGAGCTGGGCCTGGCAGGCTGAGCGGGTGGCCCCTCCTCCCCATGCTCCGCCGCTGGCCTTTGGCCGTCTCCTTTCTCCTGCGGGTGCTGGAGGGTCTTGCAAAGTGTCAGAGGGATGTGGAGAGACGGGTGGATCAAGCCTTCTCGGTGGAGAAGCCCCTTCGTCCTGCCCACTAAACATGGGGCTCTGCAGAGGCCAGAACGTCCAGACCCAGGGACTGAAATGCCCTCAGCTCCCAAATCTGCACCTCCAACCCTGGTTTCTGCCTGGGTCTCTCCAGCAGGTGTTTGACGGGCTCCCTCAGACTGGAGGGCGCCTCAGCTCCGGGCCTGCTGCCCTGTCTGACCTTTGCTGGCCTCTGAGAGTGGCCCTGGGGAGGCTGGGCTAGTGTGCACACGTGTGATTGCACGTGCATGTGTGATCACACTTGCACATAAGCATGTGTGATTGCACATATGTACACATATGTGATCACATGTATATACGGTGTGGTTGTGTGTGCATATGTGATTGTGCTGTGTGCATGTGTGACTGCATGTATGTGCATATGTGATTGTGTTCTGTGTGCATGTGTGACTGCACTGTGTGCACATGTGTGACTGCACTGTGTGCACGTGTGACTGCCTCTGTGTGCTCGTGACTGCGTGTGCACGTGTGACTGCACTGTGTGCACGTGTGACTGCCTCTGCGTGCACGTGTGATTGCGTGTGCACGTGTGACTGCACTGTGTGCACGTGTGACTGCCTCTGCGTGCACGTGACTGCGTGTGCACGTGTGATTGCACTATGTGCATGTGTGACTGCACTGTGTGCACGTGTGACTGCCTCTGCGTGCACGTGTGACTGCGTGTGCACGTGTGTGACTGCACGTGCAGCACAAGCCGTCACGCCCTGTGGGGTGTCTGGTAGCCTGAGACACACAATCTGGGTGATGAGAGGCTGCATCCAGCGCGCTGGGCAAACCAGGCAGCCGGCAGAGCCCCCATCCTGGGGGGAGATGGACCTTTCGGTCGGGTCAGCACTGGCCACCACCCCCTTGGTCGTCCTGTCCCAGAGCCTAGGTCAAACACCCGTGGGCTTGGCATGGGCGCTCTGAGCTCACAGCACCGGGTCCGGGTTGGTTCTGGCTGGCACGTGCCCTTCCCCAAGCCGGGCAGCAGCAGAGGGAGGCGGTGTGCTGACTGGCCCGGCCACGGCCCTGGCCCCCGCCGGGAGGAGCCGCCAGACCACAGACTCGGGGTCACCGCGTTGGAGTCCCAACACAGGCAGCCTGGCCCGCGAGGTCCCGAGAGGCCCACCGGCTCTTTCTGGCCTTGCCTCTCCTTCACCGGCACCCAGCCCCCCGCAGTGCCCCACACTCGTGCGGTGATGAGACAAACGTGGCTCCCTGGACAGTGACAACGGCCGACACGCACCTGGGCTTGGCCAGGTGCTTCCCCTTTGCTGCCCCAAAAGCTCACAGCCACGTGACGCCTCGTGTGGCCACTGCGCAGGTGAAAGCTGGCTCAGGGGAGGTGCTGGCTCCGGGTCGTGTTCTTGGGCACTGCGAGCCGGGACCCGCCCCCGTCTCGTCCCAGGCTTTGCTGGAGCGCCTCCTGCCCCGACGACACCCCCAGGGAGCAGCCAGCATCCGAGTCCGAGTGCGCCCCAGGGCCCAGCTGCAGGCCGAGTGATGCTGCTGGGGGGTGCCTGAGCCTGCCGCGCTGGGGTTCCCGCCACCCACAGCGGCACCCGCTGCTGACCCCCTCTGGCCACGGCCTGTCCCTGGGTGCAGTGCTCAGCCCGGTGAATGACCACATATTCCCAGCAGCTGGGGAAGAAAGGGAAAATGGTGCTTAATGGGGAGGAGTTGAATGAAAGGGAGACCAAAAAACATAGAGCTCTGAGGGCCGGGAGGACAGGCGAGGTGAGCGTGGCCAGGTGTTTAAGGAGCCGACAGTGGTTCATGATTTTCTCTTGATTCCAAGAAGGCTTCCTGGAGGAGGAGTTGGTTGGCTGTGTGTTGTGGGGGAGGACTCTGCAGGCTCTGGAGTTTCTGCTCCCAGAGGTGGGAGGCCAACCCAGATCGAGTTCCGGGACCCCACAAGAAGCAGCTAACAGTCTTGGGTTGCTGGGGGGGGGTGACACGGAGTGGGGCCAGCAGGCACCCACGCTCTCTCCCCTCCCCCCCGCCTGGCGGGGCTGTCTGCACTTAGCTCTGTGCCTCGTGCTGGGTTGCATGATCTTCCCTGACGGCTGGGACGCCGAGACCATCCGCGACATGTGCGGGACCAAGACCGGGAAGTACTCGCTGGGGGACTGTTCGGTGCGCTGGGCCTACATCCTGGCCATCATCGGCATCCTCAACGCGCTCATCCTCTCCTTCCTCGCCTTCGTGCTGGGCAACCGGCAAACGGACCTGCCGCAGGAGGAGCTCAAGCAGGAGAACAAAGGTGAGCGCCCAGGGGCTCCGGATCAGGGGCGTGGAGCCACAGCTGGGGTGGGCACAGACACCCCAGCGCCCAGAGACGGCTGTCCTACCCTAGTCTGAGCCCAGCCGCGGGGGCCCCCGGGGATGCACAGACTTGCACGTGGATGGTTTCTCCTGCCACCGGGGCTGGGCTGGACCAGTGCACAGCAGGGACAGGAAGGCCCTGCGCAGCTGGGACTGACCGGTCCCCTTGGAGAGGACGGGGCCAGCCGGGCGGTGGGGGGGCGCATCGACTCAAAGACCAAGGAGCAGGCGGCTCAAACATACGTGTTTGAACGTTAAGACGGGTTTTGTAAAGACCAGAGATGAGGCAAACCAGGTGAGCTGGGGCAGGCGGCGGGGCCGAGCGAGCCCCGCTCACCCCAGGCTGCCCTAGCTCCCCCAGCTCCCGGCTCCCCTTCTGTTTGGCCCTTCAGACTCACCTGTAAAGAGGCCAGCACCCCCATTCTTCACACGAGGAAACTGGGGCTCGGGGAGGTGGGGTGGCCTGCTTGGCCCTCTAGCCTCCAGGCTGGGGTTCGGGGGCCTGTGCAGCACGCCCCTGTCCAGTTCTGTCCTGAGTCTTGGCCGAGGCCCCGGTGCCCTGAGAGCCTCTGACTTTGTGCTTCTCTCCCTCAGATTTTGTGGGCTCTACAGTCAGCTCCGTGTTGCGGCCAGGGGGCGACGTCTCTGGTTGGGGCGTCCTCCCCTGCCCCGTCGCCCACCCCCAGGGGCCCTGAAGGCCAGGATCGCACCCGGAACCGACCTGCCCTCGGCTGGCCCTGTCTCCTCCCGCAGCCCCCCAAGCTCCGAGGGGACACAGCCCTCCCACCAACTTCTGCCTGCCTCGGGCCTGGGAGCCCCAGCTCTGCAGAGGCAGGCTGGGGTGCAGCCTGGGGGGAGCCTGATTCTGCCCCCCTCAGTCGGCCTAAGGGAGCAGCCCCACCGGCTGGCGGTCTCCGGGGACGGAGGCGCGGGCCTCGCTGCCCGGGCCCCGCGGGGGCGGCCGCCCGGCTGTGTCCTCGCGCCTCGGTCCTGCCTCCTGCAGAAACTCACTCCAGACACGGCCGGGCGCACGGGACTCTTTCCTACTGATTCTTTTTGCTAACGATGGCCCCACCACGTCTCCACGGAGCGCCAGGTGCCGCCGGCCTTGCCCCCGCCCCTCCGGCCCGGCTGCCGCCCGCGTCCAGCGCTCCCCAGGGAAGCCCAGCTGCCCGGCCCAGGGAGCCGGCCCCGGGCCTCCCGGCCTGCGCCCCCGGGGCGCTCCGCGCCGAGTCTGAGAAACAGCCGCCCCCGGCCGCCAGCAGGGGGCGCCCGCGCTCCTGCCGCGGCGGCCGGCGGCGCGCAGCTGCGCCTGGGGCTGGCCCGGCCTCCCCCGCGCTGGGGCGGCTCTCCAGGGCCTGGACCCCGGACCCTGGCTTGTTTTGTACAGCAGACTTCCTGGGCCTGTTGTCAGGGTCGGGGGTCAGGGAGGGGCCCCCCCAGTGGGGAGCTGGGGGATGCGTCTCCCCTCGGCCCCTTCCCACGCCTGCCCGCCCGGGGCCTGGGCCAGGGGCAGAGACTGTCTTGCCTCTTTGATACTTTTCTGCATAACTTGAACTTGCAGGTCACTCTGAACAGGGTACCCCGACCCCCCTTCCTCCTCACCCGCCTCTCGCCGCGCCCGCGGGCAGCGCTGGGGCCGGGGCGTTTACGTGTGCGTGTGCTCCGGTGGGCGGCGCTGGGCCCGGGGCCCCGCCCCCCACCCGCTCGGTGTCTCCTCCCTCGGCAGGGGCCGGGGAGGGAGCCCCGCCTCCCTCCTGCCTCGGGCCTGGGGTGCGCCCGGCTCCCTCTCCAGTGCCTACCGCCGCCTCTGCCAGCCCGCTGTCCGGGGGTGGGGGGGCACACTGGCCTCGGCCGAGGGAGGGGGCAGCGCGGCTCGCGTTTGCCAGCCGCGTCCATTTCCACAGGACTTGGAGGGTTCGGCCTTCCCAGCAGACACCCCCAGTCCTGTCTGAACCCAGCTGGAATCAGGCTGGGTTGTGGTAGGATTCCCGACTGGAACTTACCTGTCCTGGCACCCCCTCACGACTCCCTATCTTGGGACCCCCTCCCGCAGCCCCACAGCCCAGCAGTGTGGGAGGGACTGCTTGGCGGTAGGTGCCCAGCCAGTGACCAGGAGGGGGAGGGGCGCGGCAGGAGTGGACCGGGAGCAGGGGAGCTGGGCGGAGACTGGACAGGCCCCAGAGGAGGGTGAGCAGAGCCTGGGCTCTGGAGGGGAGGGAGGGATGGGACGAGGGAAGGAGGGGTTGGGGAAGGGGCCGGGCCAGATGGGCAGCAGGAGCCAGAGGGGATGGCAGGCTGAGGCAAAGGAGGGGGCGGGGAAGAGCGCCTCCACCTGGGGTGCCCAACACCCAAGGGTGTCCCAGACATTAGAACCCACCCTCGAGGCAAGAGGCAGACCCGGGTCCGCTGCACCCCCTCTGCCCCCCCAGTGAGCACAGAGCAGGTGGGGCGCTGGTGTCCATGCACAGGCCGGGGTCCCTGTGGGGTGGGCTCCTTCCACAGTGCCGTCCCCAGCCGCTGCCCTGCAGAGGGGCCTCGGGGAGCAGGGTGGGCGGCTGGGCAGGGGCTGGGCCTGGGGGAGACAGAGCGGCTCCGCTCCGGGGTTCCTGGGGGGCTGTGGGTAGGAGACAGCGGCGCTCAGGGGCCCACAGGTTCCCCATTTTCTTTGCCTGCATGGGGACCCTTGGCTCGGCCGGGGCCCCGGGGCCTGGGGCCTGTTTGTGTCCTTCCTGGGGCCCGGCCCTAGGAGGAACCCCGCTTTCCCAAGGGGCGAGGACAGCGGCCCGGGAGGGGAGCAGTGGGTGGGCGCTCTGCATGGGCGCCCCGGCTCTGCCGCAGCGGGGCCCTCTGGGCGCTGGAATCCCGCGGGCCGCGGGCTCCGGCCAGCTGGGGCGGCAGGCCGGGGGCACGTGTCTAGGTTAGCTTGGTGTCGTCTCACCCCGTCAGTAAGTCCCGTCTGAGTGTGTCCTCGCTGTTCATGTCCCCGGTTACACGATCCCTGCTGCTGCTGCGGACTTGAGCTTCAGTGCGGGTGGAATGGCGTCCGAATAAAGAAACACTTTATATCTCCACGCTGGCTCGGGCTCTGCGTCGGCCCGCGGCTCCGGGCACTCGCCAGCCTGAAAGGGCGCGTGGAGCCACCGCGGACGCCAGGCGGGCCCAGTGGTCTGCGGGGCCGCGCGCCTCCAGGCCTCGGCCCGAGTGGGCGCGGGGGAAGGCCAGGCGCGGGCACTGTGGCTCTGCGGTCTGTGCACACAGGGCCCACGAGAGCAAGCGGCCCGCCCAGTCGGGCAGCGCGCCCTGGAGCAAGCCCCTCGCCTGATGCCCCGAGGGGCTGGGTGGGCGCTGCTCCTTCCTGCACCGGGGTGCCGAGCCTCCACACAGGCACTTTGGGCATGGTCCGGGAGAGGTCAACAAGTAACAATAAGGTGAGTGTGCTAAGTGCCAGCAGCAGCTGCAGGAGCGCCCAGGAGGGGGGCAGCCGGAGAAGGGCAGCCGGAGAAGGGGGTGGAGATGGGGGGGCGGGCTGTCGGGCAGCCCCGTGGCAGGAGGCGGGGCAGGGGACTCCATCCTAGCAGAACAGAGCGCAAGGTGGCAGGTTCCACGTGAGATGCGCCTACACGGGGCTCTTCCTGGAGACCCAGTCGGGTGACACCGGTGGGCCGGGCTCCAGAGACAGGCCTGGGTCAGAAGCACCAGCGAGCGGGCCAGCGGTCAGGCGAGCGCCAGCGGGGTGGGAGACCGCTGGGCAGAGCAGGGGATGGAGGCCTAGGAGAGGACAGGAGGAGCCAGAGCTGTGAACAGGGCCATGAGAGGTGGTCCCAGGGAACAGAACTTCGGGCTCTGGGCAGGGCCCTGCTTAAATGCAGCAGACAGGTCCAGTGTGAAGGCCTGAACACCATGTCCCCTGGATCTGGGGCAAGGAGGCCCTGGGGCAAGCGGGCGGTCAGGGGCATGGGGGCGGCCGGCGAGAGTAACGGGAGCAGGACTCACTCAGGTAGCGGTTAGGACAGCCCCCCCGCGGGGACACTGGCAGAAGATGGGGTGCAGAGGCTGCATCAACGCCCCCAAGAACTGAATCAGGGCGAAAGGCTCAGGGTGGGGGCGTGAGAAGCCAAGCACAGGGGAGCAGCGCTGCTGGGCACCGGAGACTCTGGGGACAGAGGGAGCTTCCCGCGGAGGACAGGGGAGCCCAGGAGGGGCAGCCAGCCAGGGGGGGCAGAGCAGCGTGTCTGGAGAGTGCTGTGCGAAAGCTGGGGCAGGAGAGCGGCGCGGGGTGGGACCCGGAACCCTGCCTCGGGGTGGCAGGCAGGCAGAAGGCGCCAGCTTCCCTCCGACTGCGGTGGAGCCAGCGGCTGCCATCCCCAGGCAGACCTGGAGGCGCTGGGAGGGGGATGTGGGTGCCAAGTACGGGCAAGCATTCAACCTGCGCGCACTGGACTCCTCTTGAGCTCACGGACTCCTGCAACGGACCGCGCCTGTTCTGAAAAGCCAGCAGGCACCCCAAGGAGGTCACAGCACTGACCGGCCTGTGGCGGCGTCATCGCAAGGGTGGGGCTGGACCCGCCCTTCACATGCTCAGGCGCGGGGGACTGCCAGCTTCAGGGTCTGGCCGCGGACCCCCCAGCCACTGCCTACGTCCCGGTGAACAAGGCCGCAAGGTCCACAGCACTTGTGGCAGACCATACGGCTGTCTCCCGCCAGGCTGAGCTGGTCCTGACCGCCAGAGCGCAGACTTCTGAACAAAGGGGTTGCAGGGAAGACACATATCCCAGAAGACTTTAAGTCCAGGAATAAGTTCGGCATAAATGAAATGCAGATAACAGTAAAAGCAGGGGCCAAAGACCCCGCAGTGGGGTCCCAGGCGCTTCCCTTCCTCACCTCACTTAGCAGAAGCCCTCGGGATCCACCAAGTCGTCTCAAATGGCACCCTTTGCTTCTTCCCATGGCCGAGCAATCTCCCATTGGCTACTGCCCGTTTCTTTAGCCATTCATCCATCGATGAGCGCTTAGGTTGCGCCTAAGTACTGCATGTTAAAGTTATGCTGCAGTGGACATGGGAGTGCATGTGTTTTTCAGTGATTTTTGTCTTTTAGATAAAGACACAGCAGTGGGGTGCTGGGTCATAGGATAGTTACATTTTAAATTTTTCTCCACAGTGTGGCACTCAACCCCTTGCACCACCAGGGAGGCCCTGCACAGCTTCTTTTGAAAAATGTTTATTCACATCCTTTGCCAGTTACTTTTTTTCTAATGAGTTAGAGTTCTCCATATAAATTGGATGTTAAGCCTTATCAGAGATGATCTACACGTATTTTTTCCCACTCCATAGGCTGATTTTGCTGTATAGAGGCTTTTTAGTTTGATGGAGTACCTGTCACTTGTTTGTTACTGCCTTTTTTTTTTTTAAAGATTTATTTATGCACACGAGAGCTGGGGTACAGGCCAGCGGTGTGGGCGGTGAGAGGATCCACCAGAGACAGTGGGGTGCAGAACAGGCAGACTGACTGAAACACACTGCTGAGGGAGCAGCGGGCGAGGCAGGAGGGGTCTGCTGCGCTATGTTGGTCCCCTCCCTGACTGGCGGCAGTGATCGAACTCTTGCTGTAGTGGCTACGGTTTGCTTCATAGTGCGTTGCTTAACCCACTGTGCCACCAGGGAGGCCCGTTTCTGCTTTTGGCATCGAAAGAAAAAAAAAATCCCTAAGACCCGTGCCAGGAACTCAATATTCTCGTTTTATCACTTAGAGTCCCATGTTCAAGTCTTAAATTCATTTCAGCTTGACTTTTGTGTATGGTCCAAGATAATGGTCCAGTTTTCCCCAGTGCTATTTACTGGAGACTGTTTCTTCCCCCACTATGCATTTTTAGCTCCTAGATTATAAGTTTTTTTTTTAAATTATTTATGCACACAAGAGCTGGGACACAGGCCAGAGTTGCAGAAGGTGAGCAGAGTCACCAGAAACAGAGTGGGGAGTAGAATAGGCAGACTGACTGAAGTACACTGCTGAGGAGACCAGAGGGCGAGGCAGGAGAGGTCTGCTATGCCATGTGGGTCCCCTCCCTGGCCGGGGATCAAACTCGCGCTACTGTGCCACGGATGCTTCATAGTGCAGTGCTCAACCCGCTGCGCCACCAGGGAGGGCCTCTAGATTTTAAGTTAACTGGCTACATGTGTGTGCGATTATTTCTGGGCTCTCTATTCTCCACTGGTCTATGTGCGTTTTAATTCCAGTGCACTATAATGTTTTTATTACAGTGTTGTGATGTTTGAAATCAGGAAAAGTCCTTTTTCAATCAAGGAAAAGTCCTCTTTTCTTTTAAAAAAAGATTTATTTATGAATACAAGAACTGGGGTACAGGGCAGAGGTGTGGGGAATGAGAGGATTCACCACCAGAGACAAGAGTAGGGAACAGGTGGATCGACTGAAGTGTATCACTGAGGGCAGCAGCGGGTGAGGCAGGAGAGGTCTGCTGCACCATGTGGGTCCCCTCCCTGGCCGGGGATTGTACTCATGCTGTAGTGGCTGCGGCTGCTTCACAGTGCGGTGTGGTGCTTTAATCTCTATGCCACCAGGGAGGGCCCAAACTTTGGTCTTCTTAACGAATGTTGCTTTGCTTAATCAGTTTGTGGTTCCATATAGATTTGAAGATTATTTCTGTGAAAAATGGCACTGGAACTTAGGGGCTGCATTGAACCTGTAGATTGCTGTAGGGTGTTTTCTTCTTCTTGTTTCAGAATTTTTTTGTGTGTTTTGGATGAAAGTCTCTAATCAGATACATCTTTCTTCAAACATCTCCTCGTCTGTGGCTTGTCTTATCCTCCCAACTGGGTCTTTTGCAGAGTAGAAGTTAATTTTAATCAAGTTCAGCTAACCAATTTCTTTCGTGGAAGGCATCGCCAAATCCAATTTCCTAGATTTTCTTCTAGGTTAATTTGTAGGTGTTTAGTAGTTTGGCATTTCTCAGGGGATATCTTTTCATGTTATTTTGAGTTAGTTTTTATGAAGGGTTTGTGTGTAGAGTCACGCTGTGCATATGTGGCCGCCCAGCTGCTCCGGCACCATCTGTCGAAAGACCACCTTTTCTCCTTTGCACCGACCTTGCTCATTTGCCAAAGGTCTGTTGACCGACTCGTCTGTCCTTCCTCCAGCTGATGGTCACTTTAGCTTTGCGCTGCCTTGAAGTCTGTCTTCCGGGGATGATGGTTCACTGTTACTCCCCTGGCTGACTGCTCTGAGTCTCCTGCCTCTCCATATAACTTTAGCATAAACGTCAACAAACTTTTAAAAGTTTGTTGATGTCCGCAAAATAACTTGCTGAGATTTACACTGGGACAGGGCTCTGCATCAAGGTGAGAATTGCTACCCTGTTTCCCATCAATTTTGTAGTTCTCCCAGTTGGCTCTTGTATTTTTATTGGTGATGATGTAAATATGAGTTCTAAATTTCAATGTTTATTCTTGTTATGTAGGAAAACAAGTTACAGTATATGTGAATCATCCTGCAATCTTGCCATACGTGCTTAATTCCACTATTATGGGATGGGAGGTTGATTTTTAAATTTTTCTACAAATTCTGTGTCATCTGTGAACAAAACTTTGCTCTTCCCTCCCATTTTCCTTTTATTTCTTTTTCTTGTCATATTGTATTGGCCAGAACTCCCATTAAATGTTGACAGATGGGCGAGAGGGGGCCGTGCCTTGTTCTTGCTCTCATGGCAGTACTTTCGAGTTTCTCACCACTAGCTGTTAGCTGTAGGCTCTTGGCCAAGTGTTCTTAGTCATGCTGAGGACATACCCCTTTATTCCCAGTTTGTGGAGGCATTTGCCACATTTCAAAACGTTTGCCTGTGTGCCCTCGCCAAGCTTTTATTGTTGGTAGCGAAAGTCTGTTCCTTGTACCATTTTAAGTTTGATCCTCAAGGCATGCTTTGTGAGAGCTTTTCAAGGTTCCATAGGACGTTCCGTAAATAAGCCACTAAAATACAGACGGTGCGAAACTATTTAAATTCAGCACACAATATGCTCAGAATTCAGTTTCAGGAATTAACATGATCAGTTATTTACTATCCTCATATTGCCCCTAGGACAATGCTAATTTCACTTAATCAAAATACTCCACTCAGTGTGGTCCCACCCCCGTTCTGGTGGTCCTGTCTAACTTGCCTTCCGAGGCGTGTTCTCCTCAGCACAGAGCTTTGCCAGCTACAACTGTCTCGGGCTCACGCTGCTCCAGCCCCTTCAGACGCAAGCTGCAATGCGGCCCTCCCCCGGGTCCTGTTGCCATGGGCCAGCTGAGTTTTCAGGCGCTTGTTCTGAGTGAGCGTCTGAGGCCCAGAGCATGTTCTGAGAGCACAGGGGTACCAGCCTGCCGGCTGCTCACTGCCCATCTTGTGATTTGGGGTCACAGGTGAACCTAGTTTTTTTCTTTTTTTTTAAGATTTTATTTATTTATGCATACAAGAGCTGGGGTACAGGCCAGAGTCCAGGGAGGTGAGAGGACTCACCAGAGACAGAGCGGGGAGCAGAACAGGGAGCCTGACTGAAACACACTGCCGAGGGGAGCAGCGGGCAGACAGGAGAGGTCTGCTGCGCCATGTGGGTCCCCCCTGGCCGCGGTTTGCTTCATAGTGTGTTGCTTAACCCACTGCGCCACCAGGGAGGCCCCCGAGCCTAGTTTTCCTGTAAAGTTGTTCAAGTTTCATTTGCTACCATGACTAGTGCATGTGCTTTTATAGGGGTTCTTGAGAAATAAGCAAAACGAAGACCTCAGACTCTCTGCTGGGAATGTTTTAGCTGTAGGAGCAGGTGAGCGCACGGGTGAGAACCGCCTCTTCAGCAGCCGTCTCTGCAGGTCGCCTTCTTCCACCTGCAGCACACGGCGCAGTAAGAACCCAGCAGACCCTCCTCTCCCTGAGCCTCAGAGCACATCAGAGGCTGTCCCGGCTCTGAGGAGTTGACAAGCGCTGCCGTTCCAGGGCAAATGGCCTACTCCCCGTGAAGTAGCCCCGTGGGCACGCCAGGGTGAGCACCCCTCAACAAGGACTGCACCAGCACCACCACGCCCGCGGGCCCCAAGGCCAGACTGGGGCTGCAGCTACAGCCTGGGCAGCTCCACGCAGGCCCACAGCCTCTCCAGCTGCCTGTTTCTTGGGGTAACTGCAAAATCCCCACTACCGTTGGCCCGGGCCTGCCCTCCAGAAGAGAAACAAACCTTAGACAAATGTTCTGAAACTCATTTAAAAAACTGTGCAACAGGAACAATACCTACCCTGCACACCGTGCACTGGGAACCGGAGCCCACCGACCAGGAGGGTGAGCCTGGTCGGCAGAAGTGCTACGTCAGGGGCCCCAGGGCCCGGAAGGCTGTTCTGTTTTCATCTACGTCGCGTCAAAAGCCACGTAGTGAGAGTAGGGACCTGCTAAAAACAGGAACAGCACGCCAGTTCCGAACAGGCAACAGGTTGTCACACAAGTGCCTCCCCGCAGCACGCACCGTACGTGCTTAGTCAGCACGGAACAGGAGCTTGCGCATTTTGGAGAAAGCACGCCCAGAAGCCCTGTGACACACCTGCCCCAGTCGCGTCTTTAAATTCTAGCATCTGGATAGCCTGTGCCACAGAGAGGTGAGCAGGAGATGCTGCGCCTGGCGGCCAGGCTGCAGAGGACGGCACCCGACTCATGGCAGGGCTGGGTTGTAGCCGCTGCATGGCACCCTCGGCAATCCCAACGGGCGTCCTGGAAGGCCCTTCCAGACTCGCAGTTAGATTACGTGCCCACTGTACACTTTCAGAGCTCCTCAGAGGAACACGGCATCTGCACCCCAGGCCCTTCTGCACTTGGCCAAAGGTTGCCTGTCATGCATCTCTCAGGTATTGTCGCGTGGCATCGGGGCACTGCAGTTCACCTAGGGAACACGTCCTGCCCCACCCACTCCCTAGCTGCCATCGCGCGATGACGGCCTCTTCAGAGATGCCACCGCTGCGCTGCCGCTCGCCAAAGTGACGCTGGAGCTCCCGACTGGCTTCTGCCACCGCTCCCCACACAGGTGGTTTTCCCTGAACCAACAACCTGTAACACGGACATCAGACCAGTCACTTCTCTCCTTTAAACCCAGCAGTGACTCCCCCACTGGGAACCCCGACCCTTTCAGCCAAGCCACGAGGTTCTGGGTCTGAGGCCCGCTGCCCGTAGGCCGGAGCTGCCTCGCCATCTGTTTCTTCAGCAGGTTTCCCTGGCGCCATCACCTGCTGTCAGTCAATGGCTATCCTGGGCTACGACGGACCACACGGCCGCTCCCGCCCAGAAGCAGTCTGCCCGGCTCCCCTTACTGGGCCTGCTGCCTGTCCTCCCCACATTCCTGGTGCCCCCACCGAGGCCTCCCCAACTCAGCAGCTTTCACACGCTGCTCCGGGTTCCCAGGAATGACTCATTCCTATCGCACCATGGTGCTTGCTTATGACCGAGCTCTCAGCTTCAGTATCAACTCCCCAGAGGCCTTCCCTGAGCAACCAGTCTGGAGTGGCCCCCTGGACCCCCATTACAAATGGTTGTGAGTAGCAGCATGAAGCGGGAAGCGATAGCACCTGGAGGCAGGGACTGAACA
Source organism: Galemys pyrenaicus (assembly GCA_019455555.1). NCBI lineage: Eukaryota > Metazoa > Chordata > Mammalia > Eulipotyphla > Talpidae > Galemys > Galemys pyrenaicus. Next base: position 4,325,323 of record JAGFMF010011663.1, on the reverse strand, counting down.
GAGCTCGGCTTGGGGATGTAAGCTGTGAGAACGGAGACTTACCCGCCCTCAAGCCTCCCTGGACTCGGTGCAGACCTGCCCCCACTCATTGCCCGTCGTTTTGCGAAGGGAGAGGAGGCGGCCAGTGAGGCCAGTGAGCGGCTGCTCATCGGAGGAGGCAGGAACCCCAGCCCCTCCAGGCCCGAGCAGTGCTCGGCCGTCACTGGTCACTGCGACAGGCCTCGCCCCCGTGGCGAAGGGCTGCAGGGCGTAGCCGCCCTGCCCTCTGCAGGGCGTAGCCGCCCTGCCCTCTGCAGGTTAAAGACAGCTTGGGACACAGAATCGGACAAAGAAGTTTTCAACTTGATGATTATTATGGTTAAGAATTTTATTATCAAAATTATTACATCTCTTGTGAAAGTTCAAATGTTACAGCAAGGTGTAAACACTCCACTTGAGAAAGAAGTGAGACTTCTTCCCTTCCAAGAGCCCCCCCGCCCCCCACCCCCGAGGTCTGGTCTTGACAGCACCCTGCCCACACAGCGTGGCTGGGGGCTCTGCACGTGCCAGGCAGGGTGAGGGCCACCTGCCCGCTGGCCTCTCCCCTCGGTAAGCAGCCGAGGGGAGACTGCAAGCCCCAGCTCAAAGGAGACGTCTACACACGCTTTATATAATATACAGAGAGACCAGCACCCGGCGACACGCCTCCACTCCCAGCGCTCTCCCGACGGACGGGCTCGCGGGAGATGACCACCCTGCTGAGGGCTCGGCGTCGACAGAAAATGTCCCCTCACTTAGCAGACACCTGATTTCAACTTTGAAAGTGAGATTTGTAACAGTCACACATGAAGAGAGAAGACTGTGCATATGGTAGTTGTGGGACAGGCAGAAAGAAAGGGGGTGGGAGAGGCCAGGGCAGGAAGGGAGAAAACAAACTGGAGGGAGGGAGGAGACTCACAGTATTATCTTGTCCAAAAGCAAAGAAGTAAGGTCCACTGCAGCACCAGGGGATACACCTGTCGTAGATCTGCTACCTACCGTGGTTACAACTGAATACAAAATTAGATAAATAAAAACACGCCGGGTATTACAGTAAACAAGTGAAAGAAAGAAGCTGGCAACCGTATGGAATTTAAAAAGATTGTGTGCCCCCCCGGGCTGGCCCCGGGGCTCCTCCGGGGGCGCACAGCAGGCACAATGCACTGACGGGGGGGCCGGTCTGCCCTCGCCTCGCGTCCAGACGGCGTGAGGTGTGTGTGGGCTGCTCCTCTCGCCGGGCCACTCCTCGTCAGCACCCCCCACAGAAACGTGGGACACGCCCACACACAATCACAGTCCTGTCGGCCACGCCACACCCCTCCCTCCAAGCCTACCCTGCAGTCACGAGTGCGGCTCCCCGCCGGCCGGTCCACTCACGGGATCCTCGGCTCCCGATTAACTGGGAGTCGAAAACATAAAATCCAAAGCTCTCCCAAGCCACCTGGGACCCTTCCTAACCAGTTTACTGCCCAAGAGCAATGCAACTGGCCCATCTCACTGACCGTCCTTCCTTCCTCTGCCTGCCCATTCTGAGGGGCTGAGCCGAGTAAGCCGGGGGTGGGGGGAGGCCCCAGGCGCGGGTGACCCGCCGGAGTGACCTCCTGACCATGGCTCACCCTCGAGCGAAGGCGCCCGGGCATACGCCTCGTGCTGCCCTCTCCCTGCCTGCTTCTTGGTGGTGACCTGGGACCGAGGCCGGGTGCTCTTGAGGCCACGCCCGTGCCGGCCGGCCCGGCGTGCCGATACCTACCTCTCCCCCGAGGCGCACGGCCCCACACTGCTCAGGCGGCTCGGGCTTTGAGATGGGCTCTTTGCGCTTTTTGCCTTTGAAAAGAAAACTTTTTAAAAAAAAATTTATTTAAAAAGATGTCCTCACTGCACAAGTGACTACAGGCTACAGGCAAGGATGGGAGACGGAGGCTTCAACACAACTCATTGCACTTAGGACCGTTACTAACCGAAACACCATTTGCTTGTCAACAATGTACCCTTAACAGCAGGGAGAAACTTCTTCATAGTCTCTGCTTCAGACAAGATTTACATCTTTCTCCGCGGCCAGAGCCAGTCGCGACCACAAGTCTTGTTTCTTGTCGACCAGACCCCGTCCTCTGGCACCCTACCCTCCTCCCCAGCAAGATGCTTGGCTGAGGTTCCAGAGGCAGCTGGAAGGAAGCAGCTATGGGCTCGCTCAGTCCCGTCGGCCCATGTCCAGAAGCCCTAGGAAAGTCCTGTCTGAGTCTTGACTCCAGAGCCCTGCAGCGGCTGGAGCCGGTACTGGTGCACGCCCCCGCTCCCGCGGTGCGGGCAGTGCTGTGAAGTGGACACCGCGGACACCCTGGAGGCTTGGTAGGCGGCCGCCTGCCCGGCGCTGGGCAGACTCATAGTCCGTAATTCTGACGGCAACGACGCCCGAGAGTTCTGAGGAAAGGAGGCGGAGCTCAGAGCTCCTGTGCTGGACTGAGAAACCGAGTCTGAGGTCGGGGAGTCTGAGGGGCCCTGCGGGGTGGGGCTAGCAGCACTAGAAGGGCAGCTCCTCCTCGGAAGGCTGCTGCCGGCGTTGCTTCCAGAATGTGGCTGGCTGCTGTAATACCCTGGGGTCCCCGCAAACGGGGCCAACGAGTCTGTGGACACAGGGTGGGCAGGGCTGGAATAGGACGCCGAAGAGAGGGAGGATTCTGAAGACCCGTGGGAGGGGGGGTTCCCAGGCCTCAGTGCAGCAGTCCGGTAACTGTATCCTGGAGACTGGGCGGGAGGGCCTCTGAAGGGGGAGGAGCTCTGGTGGAGGAGGCCCTGGGACTCTGTCCTTGGGCTATCACACTGCAGCAGCTACAAAGAGTGGGAGGAAGAGCGTAAGGAGATGGCGCGTCCCGGCCGGCCGTGCGGTGCACACGCAGGGGCCACGGCTCCTCCCCGGCGCCTGGAGGCCTGGCACTTTAGCTCCTGCTGCGATCTACTACCCCGAGGCGAGCAGGCGATAGCTCTCCCCCAAGGCTGCGGACGCTACACAGAGGTGGCATCCCGACTGCGTGGACGGCCGAGGCGACAGGCACGCGGAGCCCGACACGGCCCCTGCATCCAAGCCCGGCCCCGTCTCGGCTCACCTGGTAGCTGTATCTCGAGGGGCTGTAAACGGCTGCTCCTTTTGAGAGCGCTGAGCTCAGGGTCTCCGGGCCTTCTCCATCTGCGGGGTCTGGAAGGAAACAGCAGAGTCAACCTGCTTCTTCCGGTCAGCGAGAAACGGTCACGGCTCATTCAAGTCACCACGGCCATCGCCGCCCACGCCGCTCCCGTGGTGGCGAGTCAGGTGAGCGCAGCGCCAGAGGGAAGAAGGATGGTTAATTATGGGCTAAGTGTTAGACGCCTGATCTGATTCCCGTGTCCTCCTCGTCTTCCTCCTTCATCAGGGTGATCTCCAGGCCTCTGGAGAGGTGAGTTACAGAAAGGTACTCCTTGGGGAAAGAGCAGACAGAGAGCAAGCGGTCGCTAGGGCTCACGGATGCTGGCGCCCCGGAGCGCAAGCGCGACTCGGCTGCCCTCATGCACAGAGGCGCCCGCCGCGGAGCAGCCGGCTCACCTCCCCTGGCACGGGGGCTGTGTCCCAGGCCTGGCTGGCGGCAGGGGCCCACGGCTCACCTGAGTCTTTCTCCGCGACGTTACTCTCCCACGTGGGAGAAGGCTCTCCTTTCTGGGCCACTCTCACGCTGCTTCGGAGGACCTTGGGGATGCTCCCTCCTTCTCGGAGTCGTTCTACCGACGTGGGAACCATCCTGTGAAGACAACAGGCGTGAGTTTGCGCCACAGGACGCGGAGCCCAGAGCCCGGACGGGCGAAGGTGCACAGCGCAGTCTCTGCGGCACCAATTCCAAACAAGGTACTTTCTCTGCCTCACTATGTCAGGTGTACAGGAAAATCACTCCGGAAGAAAAGAAATGAAGGCAAAGTGGACTTGACACCACCCGACCCCAGCCTGTCACGGAGCGCTGGCCGCTCCTCTGGACGCGCCCAGTGGCCGGAGCCACCCAGCCGAGTGCCACACGCCTGCGAGCTGAGCCCCTTCCCAGACGTCCTTTCTTTAGCTCCAGACCCCGCCGAAGCCGCTGCCCACGCCCGCTGCCGAGCCACCGGCCTTTCTGTCTGGAGCCACCCCCGAACCAGCAGGTCTTCCGAGGCAGCGCTTGGGTGGCGGCTGCTGGCCAGTGAGCTGCGCTGAACCCGGACTCACCTCTCACCCGCGGGAGCAAGCAGAAGAGGCCACGTGCACGCCAGCCCCCGCGCCCTGGCTGCCCCGCATGTTTGCCTCGCTGCCGCAGGCCGGGGTCATGGCGCCACGTCGGCGCAGGCTGCGGGCCGCGGGCCGGCCTTCCCATCGGCGTCCGCGCACTGAGGTGACACTGCGGTCTGACCCTAGACGCTACTTCCTGACAAGCGTCCCGGCGCTGAACATCAACTCACCACCTGCTGCTGATACTTTCTTGAGGTCTGCAGTGAGATGAAGCGCCTCTGGACTCTGACGGGCTTACCGCCTCCAGGTGGGACATGGAGGGGTGAGACGGGGAGGATCTTTTATGAGGGGAAGGCGGGGCCCGGGCTGAGGAGCCCTGCATGCCGCGGGCACCGGAGTCAGAGAGCGCGCCGCCGCCCTGCTCGGCTCCTGTGGACTTGCTCCTGCCCTGCGCAGACTCGCCGCCCCCACCGGCGGAGTTCTCCTTGGCCTCCTGTTTCCGTTTCCGGTACTCCAGCAGGGACACCTGGGGGGACAAGAAGTAGGTCTCTACCGAGGCATGGTCAGGGCCCAGCTCTACAAGGGCTCGGAGGAAGCCAGGGCCCTCGTCAGCCACCAGCAAGCCACTGCCCGAAGCAGGCGCCACACGGGAGCACAGCGCCAGCCTCAGACCGGTCGGAACTGGAGGAGGAGACCAATCTTAAGAGGCGCATCTCTGAGGAAGGATGTTCAGCAGCAGCTGCACCATCTCCTGCCTTCGGGAAAAGCTGGGGCGAGCGCCCTGACCGCGGACTTGCGCTGCCGGGGTCCTGGCAGCAGCGGCGGCACCCGGAGGGAGGGCAGGGAGGGCAGGGAGGCGAAGCTTCAGGTTAAAGTGCCTCCCAGGTGGCTGACAGCTCTTCCTCCACTCCCTAGCGATACCTAGTGAGTTGCTGCGAGAGAGAAAAGGGAAACCTAAAGAAAAAGGCCAGGGCTACAGGGCCCCGACTCGTGCAATTCCCCAAGTGGGACCTCAGACCTGCCGCTGCCCCCTCCTCACGCGGCAAGTGGTGTACAAGACCACCGCCTGGTCTTGCTCCAAACCAGCACCCGCCGTTCATCCACCCGGCCCTCCCCCTGCGCTCTGGGCTCCCCTGACCTGGCGGAGGGCAGCCGGGTCACGCCGGCCAGTCACTTCTCTGCCCCACTGTCTGGCTGCTCCCCCACTGGACAAAGCCCTATCAGGCAAAGGGAAAGCTGACTGTTTTTAACACCCAGAACAGAACGCGGCCTACAGCAGGTGCTCAAAGCGCTTATGAAGCAACAGCTCAGGAGTTCGATCACTTCTGCACAGCAGATGCACTGAAGAAAACCCGGGACACCGATGACTGTCTCCCCTCTGTGCTACGGTAGCGACGCTGTCTAGGCCGCTCCGTCTTCAGACTGTGTCTGCCGTCGCGGGTCCCTGCCGGGGTCACCTTCCACCCTCAGGGCCCTCGCTTCTGCCAGAGAGTAACCGTCACAAGACACACAGGGTGAGGTACTTGTGGCGCACCTTCTAGACACAACCTTGGAAAGGAGTCAGTAGCAGCGAGCACCGCTGGTGTCTCGTCGAGGCAAGCACGACAGGCGCAAGGCTCGGCCCGGACGGCAGGCGCTCCGGAGCGCGGACCCACGTACCTCCTCCCAGCGCGGGCCCAGATGGTCTGTGACCCAGCCGAAAAATCACCAACTCAAGCAGCACATTTCTGGTTTTGAAAGCTCTGGAACAGGCGTTATTCACAAGCAAACGCCCGACCCGTTACCCAGCCCTCTCGGGTCTGGCCCTGCCCAGCACCTCCTGTTCTCCCGACTCTCCCGCTATCACCAGACACCACAGGACACTCACCGCTGGCACCGTGTTGCACCCCCGCCACCCACCAGGGCAGGACCACACCGGCACCTGCTCCGTTCTCTCCCCGGAATGGCTGGGCTGCCTACCCCACGGCGAGACGTGCTCGGGCGCCAGCCTCTCAAACGGTCCCAGAGCGTCCTGTGCGCTCTCTACGTCCCCTCCACAGCCCCCGGGCAGGTTCCCCTGTCAGGACGCTCGCACCACACCCGGACAACGCCCTCAGAGCACGCGACTGCTGGAGCCAGCTACTGACCACGGACCACCTCTGAAGCCGGGTCTCCCTCGCTGCAGGCTGCAGCAGGGCGGAGGCGGCGGTCCCGGCCAGCGTGTCAGAGCTGGCTGTGCTACCGGTGACCGTGGGCGCTGAAGGCTCGCCCTGGCTTCCTCACCTGCGAAACGGGGAACGGCCAGTCTTGCCGGGTAGTGAGGCTTCAATGCTGACACAGGACGAGCTGAACAGTGCTGGATCAGCACCGGGGAAGTGCTAACGACATGTAACCAGGGCTACTTTCCACACTCTAGCCTGAACTCACGGGGGGACCCTGTAAACATCTGTCGAACTGGTCACTGAACAGTCTTCAGAGGGCCTGTACTACAAAACGCTTACCTTTTTCCTCTGTGGTGGGTTCTGGGGGGCAGATGGGACTCCTTCACAAGCCCTTTCTCCGCCAGGTGACATGGAGCCCCGAGAGAGGTCTTTCATGAAACCATGTTCATATCTGCTGGGGAACCCTTCTGCAGGGGAACAGTAGCCCCCGTCCAGGTGCAAAGGCTTCCTGTCACCTACGAGAGGAGACCCTCTATACAATCCATCCGCTCGAGGCATGGCGTTCAACGGGGAGTAGGCATACATCAAGTTGAATTCTGTCCGAAACGCCTGGTCTGAGTTTCTCACGAGGCTCTGGTGTCCATCTCCACTCCTGCTTGGAAAGCCAGTCTCAGAGGTGGGCACAACGGAGGGGTGAGGAGCCAGGTCAGAAGGGCCCGAGCTGATCAGGGAAGGTCGGTCAGCACAGCTGTTAGTGTTGGAGTCAAGGTAGCTGACTTTCGTCAAGTCCAGATCTTTCCGGTGACAAAGCTGAAAGAATAAAAATCAACGGAGACATGGGGTAGGGGAGACAGGAAAAAGTCGGGGGGGGGGGGGAAGAAGGGAGGGAAAGGGGCACAGGGGAACANAGAATAAAAATCAACGGAGACATGGGGTAGGGGAGACAGGAAAAAGTCGGGGGGGGGGGGGAAGAAGGGAGGGAAAGGGGCACAGGTGAACAAGGAGAGATAAAGGGACAGAGCAGAGAAAGCCATTACCACCTGCGAGAGCCCCGCACAGCCCCTCAAGCAGGCCAGTTACCGCAGTACGTGGCCGGCCCAGGCGAGAGTAACCGGGGAGTCAGAACTGGGTCATCGGCCAAAGGTGCGATTCTGCCTGCTTGGCCTTTCATGGGGTCTGCGAGTCACTGCGCACACATCCGGGCACTGGCCTAATGCGGTAAGGATTTACCCGGGCCCAAGGGTGCTACAGAGGTGAGACTGCTGTGGTGTTAACTGATAAGCTAATTCTGATGGAGGGTGGGAGGAAGGAAATAGGCGAAAGAAAGAAACTGGAGGGAAAGAAGTACCCAAGGGACTGGCTCAGTGTGGGTGAATGGCAGCAACGCCATCGGTCAACCAGGTCCTCATTCACCGTCACAACTAAGGAGGTGCATCTTTCAAAATACCTCTGGCTACTCAATTATTTTCTCCCTTCATGTGTGTCAAAATAACACGAAGACACCACGAGTGCCTCTCACTGCAGAGCACCCGGAACGTGCCAGAAATACCCCCCTCCTATCCCTTAGTTAGCAGCGCTTCCCAACACCTAGATTCTCCGCCACTAGGTCAACTACAGCTAGCTCCCTAAGAGGAGGGGGCCACACACACGGCTTGTCCGCCCCTACATGATGCCATCTCGGGATTTTTAGCAGCTGAGGGAGAACACCCAGAAAGCCTTTAGCGCGCTAGCACACAGCCTCTAACACTCGCGTGTGAGTCAGTAAAACCCTCCCGCGTCAGCGTCTGGGCAGCTGTCACTGGGTTTAGCGCTGGTTTTTCATCGAACGGGGTGCAGGGCTAACAGCTCAGGTGACTTCTCAAGAGGAAATACGTTCCGCTATAGTTTCCTAGAGCTGACCATTAGTACATCTGTCTAAACAGTGTAACAGTTAAGAAACTCTAGAAGTGAGTTGCAATTGACATTTCCAGGCTTTAGGGTTTCTGAGACAAACACTCAATGACACCCTGGGAGACCCCACCCACATGGCAGCCCCATCCCAACACGGGGCCCAGGGCTCACTTCACACTCCTGTGTGCCCAGTAGGGCTACAAGGGGAACACAGGAAAAACTGGGGGTGGACGCTCTCCTGAGAGAAGCTGTTCAATCAACCAATCTCAAAACATTCAGTTAAAAAGTCCGACTAACCCTGGAACAAGGCTGCAGCCACTGCCTAACACCCCCCACGTAAGCTGACCGTCAGCACAAGAAAGTGTCAGAAGACAGTCCTACCAACGACTCTTCATTCAACAGCCCTTCTCTGGAAGACTTTCTTGAAGAAGGCTCCTACCACACCTCCGGCCACCCCTCCCCAAACAGCCACAAACCGAACCCCCACACACACAGCGACTCCATTTTCCTCCACCTAGGTCGAGAGCTCCGAGTCACTGCAGCCACACGGGGGAAGGTCCACTCAGCGCACTGTGACCATCGGGCCACCCTCCAGCCCATGTCCCCACTCACTCAGCTCCCCCAGCCCGCCCCACACACTCGGGAACATTCTCATGCACACTCACTCTCAGCTTCCAAGTGTGATTGAGATGGTGTGATAACTACCTCGGGTGACAGGGACTCGGGCCTATTCGCAGGGGAACTCTCAGGGGAGGATATGTTCTAGAGGAGGGAAAAGCATCTTGTTATTCATCTACTCAAGAAGCAAAACAAAACAAACAAAAAATAAAGTAAAAGCAAGCATAGATGGTTAGCCACAACTTTTTCCGGGGGCTGAGGGGCGGGCAGGGAAGGGGTAGGAATGCACAAAGGGAATGTTTTAAGTGCAGAATTCATCTCAAGGGATAGAATGACTTGTTAAAATGCTTCCTGGTGTCTCTGAAAGCATTTAAGGGTAAATCGGTTACAGTGTTTCATGCTCTAAGGGAACATCTCAAGCAGGTATCAGGAGAGGGTTAGTGAAATCTGGAACTGCAACGCTTCCGACTTAGGTGACAGTTAACCCCCCTGCAGTACTTGGCACCGAGGGGCGCCTACGGCTTCCTCCTCCTCAGAGGACTCTTCGCTTCGCGCCACACCTCGTAACCATCACCCAGGGACACCGCTCTGCCCGGGGTCCTGACAGGGCGGGGTGACCGCCAGCTCCTGGGGCACGGCTGGAGGACGAGTTTGAGGGGCTCTGGCCCGTGGGCTCGGTGGTCCTCGGCATGACCTAACCGGCACTAGACTGCTCCCAGCCCCTCCGCTCTCTGATGTTGAAATGCACCACACTTCGGGGATGGGACAGGCTTGGCGGCCCCGCGTCCTAACCAGGGCTGCGCGGGCGCCCACCTGCACGGCAGCCCGGCGCGAATGGCAGGCTTTGATCAACAGGAACGAGGGGCGGGGCAGAGTGCGGTGGCGGCCGAGCTCCCGCGTGCAGGAGCAGGTGAGGAGGGCCCGGTGTCACTGGAGACACTGGACCCCGGGCCGGCTCTGCAGAGGTGTGGGGGTGCGCGGGGTGGCGGCCAAGCAAGCCTGCCCCCCAGCGCCGCCGCCCCGGAGCCGCCCTCTGTGTGTCCCGTGCCCTTGCACTGCCCGTCGCCTCAGAGTCGCCCCTCGGCGCCGGAGAGGCGGCTCACACTGACCCTGGACAGGTTTCCACTTCTCCTTTTCAAATATATTCTGGCAAAGTTGCCCTTTGCTGTGGTACCTTTTGTTGTTTTTGTCAGTCTTGGATGGAAAAAGGCTCCCTTGGCCCTATCCCGACACACAGGGCGCACCACGGCTGCAGGGCAGCGAGCTGATCACCGACGCAAAGGCTCTCTGCCCTTGTGACATCGTGAGCGTCAAAGCAGAGGTGGCTGGACCTGAACAAGGGCGTGGCTATGCACTGCAGCCTTTTCGTTCTCTCCTGGTAGTCTAACCTGGACTATTCGTCACTCACAGGATGTCCGACTCTTCCTTTAAATGAGGTCACCCTGCACTGTGCACGGTGTTTCATAGGTGTCGCAAGTGCTCCAAGGAACAGGAAATGCACTGAGGCTAAATTCCGGTGCTTTGGAAGGTTACTTACCTTCCAAGTCCCACACCTCAAGTGTATTTATGCGCTATCAAACCCTGTCCCTACAGTCTGCTGTCCTCCAAGGAGAATGTTCTCTCATGAAACTTTATTCTCAAAATCTAGTTGCTAACTGAAAAGCAGTGAGACCAAGTGAAGTCAGCGAGGCCCAAGCCAACTGCTCTGCCGTCTGCCGTCTACGGAGCTGCCACAGGACCGTGTAGCCAGCAGCTCTCCCTGCCCCAGAGTCTGCTCTGCAAGCTGGTCCCTGCGGGCTGAGCAGGGCAGACTCTAGCTACCTTTTGAGAGCCCAGGTACGTGCACCCCCACGCTCTCACAGCAGCTGAAGAGGCGGGTCGGCGCTGGCCAGACAGCCCCTTCATCTAGTGCACGCCTGGAGAAGGGCACGCCAGGCATGTACTCGATGATCAGAAAACGTTTTTCCTTAAAGAAGGAAAAGATGGTGCTCGTTTAGTTACAAATCAAAGCGACATGCAACAGATGCGTTTCTTAATTACCTGGTAGTAGGCCCTACTGTCACCCAAACTTGAATGCTAAGGGATGCAGAATAACTTTTTGAAATAGCTGAGGTAAACACTTCTAACTTATTCCACAGAGTAAATGTAATTAATCTGCCTCTTACAAATGCAGGTTTCTAGCCTCTCTCCACTACTCATTCCACTGTAACAGGAGAAAATAGCCTGGAGCATATTTAAAACCCGCCCCATTCGCCCCCAAGCTACTCACCGCTCCCCAGTGCTCCCTAAACCCGAAGTCAGAGGCCACCACAAGAATACAGAAGCACCGGGGAAGACGCGTCACTGACTCAGAGGTCGAGAAACAGAGACACAAGCAGCCGAGAGACCCTAACACTCAGGCTGGCACTGCGGGCGGCCACCGGCCAGAGGCCTTTTAAACCGAAGCGCACAGCATAGGTAAAGACAGGAGACCCAGCACGCCCACTGCCTGATGCCACGGTGACGGCGGCCTGCACGCAAAGACAGACGGGTGTCACCTGCAGCACACTGGCCCTACGACGTGCTTGGGACGTATGGGACCAGCCAGCCTGAGAGGCTACCGGTCGCCACAGGTCACACTGGCCCTGAGGGTCCCCATTACATTGCTGAGACGAGAGGCAGCACGGTAAAGGCACATTTGGAATGTTCCTAGATTTAAAACGAGGAGGTGTAAACAATTCCCAGCACTCCCCAAAACCAAACCCAAATCACCTCGAACTGCAGAGGAGTATTGCAGCGACTAGCAGTAGTAAGCGACGTGATTGGTGAGAACATGAGGCTGTATCCATTCCGACACTCCTCTTCTCCTGGGTGGACCGGGCCGGGTGTGATCAGCTGGGGGCTCTTTGAGTCTGGATTCGGAGGGGGTGGTGTGACCGGAGAAAGAGGCCTCAGTAGCTTGGTGACACTCTGCTCCATCAGGTAGCGAGACTTCCACTTCTTTAACGGGCTCAGTAAGTCTGAAACACAAAGCCTGGATGAATGCCTGGAAGCATAGCTTAAAGGGAGGCGCTGCAGTACAGCCACCGACCTCCAGCCCATAACAGCTCTCAGCCCCCTTTGCCTCAACCCATCACCTCACCTGCAATCAAACCAAAAGCCCAAAGAAACTTGCCAACTGCCACATAGTAAAAACAAACAAACAAAAAAACAACTCCATGTTCTGAGAGAAACATCAGCTAAATCTAATGACCGAGCCAATTTAATCTCTTAGTGGAAAAATAGACTTAGTTCTACATTGTGTTTCTGAAAATCTGTGTCACTTGGTTAAAAATCTGTGTCACTTTGTTACAATCATCCTCTATGAAATTACTAGTTCAGAATTTTGGAATGTTAACTCCATACGCCTCCTTTTCTCTTGTATATCTGTCATTTTTCAGCCACTCTTTCCACAGGTTCTGCCTCAGCAGAAAGAGTGACACATGATTACTGATTCGTGTCAGGCTCTGGTTTTAAAGTACTTCAAATTGTGAAATGATTTCGATAAAAACTTCTTACAACCCTTTACTGGTCCTCTTTACCTCATTGGAATAATCTTAATTTCTACTGTTTCTTAGGTCCATCTAATAAGCAGTTTCTACTCTCTCTTACTGATTGCACAGACCGAAACACCGAGCTTACTTTCTCAGGGGAAAATGTACTTACAGCCACAAGATAACAATAATATAACATCTGCCATATGGAAAACTGGTGAATTAGGTATGTGGGTTTGAAAAAGCTCACATTCTATTTCAATGGGCTTACAGTAAAAACTAACAAGAAGAAAGCATAAAAAACTTTTAAGCCAAGTTTAAGAACTGCAACAGCGGAGGTCACACTGCTGTGTTAGTAAAAATAAGGACCCTTTGAAGGCACTTAAGGACTAGTCACCATGCGCCCCCCCCCCCTTTTATGTGAATTCTCAGATTTACTTCCAACTCTGTAAACCCAGCGCCAGCATTATCACCACCCCATTTTAAAGAAGCTTATGTGCAGCAACGAAGACCAGGCGATCCACTCTCCGTCTGCTCACATTCACCAGGCTAAGTCATATTTCTTCCAAAACTTGCTGGGAAGAGAGACACCTGCCCCAGGTCTCCACGGGCGTTCTGGGAGAGCAGGTCACGATTAGACCACTGTACTTCCAGTGGCACGCTGGCCTGGCAGCCGTACTTAGGATGAAGTTAAGGGAGGACTTGACATAAAGGCACTAAACTAGGGTGGTAATGTTGAAATGGAAAGGGAAAGATAAAACAAAAATACTAGAGATGCTTATTTTGCTTTTTGATCACTGAGAATGTAAAAATTCCCTAGACTGGAAGTACACATGCATTTTCCTTTGCTCCACATACTAAATTTTCTTATTTTCCTTTTACCCTTTTGAACAGTGCCCAGGTACAAAAGACAAAGATGTAACCCATGACTTGTATTTAGACTCCTCCTATACTTCGAGAATCCTAAACAGCGACTCTTTTTAAAAAGACGCCAGCACTGTTGGCCCCAACACCGTTAGTGCTGAGGCAGTCAGAAGGAGTGCTTTCCACTGAGGAAAACGTTAGGAAAGAGAAGAGTCACTTTAAGATGTACTTCCCGGGTACCTATGATCTCATTTCCAACGAAATCAGACCTGAGGGAAACGTATGGCTCAGGGCCATTTACTCCCTTTTTCTATTATCAACGGCCCTACGTTTACAAAAAAAACAATTCAAGTTTTACTCTGCATCACTGTAGTTTAGCCATGCAGAGATTCCTAACTCTGTGCGGATGAACCTAACATCTTAAATGGCCTTGCCTTTACTCGAGTAGGTCCCCAGGTTCCGTGGACGAACCCCCACACCTTGAGCACGCCAGCTCAGACCCACACTGGAGGAGCCGGCGTGCACGCAGAGAGCTGTCTTGAGAGGCGCCCCAGCCGGTCCTGTCTAAAACCATCGCCGCGCGACCTCGCGCTTCACCCGCACACGCAACCGCCTCTCCGTGACGATGAGCAGAGCTAACGCCTGCACAACAGCAGCATCGAGTTCACCTGGTCAAAACGTAACCACCGAACACTTTCAGGGCGGGCGAGCGCGCCGTGGCCAGCAGTCTCGGGAGTCGCCCTTCCGCGGTGCCTGCCGCGGACGACGCCAGGCGCAGCCCTTGCTCTCTGCTCGCCAGGGTTCTGCTCCGCAGTAAAAATGCCGACTGCCAAACTGTTACAGTTGTGTTTTCCCAGTTTGTTATCTGACTTCTAATTTGAAGGCTTTTTTTTTTTTTTGGCAGGACGATGTTCTCTACTTTAGTCAAATGTACCAATAATTTCCTTCTTCTCGCATCACGAATGTTTTTCCATCCCAAGACTTCAGACTAATAGCCTGTTTTCCCAACTGTTTCCATATTTAAGGTTTTGATTCGCATTTTAACTCAAATAAAACTGCAAGATACAAACGATCCTTTTCCTATACCAAACAACTAGCACCGTTTCTCAAAACCCTTAGTAATTATGGAAGCACAATCTCTTCTGCTGACGTGCAGTGACACTTGTTCTATCGGCCTCCTGCACGCGCTGCACTTAGTTACAAGCGTCCACTTGCCGGCCGGCCCGGCCCCGGCACGGACACGCGCTTGAGCACCGCGGGGCAGCCCTGGCAGCCCACGTCTCCGGCACACCGAGTCCAGAGCGCAGCAGCGCGGGCGGGTGCCCCGGGAGCGCAGCAGCGCGGGCACTGCCGACACCGCAAAATGCCGAGACCGGCGCGCTTCCACCAGGGCTGTGCTACCCTCTTGGGTAACCTGTGGAGTACCAGAGCAAGGCCACCTGCTTGTGCCTTCGCTCGTAACCCTCCTCACAGAGACGCACCCATTTCTGACCAGGGCTACTCGAGCAGCATTTTTTGGGTTACTACTGTGAACTGAACACACCTCTCCTTTGTACTCCAAGTGCTTCTGCTGTCTGGTAAGAAAATAATGCTTACGAATTTTTCAGCTCTCTACCCTGCCAACCTCTAGCACCTTGTCTGTCACTTCCGTGGCCTTTCCAGGGAGAGATGTTACCTGGACACACATTATGACATAAGCCACTCTCACTAGTAACGCTTTCATCTCAAAGATTTTCTTTCTGCAATCACTTTAGTTAACAATGACAAACACTTAAATAAAAGCGGTAATGGAATAGTCCGATGACCAACCATAACGGTTACTCTAGCCAGCTTCCAGCAGGAGGCCTAACCATTACCTTGTCGGGCAGTGGAGCAGCCCCACGGGGCTGCCCTTCTCCACACGTGCGTGCACACGCACCACGTGCGGTAGCTGCCACCGCCTGCCCCGCGGGGCCCTTCAGTCACAGATACTGAAATTCTTACAGCATCAAGATTCAGACTGTTGAAATCTAACTTAAAAGCTGTACGATACCGTTTCTTGGGGGAGGGGTTAGACAATTTGATTAAATAAATCAAGTCATTTTTTTAGTGATACTATATAGTATCCCACCAAAAATATGTGCACAAAGCAGATAAACTACAAACCCTACCATTCCTTCATTGGTTTAAGTTGGTTGTTTTTAAAATTGTGTGTAGTCTATGAATACTTTGAGTAATTCTGTGAATACTTCGAATATTTAAATTTTGGTCCACACCTTCTGTATCTGTGAATGTAACATTCACAGGTTAAGAAATAAGAATATTTTCAATACAGATGTTAAGTCTCGCTAGCCCACCATCGAGGGCACTGCTGGTGCCGCCCCCCAGCAATCGCTTTCTGCTGGCTCAGAGACAACAGACACAGAAACGTTGCTCAATGTGCTTTAAAAAATATGTTTGAATACGCCTAGCGAATTTGCTTTGGGAGGACCTGATTATTTTCAAACTCTCAACTAAGTAAACATTCCAATACAATTTACCAAATCTTTCATTTACACTGGGTGTGTAGCTTGGGTAGT
The DNA here is from genome assembly GCA_019455555.1 of Galemys pyrenaicus. Lineage (NCBI taxonomy): Eukaryota > Metazoa > Chordata > Mammalia > Eulipotyphla > Talpidae > Galemys > Galemys pyrenaicus. The sequence continues at coordinate 4,309,500 of JAGFMF010011663.1, read as the reverse complement.
CTGTTCTGAACATAATCACACATGCAGCCACTTCCTCCAGCGCTGCACCGACGCCACTACTCTCTCTTAAGCCCTTATTAGGGGCTAGCGCCATACTTCTAGGGAAAGAACACCTTCACCTTTAACTCTTTTGCAAGTCATTTTTTTTTTTAAAGTCAACTTCAAGAATATTTAATCAAACTCCTAAAACAAACTAGGCTGATGGGAACTCTGACCAGGAGGCGGGAAAGAGGGAGACAGAATGTACTTATTCCTTCCATTAAATATGGTACCGTGTCTTCGCTTTCAAGACTAACATCTCTCAGTAGTGGCCTGCTCCACTGAGGCTACTGCTTAGCAGTCTCTCAGCTTTAAGTGTAAGAATAAAAATTTTCTCCCCGTTTTTTGGCAACGTAAATGATATTTATTTTTCCATATGTACCTTTTACCCACTAATGTAACTGAACAACCATGAAGTTTCCCAGCCCATTATTTAAGGGTCTCTGGGGATACAGTCACTTTCTTTATAAATAATGAACATGACCGGACAGCGCTCCCCTACCTGAGCAGCAACACATTCCTATACAACTTCAGCTTTCAGAAACTTGGACTCTTTAATGTATCTAATTTCTGCAAATATTCCATAAATGACCCATAAAAAAGCACTCAGTGTGGAAGGACATCGATAACTGCGATTAGAGGTCTGATAGGCTAGGCGGGCACCACGTACTTTATATACACACTTTAACCTACTCCAGCAATCTAAAGCAGCTGTCACTCTTCCATTTCACCGCGAAGGCTCAGCGGTGTCTAGTCACCCGCCCAGCATCAGAGTTGGTCTTGCATTCTATTCTATCACGCTGCTCTGGCTTTCTCTCCCATTCTTGATTATCATCAGTCTTTCAGAATAATTCATCAGAATTTATGCTGAATTGTAGCAATCTACCAAAAGGCTTATGCTACAACTGCTTGATTCTTTCTGTTTAAGTTGCTTCTTAAGGGCAAGGTGTGTACTCTGAAAGCTTCTCACCGCTAGAGAGGGCAGCGGTCCCTAGAGAGGAGAGCAGAGCAGAGGCTGAACAACCTCTCGAGAACGGCAGTGACTAACAACCCTAATTCCATTCCAATCAGGGCCTGTAGCAACAAAGGCACTTCCCCAGGGCCTCTGCTAGTCAGGACATGAACTGCTGGACAACCTTCCTCTCCCAAGCATAAACACACACACGCATCATACACAGACATAAGCGCACAAATCTGTGAATATGCGACAGAAGGTTCCAGTTAGGTTATATTCTTAATCGGCGACTCATCAGACTTCTGGTATGTGGTATCAGACTTCTTTATATTAAATTGGTCTTAGGGTCTCTGGTGGTGTAAAGGATGAAGCCTCACCACTGTGAAGCATCCGCAGCCACGGCAGCACGAGTTTGATCCGCAGCCAGGGAGCGGACCCACGTGGCAAAAGACCTCTCCTGCCTTGCCCACTGCTCCCATCAGCAGTGGATTTTGGTCAATCTGCCTGTTTTGATCCCCACTCTGTCTCTGGTGAATCCTCTTAACCCTCCCCCTGGCTCACACCCCAACTCTTGTATGCGTAAAATAAATCTTTAAAAAAAAAATTAGTTTGAGTAAATGTCCCTCATCTTTGAGGAAAGTGAAATATTTTAAGCACATGGGATAGTTTATCTGCCAGATGTTCTACACTGGAATTTTATTATCTTGGGGTTACACATGTGAATCCTTCTAAGATATTGGGAGAGGAATAAATGGAGTCAAGAAGTTGAAAGAAAAGGAAAATTTTTAGTAGCCTCTCCCTCAATACAATATTATATAGAACCTTAATTGTAAGCAGGTATTACTAATATAAATCTATTTAATGCAAGCCCATTTTTCAGTTAGCAAGTAAAAGAACTGAAGAGTGAAGTGGCTTATATGAAAATCTGATTATCATCCTGTCTACTATAACTCACAGAACTTTCAGCATGTAATTTATTTTGGTATTTTGTTTTGATTGCCTAATATTCACAAAATTGATTTTGAGATTATGGAAAACAACTTTTACAATTAAGCTGATATTGGCAGGAGAAACATGGGGAAAAAGAGACTGTTTCAAACAAGTTAAGTTGGCAACACAAATTCAAGCACCACCGCTTTCAGCTGCGACTCAATTAAAATCCTTGCAAAAGTCTCCATGAGATACAATGTGATGGACAGTTTTTTTGAACCTCCAGTTTAAAGCTCGTGGGGGGGGCCTTCCTGGTGGCACAAGGAGCTAAGCACCCTATTATGAAACATCCACAGCCACTGTAGCACGAGTTTGATCCTGGCCAGGGAGGGGACCAACAGGGTGCAGCAGACCTCTCCTGTCTCTCCACCGCTCCCCTCAGCAGTGGATTTTATTGGATCCACCTGTTCTGCTCCCCAGTTAGTCTCTGGTAAATCCTCTCACCCCTCCCAAACCTCTGGCCTGTACCCCAGTTCTTGTATGCATAAATAAATCTTAAAAAAAAAAAAAGGAGTCAAGGTCCTGTCTTCTAAAATATTTCTACATGAATGTGCAAGTCCTTTTGCAAACAAACAGTTCATAATAATTTCTGGTTTACATCATCATCCCCTAGCCCATCAACCAAGCCCCATCTAATCCAATCACCTATAATCTTGATTTGTTCCTGAACACTAACGGACCACATCTTTCTTATTTTCCCTCTTATATATATGAATATAGAATTATAGTTCCTAAACTTACTACTTAAAACGTATCTAACCTTTTCATAACCATTTCTGCTGTTATCTGTACACTGTCTAGTTCGTTCTTTGTCGTCCTGGGAAAACTGATCCCTGACTTGAGATCTCTCTCTTCCTCTGTAAAGACAGATGTAAAGTAACTATTTAGAGAACAAAGCTGTTTCTTGTTTGTATCAGACTTTCACAGTACTCATACTGGAACTCTGCCGAGGACCTGGGGTAGTCATGGGGCAGTCATTGCTCATGGACACAGGAAAGTGGGATACATACCTGCATTGTCTTTGCAGATACTAGAAGAGCTACTATTCTCATTACTTTGGTATAGTTGCTGAGTTCTAGTCTCTTGGGGTACAGAAGATGTTTGAGTCATACCTTCTTCCAAGGCTTGCTTTATCCAGCGCTACAATGTGAAAAGAACCAGGGAATTATCAAGTATCTTTTAAAACTACTTAGTACAATTAGCACAGTTCTTTCAAGGGCACCGGTCAGGTCACCACACGCCAGCTGGCGAGAGACGCAGCCCAACACTCACTCAGTCCCACAGTCAGGCAAATTTTTTCCTTGTACTTCAGCTATTGGACAATTAGCTCATCAATTCCTTCTACTGGGCAAATTGTGAAAACATGAATTTACACATGATGGATACCATCAAAAAACCTAAAGCAATAAATAACAATTACTAGTTAACGTCACAGACTGCTTAGAATGGGGTAGATGAAGTACAGGTAAGGAAGACGTCTTAAGTGTCTGAAAGAATGATCACACAGGATAGGGCTACTGTATACAGTAAGTGCCTAGCAGGAAGATAAAAGACTTAAGAGCCATCTGCCTGTGCGGGCGACATCTGAATAGGTGATGGGAAAGATCCGCAAGTCAGGTGCAGAGGCGAACACACAGGTGAGCTGTCCTGCGCGCTCTCCCCGCCACGGCGTGTGGTCACAGTACGCAGCAAGCATGCACGTCACCAGAACGGCGTCCCGGAGAAACCAAAGTGCTCTGTAGCCAGTCACATTTTATTTTATAGGGAGTATGGGAAGCTACAATGATGAGAAATAAATATAGGTCACAAAGTAAGGCTACAGAGAGCAGGGCAACAATGATTTTGCACCCCTGGAAAAGCGAACATGCCTCACCGCCGATGGAGCTCTGTACTCTGCAGGCTGTACTACTCAGTGGCTCCCGCCCTGACATAAGACAGGTGAAATTTTGAATCTGAATTTGAAACATCAATTTTTGAGTCAGAGTCTCCCTCAAATAGGAAGAGCAAAGGTGATTATAGGTTTGTAGCTTTAAAGAACAAGTATTACAGGTAAGTAAATAGTCTCTGTACCAAAGAGAGCAATTCTAACAGATTTACCCTCTTAGAAAACAGGAAACAGTGTGAGGAAGATAACCTTGGTGTGACAATGGCCAGTCTGAGTCACATCAACAGTTGGTATGACCAGGTCTCTAAAAAGCAAAGCGGAGACCAAGGATGAACTCCCTCCCGAGTACTGATGCAAAGATGGGCCGTCCGCACCAGAACTCCTTATGCCTGAGAAGGGACTTCAGAGGTCACCTTGGCCAAAGCACTTTTTGTAGCGCTGGGAAAATTAGGCCAAGGAAGACAAAATGACTGAAGATTCCTTCACCTTGGACAAACCATTCGTCTATGATTTCTTTTCAGAGAAGGTGACAGGATTCATTTCGGGCCACTTCTTTCCTTCATGAGAAGTTAATTCCCTATTATTCCCAGTGCTAAATAGATGTACCTACAGAATAATGTGTATTCTGAGTCTACAAGAAAGGTAAACGGGGGCCTCCCTGGTGGCGCAGTGGGTTAAGCAAAACTCTATGAAGCAAACCGCAGCCACTGCAGCACGAGTTCCATTCCTGCCGCCGGCCGGGGAGGGGACCCACAGGGCGCAGCAGACCTCTCCTGCCTCGCCCACTGCTCCCCTCAGCAGTGTATTTCGGTCCATCTGCCTGATCTGCTGCTCCCCACTCTGTCTCTGGTGAGTCCTCTCACCTTCTGGACTCTGGCCTGTACCCCAGCTCTTGTGTGCATAAACAAATAAATCTTTGAAAAAAAAAAAAAAAAAAAGGCAGGGAAACAAAACAAGCACGGGGACAGTCTCAGGACTAACAGCACTGTGGTGAGCTACACGGCAACGTCCAGCACACACAACCAAACCCACTCCTCCCGGCCCACTGGACGCCTTCGTGGCATTTCAGGGCTCAGAAAAAAAGTACATGAACACTTGCTTGTATGCAGCAAGTTCCAATCACCCTCTGGACAATGAATTTTCGATTTCACCCTCTGCCTGCACCCCAATTCTATCTACATGAGGACTAACTACATATCTATGTTCTTACAAGAATATTTATTCGGCTACTGTATTAAAACTTTTTAAAAAAGCAAGATCTGAGATGGGCAAGAGAAATATTTTAAGGTGTCTCATTACTATGCAGAAACAGCAAGGAAGTAACCTGAGTTTTGGCATTCAAAGACCCGGCCGTGCCATCGGGGCGAGGTTCAGCGGACCCTTCTCAAGCTCAAGCCCCTGGGCCTGCACATCGAGGCCAGCGACACCAGCTTCACAGGGCACCAGGAAGGCCAAGTGAGAAGGCGTGTGTCAAGAAAGCTGGTAGCACAGTGGTGGGAGCAAATATTTACGGAGGACTTGTTCAAGTGAGAGTCGGTGCTGTGGACAGAAACCCAGACGAGCGGCCCACCAGTGCACACAAGAAAACAGCAGTGCAGAGCAGCGCCGCCTTCTCAGCCAGAATGGTCTTCCAAGGAATCTGGGAAACGCCTTTCCTCCAAGGAAACAATTTCTGCTCTCGGGGGAAAAAAAGCTGTGGTCTTAAAGTGCCAGGGAAGACCTGCGTAGACGCAGGGGAGACCTGACCACATCAAGCCATCTGCACGCAGCGCCTACTACGCCTGCCGGGTCAGCCACACGGAGAGCTACTGCACGGACAGGGCGCTGGGCACGCACAGAGGCTTCCACCGAAGACATGGAGCGATGGAAGAGCCAACAAAAGCTGTAACAGACATCCTTTTTAAGAATTATGATGCCACTTAATTTTGAAATTTTAGGGACACCATAAAATACTTTCTCAAATTCTCTTTAAGAACCCGGGTGCAGACAGACATGTAACTTCACACTGTTTTTAACGCCTGAGGTCTCCAACCCCCTTTTACTCTAAGTGAGACAAGCAGGCCGACGGGGCATGCGTGCTCTGCCTCGCCCCACAGAGGGGTTCCCTCATCTGTCTGTTCAACTTATACCTTCCCTCTGAGGGATTTTCAGAAATCCATCACAATTTTGTCTAGTCATGGTCATGTTCTTAGGGCCCTGTGCCAGAGGGATCATCCCTCACCAATCTAAAAGTAACTTCTCCACCCTACCCAGGATAAAGCCAAATCCAATTTCCGGATAAAAGATCCAATTTTGCTATTATTTTTTCTTGTAACATAATCTTGATGTTAGTATTGCAAGCCGATATTAATTAAGACATGCATTAAATGACTTCACTAAAAAAAATTCAGATCAAAAATAATTTTAAAAGACCCAAATTATACAAGGGAACCGTGCTACGTGCGTTCAGCACACACGGCCTGACCCTCCGCCAGACGGCTGGACTCTCGCTCCTGAGCAGAGCCCACGGGAGGCAAGACCGAGGACAGCAGACATCTTTGCAAAGCGCGACACAGCCCTGAATTAAATGAGATGCCTATCTGAGCCGGTGGGTGAGCTGTGGATTCAAGCCCCAGGCCACGGCCAGGTAAAAAGAGCTCTGAACATGGGCTTGCTGTCAGTGTGAAGTCATGCTCCTGCACGCTGTGCCTGGCGTTCGCGGGACACCGCTGGCTGGAAGAGCAAGAGGCCAGCACAAAGACGGAAGCCTGGCACTGGAATAAGCAAGATGGGTCTCCCTTGCCCCGCCTGGCCTGCGAGTCCCACTTTATTTCTGTTCCTTTTCTCCTCATAAACTTTTTCTCTTAAAAAAAAAATAACCAAGACGGTTTTTCTAAAGGTTAGCCCGGACTATTCACAACTCTAACTTTACTGCTCTATTTGTTCACTTGTGTACTGGTACAGTACAGTGCACTATGCCTGCACTAAGTCAGGGTTTGCCCTTCATAAAGGAACAGGACCGGCGCTTCACCTCTGCCTCCGCAGGACGTTGCGAACCAAAGGCCTCAGGCACCCCACCACCGCAGCCGCCTGGGCACAACCAGGGCTCCTTCTAGGTACCCACCAAGCCCTCTCTTGCCTGGCTCCCTCCCAGTATCAAACCACACTGAACACCCCCAGCTGTCGGTGCCATTCTGAAAACAGTTGATTTTGAACTGTTACTTTTTAAGCCTAACATAATAGGAAGGTGAGTTTCACGTGTCCCACCAGAGTTAACACAAGTCTCCAGTTATACAGATCAAGGTTAACCTTAATTCTGACTATGTGGCAATTTTTCTCCTTCTCACATAATCTCTAAGGTCGAGATAAGTGACTTGGTATAAGAAAGTATCTCCAGAGACCCAAGCCTCCTTTATCACTCAGGCAATTTCTAGTCTTCATTTTTTTCCTAATATAAAGTTGTTACCTATATTTCTGACACCTGAAAATTGTTAAGTTACCACACTACCTACAGATCCTTTTGGTAAAGATCTCAAGGCTAAATTTCTCTTAGTAAGAGTTCTCTGACTTGGGAATTTCATCAAAATGAACTCAGTATTTCGGTGAGGTGCGATGCGAAGACTTTCTTCAGTGCGTGCTGCCCCTCAGTGGTGGTGTCTCCCTCTGTGCAGATCCACTGGCCGGTCTCCCCCCAGGCCCACAGCACTTTGGTTCCTCCTTCATAGCCCTTCCTCCCTCTTTTCACCCTCAGGGAAAAGAGAAAGGCTTTAAGTTTGGAGGAGCCAGGAAGACCTGAGCTTCATCACATCAAATCACCTCCGATGCAGCATCCTCACGCACGTGACGCTAGTGGAGGGCATCGGGGGACACTGGAGGAGGCTGCCTGAATCCAGCTCTGAGCATAAGAGAAAGGGGTGTGCCAGGGAACAGACCCTACCTCAAAGGAGGCCAAACGAAAGGGCACCTGTACTTCAAGAGACACGCAACAACATGGCAGGTCTAGGGCAACATCGGCTCCAAGAGCCGCCTTCGGAAAACACGCAGGGCTTCCGGAGTGCTGAAAGCACTCCCAAAACAAACAACCACCAAACATTACTGCCACTAGATCCGAAAAGGGTAAGCTAACACGCGAGAAAGGGGGCGGGGGATGGGGGGGGAAGAGAGAGAGAGAGAGAGAGAGAGAGAGAGAGAGAGAGAGAATTTAGGTTCCCTGAGATTGCAATTAATTTGAAACGCAGTCAGATCATTTCTCACTGTGCCACAGTATTCTGGAAGTACCAGTGACTGACCCCCCGCCATAATCACAAATGGACCCGTTTGCAGCACCACAAAAGCACACACAGCACACACACCTCCCAACCCAGCCGGGGGCTGCCGCGTACGCTCACTCGGCAACCCCAAGGCTGCCAGAGGAGAACCACAAACACTCAGTCACCGGGCACCCAAACAGCCCGTCCGCCCCAGCCGAGCAGTACGGGCTGCTGTGTCAGCACGCAGTCGGCACCCACGGGCGGGGAGTGGCTAGCCAGCGTGCGCCGCCACGCTCAAGGCACCTGAGTCAAAGCAGAGAAGCAGCCACATCATCACAGACCTACCTTTTTACAGGAGCTGAATGTGCCGTCAGGCAGAAGGGGCCTTCGACGCCTCTCAGGAACAAAGGGTGAGCCGAAGCGGATGTAGTGTTTGGGGGTGGTGCAGATTAACGGGGAATGGGTAAGACCGGGCAGCATGTTCAGGGTCGTCGCCAGCACAGTTGGGTCCGTGGTGATACGTAAAGGGCACTCGACAGGGGACTCTTGCTTCTCGGCTTTGTCGTTCAACCATTCTGTAACTAGATACTAAGGTGAAAAGAGATCACTCGTCGATGCTGCAGACGTGGAGTCGAAGCAGCAGCGCAGCTCAAAGACAACCTCATCTAGAAACTAGGACAGAGGGGGCAGCAGCTGCAGAGCGTGAATCGGGCATTCAGAACACAGGCGCTCTTCCTTCACCCTCTCCAGCCCCCGAGAGAGGACTGATCCCCAGCCATCAGCAATTTAAGCTCTGCCTCAGAATCAGGGGAACAAAAGAAAGATAGTCAAGATGGCTCCAGTCTTACATGTCAAGGCATTTTTAATCCAGAACTTTAGAAAACTTAAGGTTCATTTTTCCTGGGATTACAGGTCCTCTCACTGAGACAGCCCTTGCCAGCGCAGGATGGTGGAGATGCATTTGTGACTTACCTTTTTGGTTTTGGGGTATTTAGATGCAGCACGGTTGACATGGGATCCAGAAACTGAGACAACAGCTGGGTCTGACCCTGTTATTTGCCTGTTTTCTCCTGAACTGTCTGTATTTCCAGCTTCAACAGGAGTGACTGAGCTGTTGTTTGCTCCCTCCTCCAAGGCAGCTTGTGACAACTCTGCCTGCTGCGCACTGGCCTGCTTCTGACGCTTGAGTCTTTGGGCTGAACTGGTCCGGTACCGAGAGATTCGACTCTTCGGTCGGGGTCTAGAAGGCTTTGCTGAAGGTGGTTTTGGGACAGGTTTTTCTGCAGTGACATCCTGTAAGAACAACAGAGTGAAACGCTCACCTAGAAATTTCTTATCAACAAACAATCCATTCAGTCTCCCGTTCACTTTACATATCTGAAACATGGGCTTTTACAAATGCCCACTTCAAATGTAGTCCTTACAAAAACTGAGGCACTGAATTATTTATTACAGGTAGATTCTTTTTCTAATAAGTACTACTGAAAAAGGTCAAATGCCAGCTGAAAGTAACAACCTCATTTTAGGGTTATTCAGGGAAGGTAATTTTTTCTTTTCTTTCCCAGATTAAGTCTTAAAATCCATCATAAAGATGAATTTACCCTATGAATCTTACGAACATTTGGTGCACAAGTGTTATATGAAGGGTCAGAAGAGAAACCAAATGATTCTTATGATCTCACCAACAATTTATCCGCAGACAAAGAGAGAAGTTTCACTACAGCGTGGGCGTATCTAGTCACTCAGATTCTGTCTCCCTGAGCCTCCCAACTCAGCTGATGGCAATAGTTTCATTTAGTTCAAAAGGTCTCGGTAATTACAGTTTGAGGCAACGCTGGAAACTGCCGCTTTAACCATTCCAAAGGCAGGTAACTGTGCTAGCAGAAGCAGGGTGTCTAGGCCTGAGATGTCTTCATCGCTTACCCCAGCCTGGGAGGACCTCCGGGTGTTCACTCCGACGCTCTGGGGCGTGCTTGGGACGGCAACGGTTGAGACGGGGTTGCTCGCTTCGGGGTCAGGGGTTTCAGATTTTGTCTCCTCTCCCACAGGAGTCTCTGAGGTGGTAGAAGTTATCTCTACTTCAGAATTGTTCTGTTCCAAGGGCTGATCCCGTCGCTTCTTTTTTTTCTCTAAATTTTCAAAAGCGTGCATGATGGCTTCGACCTTCCTGTCTTCCCGAGTCTAAAGAGAGTGACCATTAGCATAGCAGGAGGGAACATTATTTCAGAAACATAATTAGTGGAAATTTACATTTAGAGAAACTACAAGATGACACGTCTTGGAGAACATAAGCTAAAAAGTAAAAAATGGGCCTCCCTAGCGGCTCAAGAGGTTGAGCGCTGCACTGTGGGGCTTCTGCTGCCACTGCAGCGCGAGTTCGATCCCCAGCCAAGGAGGGGACCCACGTGGTGCAGCAGACCTCTCCTGTCACTGCTCCCCTCAGCAGCGTGTTTTAGCCTATCTGCCAGTTCTGCTCCCCACTCTGTCTCTAGTGAATCCTCTCATGCCCTCTCCCCCACGCCTCTGGCCTGTACCCCAGCTCTTGGATGTATAAATAAAATCTTTAGAAAAAAAAAAAAGGTAAAAAAATAATTCATCCCAGGGGCATTTCCCTGGTGGTGCAATGGGTTAAGCAACACGTTATGAGGCAAACCGCAGCCACTGCAGCCTGAGTTCAATCCCTGCCGCCAACTGGGGAGGTGACCCACATGGCACAGCAGACCTCTCCTGCCTCCCCTGCTGCTGCCCTCAGCAGTGTATTTCGGTTAGTCTGACTGCTCTGTTCCCCACCGTCTCTGGTGGATCCTCTCACCCCCCCACACCTCTGGCCTGTGCCTCAGTTCTTGTGTACATAAATAAATCAATCTTTAAAAGAAATTGATCTCAAACGGTAAAGGAAGACAAGGTCAAATCTTAAACTTTTTAATGTAAAAAGGTAAACAGTGATTAAAGTCAATTTCTAGCTACATTTTCAGAGTTCAAAAAAGGGGGAGATTTTCTTGAAGTTGTTCTCAGGGGCAGAAATAACATGACTGGTTTCACCAGAATAGCAGGGTTTCTGGTTCCATGTAATTCTTTGTCATTTAAGTGTCAAAGCTCATAGAAAACTCAGGAGAGACCCCTAAGCCAGACAGGCTGCCCTAGCAGACTGCTCCGACCGGCAGCAGCTCTGAAACCAGAATGTCGGTAAGACGCCTTTCGGGTCACCGTCGATAAGTCACGGGCAACTACAACGCGTCTGTGCGGGAAGAGAAGACAACAGAGAAACCTGCTTTACAGAGAAAGCCTGAAATGTAATCTACAGGCGATGGCACAGTCCCTGTGCCAAGAAATGAACGATACAGACTCCGAAGAAGAGCGCCAGATCCTGGTAAGATAAAGGCCACTAGAAGGCACCCACCCTCCTGTTGTGGGCTGGGCTCTCCTGATCAGCTGTGGCCTCTTCTTTCTCTTCTTCCACTTTTTCCTCTGGATTGTCTATTTCCTGCAAGACAGACGCAACACTCTTAAGCTCTAGGAAAATCAATCTGGTTTTTTTCCCGATAGCTTAAGCGCTAGAAACAATTTTTAGTAGTGTTACTTGTGTGGGGTCAAATGGTAAACACAGATGATAAACCCCACTTCTCTGAACCGAAACATGGACAAGTAGCTGAGATGTTTTTGACACTGTGGGGAAAGAAGACGTACGAGTGTGTACCCACCTCGATGCGAAGGGCACTAAGTGTGAATACAGATTCCCTACATAAAACACGGGCAAACCGGGACCCTCTGGATTTGTGTAGACACCACCACAGCAAGGCTCTCCGACCAGGGGAGATTACCTCATTGTCACTGGATGCAGTTGCTTTCTCAGGAACTTGTTCTGGCTGCTGGCCGTGATCCTCTTCTGCAGCCTCACTCTGCTGTTCCATTTCTAGCTCTTTCCGCCGTGCTTTCCTACGCCTGGTCTCTGCTCCCACGGTGGGCAGGCTCGGCGGGGGAGGGAGCGGGGACTCTGCAGCATTGGGGTTCCTTTTCTGTATGGGGCAATTCCGGTTCCCCTTGTGACACGCACAGTCCACTTTGTAATTACTGCTCCAAAGAGATAACCAGAAGCACCTGTCTCAGTACCCTTGAAAATCAACTATACTGTTCATTTGTTCTTTTGAAATTTTAGTAATTTCTTCTGGTATCATTTTTGAATTGGTTAAAAAGCAACATTTAACAAAGTCCTATGAATACATCCAACACCCTGGTTGTTTACATAGACCCAATTATCCCCCCACATGTGGTCGGTGGAAGTGCCTACTAAATGCAATTCTTCCAGCCGACTTCGTGGGCAGCAAGTCGGTGACCAAGCAGAAGCGGCCACGCTCACGTCATGTCCCCCTTTGCTACGTGCTCTCTTTTAACTACAGATTTCCCACTTACTACTAACAACTTCTTGTACCCAGGCTGAAACAATTTACCGTACAACTTTTCTTGGCTGAAAAGGGCCAAAGGAGAAAGAAAAGCCTTTCATGCACCTCATTATGCATATACAGGACCTGTGGCCTCTGACCTGCTGCATTTCCGTGTGCAGTCATGCTGCATGGTTCGAGCGGCTGAGGCGAATCTTTAAGTGCTCGTCCTACATGGCCATGACACAAAGTACAACAGAAGCTACTGTGTGCACGTTTTGTTTTTGTATTCCCGCCACTGAGACGCAGGCCAGAAACATCCCTGGCTCTCGGGGCGGGGTGGGGGTGGGTTAGAGTAGGAAGAGGGGAGGGGAAATGCCTGAGACCATCATTCCTTCCACAGTTTCTAGCAGAAATGCATTATTCACAAAAAGAATACCAAAAAAAAGGGAAAGGAAAACGACACAAGGAATAAAAGCAGATGTAACAAGACAGCTCAATGCGGAAGACAACGCCTGTCACGTTAGACAGCTTTTCAAGGTCTTACCAGTTGCTGTACTCATAATCAAATGCTATGGTGACCTCGGCATCCTTGGTGATGGCAGACACAGCATAGATACACAGGTGAATCATCCCATCTGCAATCATGTGTCGCACCTGTGTGAAGAAGGATGCTGGCTTATTATAAAGACCAGGAACTCTCTCTGAGAGGGAAGAACCTTCTGCCCAAGTAATTTCTCCCCATTTCATTACAGGAGTCTGTTATTTGACTCTTCTATTTCACCTGAAACTATCACATAATAATTACGTGAAGACTTGTGGCACTCCTAGAAACAAGTGGACAAACTCTGAGATGTCAGAAACCAGGGGAAGACCGCCACTTTACATCTTAAAAGCTGTTTTCAGCTGCATCAGTGAATTAAAATAAAATGCCTTACCCTCTAAGAAAAACTCTGTGCATATGCTTGCTGAATTTGATGTGGCTGCACTGAGTGATAAACTTCAGAACTGCCTCACAAGACTAAGACCTAAAATCTAAAATAACTGCAACCACTTAGTTTGGGCTTCAGGAGTGCATTCTTTATCATGTGATGACTTCTTTAACAGAACTTCATTCATTTCTGAAAAAGCTCTTTTTCTCTAGCAAATGCTAACTTACCCCCCACCGCCTCCATTTCTGACTTTTAAATGGAAATTCATTCCTTGCCTCCATCCTGTCAGAATCAAATCATTATTTTTTTGGTTTGTTTCTCACAACAAAAGACCATAACCACCAGCGACAGACCTTGATCTGGGTGAAGTGTTCAGACTGCTTCTTCAGTAGACGTGTCCTTTGGGTGGTTCCAGTGAAAAAGAAGTTGCTACAGAAATCTTACCTCTGCATTTGGTGTACACGATCTTCTGATGAACCGAGCATCATTACCGAAAGTACGTGCATCCACACACATCTCCACACCATTGAATTTTGAGTAGAAGAGCACAAAGGGGTATGGTCTGGGGACATAAGTAAAATTTCTGTTATTCTCAACACAAATATAAAGGCCACCCCATGACTTCAAACACGGAAGCACGTTCAGCCCTTTGCAAACACAAACTTAGAAAACATCACATGCTTGTCTGCTTTTGATTAAAGAATAAGCACAAAGCAAATGCTTAGCTTGGCAAGGAGTCACCACCACTTTATACTTTTAAACAACTTGCAGATTTATCTGTACCTTCCCACAAACAGCAGACAGGCATGTGCTTGTATGAACTTTAGCTCTGCCCCCTAGGAGGACCCCATCAATGAGGGCAATTTTTACAGCGATGCTACTCAGCCAGGCCACGGCCCCCCTCCACTGCTTAGTAAGTCTTAAAAAGACTTACTTTTTGAAGAAATGCCCGTTGACCTCAAACTGCTGTCGTAACATGACTTTCCCTCGATATTCTATTATTAGAGTGTCCAAGGCCAAATCTCTCGCAGCCCTCAGGATCTTCCGGTGCTTCTGGACGCGAGTGACTCTTCCCAGCTGTAGCTGAATGAAACAAGAGGTCAATGTCAAACAACAGCCAATAGCAGCTTAAAAGGCAAAGTCTCTTTGAGGAGAGGCAGGAATATCTTTAGGCTTTATTTGTGTATGTTATTTAGTGCAGTGATCAGAAATTTTCTGATTATATATGACTAAGTCTCTGGGTGGGTTGGGGGGGAAAGTGTTTATCTGATAAAAGCTCAGTATTTCAAGGAAACAAGTCTCATCACTCCATCCAGTGGCTCTGCTGCCTGCCAAAAAGGCAAGAACGACAGGTGACAGTTGCTGTGGCCTTATGTCTACTGTAAAAGCAAAACGAATGGTCACAAGAACCGCCAGTCTTTAATAATTCCTACTAAGTTGTATTTAATTCTCTATTCTATTTATTTTTAATAGAGATCGTTCAAAAATACGTTTCCAGGTACTATAATGAGCTTTTGGTTCATGACTAATAGCTGGCAATTTACTACTTTATGATCTAATACATTTGAAAGAAATAATCATCCCAATATATGTCATCTTTCTGGATTCTTAAAAATCCCTACTTACTTAGTAGTCAAGCCCTTTGATCCTTACCTGCATTTGGGAACCAATAACTGTATTATTGCAGGCCAACTCAGTCTTATTAATAGTGTCTAAAACAGCAGGTTTGCCCACAAATTCCTTGCTAGAGTGTAGATGCTGTTCAAGGGCGTTCTGGACATCTGCACTGTACTGGTTAGTGAAAGCTTCTTCATACTGATCAGTCCACAGTCTTATCCGATTTTCCCATCCCTCAGTTGTATTCTCATCTAAATTCTGTGCTTCAGAAGGAGAATTCTGTAGAGAACAAAGGGCAGGTAGGTCAGGAGAGACTGTGTGAAAAAAGAGAGGGGGCAGGGGCTGGGGTGGGGCAGAGAGTCGCAGCCAGGCTGAGTTTTCAGAGAAAATTTGTTTGCACTTGGCAGTTGGTGTGGCAAAGAAAGAGTAACAACCTCGGGACTCAGGGGGTCTGGCTTCTGTCCTGGTTTTGTTACCAGTGAGCTGTGATGCTTTGACCAATGTCTTAGGAAAGTTTAGTTTTCTCACTGCTAAGTGGTAGCTAAGTGTGACCCTACGACCATTTTTAAGTAAAAAAATCAATGTTGTTTGAATCAGAAGAAGGACATCAAGTTTCTGAAAAAACAAACTTTAGCGACACATCTAAATGTCACATCACTTAAGTTTCCACAATCAGTGAATATCTGTGTTAGCGTGCTAGCCCAAACTGGTACTGTTTTACTACTCTCCAGGGGAATTTTTGTGTGTGACTATCTTGGTTCAATTAGTACACATGTGCACTCTAAAAATATACGTGTACATGTGACACGAACAAATAACCTCACCGCTCACAGGAAGAGTTATCATTTGGGAGTGCACTCTGTTTTGACAGTTTAAATAGCCACACTCTGCAGAGGTGAGTCTAGGGGAGGAAGGTGGGTGGGAGGGGAACAGATGGTGTTGAGAGGTACTCTGTTATGCTTCTCCAGGAAAACAGTGCCCTCTAGGGTGACAGGACTGAGGAAGATCGCTGCATCTCAACATCATCCAGACAATTTGTGCTTGAGCAACAGATACAACTTAAGTCTGACACATGTTGTCCTCATGGTGTACAAGACTTAAGGCGCCACCAGCAAACAGAACAAACACTGCTAGTGATGATGCCACACCAGTGACGATGCAGGGAGACACTGGCAGCACCACAGCTACTTGCAAATCCAAGTCCACACCAATTGTGCGAAAACAGGTACAAGAAAACTGATGCATTCTCCACAAGTGACACAGAAAACACTATGCCTTACGCCTATTAAACAACTGCTTCCTTTCACTCCTGTGTCACTGTTTTTGACTGACTGTTGCTACCATCCCTTCCCCAAGGAACAGGGAAATGGAAGAAGGGGAAAAAAAAAAAAAATCACACTATTATTTTCTTATTTTCCACTACAGTCCGGAAACAGAACAACAAACAAAGAGGCCTAAGGAACACCCACAGCACATGGAGCAGTGTCACCTGCTGGAGCTGTAAGGAGCAGCTGAGCAAAAGGAAAACGCACACCTGACACCCAAGGGTGCTTGAAGGCCGGGACCGGAGGTGCCCAGCGCGCACAGAGAGCCCCCGCGGCAGCACTGGCTGGTGCTTACAGACCCGGCCAGTCTACTCCACAGTCCGGGTCTTCTGACGACCGGGGACTTCACCTCCATGGGCGGGCCAGTTCGCAAGAGAGGTGATTCTGTCCCCAAGAGACAGATGGTAGCATCTGGTCATTTCTGACTATCACTCCAGGGCGTGTGCTGTTGTCACCCGTGAGGTAAGTGCCAGGGGTGCCACTGAGCGGTCAGTAATAAAAAAAGACAGTCTCCTCGGTCCCCAACTCAAATGAGCCCCCGCCTTGGCTCAAATGTCAACAGAGCTGAGGCTGAGAAACCCCAGTCGAGAGTAAAGTCTCCGGTTGGGAAACTCCTGATTTGGTGATTAAAATTTCAAATGGTAAATTCCTCCACTATGGGCTCCCACCCAGCTCTTCAGTGGAATTCTTACTAATAATTAATTCCGAGTTCAAAACTTGTAAGCTCAGTTTAGAACTGTGATATGATAAAATGAACTGACTAGTATTTTTTTATTATCTAAATAAATTTAATCACACCTAGAGGGTTATCTGTCAATGTTCCACAACTGGAATTCACATGGAATTTTCTGGGAGAGTCACCCAATAGCTCTCAAAAGGTTTGGAACTTCCGGGGGCAAGTTTCTGAAATCAGCGGATAAAGAGAAAGAGGCTTATTTTAAAGACACATCTTCCTCTGATGTCTACTTAAGGTCCCCTCTAAGCAAGTGAGCAAAAAGAAAAGCTAATGTGCCCCTCGCAGGAGACAAAGCTGGCAGAGAAGCAGCTGTGTTCCAGGTGTCACCCCAGGACCCTGATGCTCGTGGACTCTAAGTCTTCTCCACCTCTTCATAGATACGTGCAAGTCTGTTTACAGGTACACGCAAGCGAGGCCTAACAAAATGTAGATATACGTGCATACAGCAATCAGATAAAGCCTGCTTAGCCTCACGGAGAGGTTTTGATGTTTATACCGTGTAATAGGAAAAGCCCTTCTTTTACATTACTTACGTTTTAGGGCTATGGATACTCTAGAGTGAACTTTTCCTAACGCTAATGAGTGCTCCGAAGCTGTACGTTAACGACTTGAGGTATGCTGTCCCACTTTACACAGGTAAAGGGAGACAGACACCAGACCGTACTCGCTCATCTCTGGGCAACCAGTACCTAAAAGTCCACTTAAACCACGTGCACATAATTTTTCGGTTCTCCAACCACTATCCAAAATCACGCCTCAAGATCTCTTTCTTTTGATAAGTGAAGAAAAGGAACAAACTGGTATCTTCTGAGTCTTCTATAACAAACAGAACATAACCAAGAGAAAAACAGTTCAAAGTAACGAGTAACTCCAGTAAAAGTAACTGCTAGTAACACAACTATTCTCCTAGGGATGAAATCTATGCTTTCAGCTGGTGATTAAAGCCCACACAGCGCTAGGGTGGGCACACAGGAGACCCTCTATCGCCAGAGAAACCTCAGCCCTGAGGCTGAGGCTGCGCACATTGACAGAACACATCAGCCTCATTTTGTCTGGTTAAAATATCACCAGTCCCCTAGAAAAAGCAGCCAACAAAAACCAATAAATGAAGGCTAATTACAGAAAGGGAAAATATTTCAGAAAACGGCTAAGGAAATCTACTTTGGAGAAAGGCTCTATGAAAACTGAATGGCAACACTTACAAACTAACGAAAAGCAAAATCCGAGACCCCCAGACCATCACGTCAGGAAAGAAGCTAACCAAAATGCAAGATCACAGTGGAGTAAAACACAGCAGCAGGGAAGAACACCCCTTACCTTCATCCGCAAGGACTTCCGGGATCCCTCTCGAAATGCCTATCCCAAAGAGGAAAACAAGTAGAACAAAACAAAACTTGGTACCAAGAATGACAGTTAGACCTATCTGAGACTAAGACTAAGGCAAGAGCTAGCGTTCTAGTCCGTCCCCTTTTCCCGAGGTAACAAATACGATAGCATTCCCCACGCTTGTGGAGAACAGGGGCAGGTCAATGCCAGTAAACTCGGAGGCTAATTACAGTACTTTCCACTTTGGAGCTAGCTAACTAACAGGGAAGAGCATGCATCGGTTATATCCTGTGTACCCTGACACTAAAAGAAAAAGTAAATAAAAACGTTCAGTCAGGTTGCAGATTTACCAGCTTTGGAATTAAGAAGGAAACAAAGACCAGTCCCCTTAGCAAGGGGTGGGCAAGTCACCTAGGAGCCAGCAAGGTTGCCGTGAAGGGGAAGAAAGACACAAACAGAAGAGGTTCTTCCTGGAGCCCTTTTAGCTGAGACACAGCAAAGTGAGCACAGTGCTAAGGAAGCCCAGACCACTCAAGACGCGCTTCCTAGTTTTGTTTTGTTTTTTTTGAAACAAGGAAAACAACCAACCCAATGACATGAGGTGGGAACGCCGCGGGGCAAGAATGGCACAGGCTGCGTTAGGGCGGGCACACGGGACATAGTCTAAGGGCAGTGGACATCTAGGCCGGAGGCTGCAGCACACGTAGGCTTGTGCCGGCTGGGGCTGGGGCTTCGTACCTGAGATGCGGGTTGGAGTAAAAGAATCGGGGTGCCAGTGGTGATGGTATGGAGTGGCGGAAGAGAGGTTGGCCTATATATTCATAAAACTTCAGCTGAATTTGTAAGCACAACAAAAGCGGCCCTTCAAACATCTGGTGCAAACTTCTTAAAAGAATTCTGGTGCGTTCTTGGTCCAAAGTTTGAGCTATTTCAGACCCGTTTCTACTCCGATACTCTTACCCTCCATACCTTGATTTTCTTCGTCTTTGGTGCTGCACGACCCTTTTCTGGACTCTTTTTCCGCTTCTTGGGTTTGGTTCTTCTAACAGTTAAGGTGATGCTTGTAGGTGTGTGTTGTGTTGCTGTATACAACACAGTGGAAGGAGAAAGCTCCTCATCCCAGCTTTCTGTTGCACTGCTATCCCCACCTGAAAAAAGGTTGTTTCATGGTTTGCATTGTAAAACAGCCTGAAATGGGCACGGGAAACAGCTTGTTCCTTCAGAGCTACCCAACGTCCACTAAGTCGTTACCTCCACATTAACTCTCATCTGGAACATACTCACCTTCAGTAAGAAAACAGGGTTCCTTCTGTATCACTGCCATTAAGACCATAAACCCTGTCCTACATCATGTCCCCTTGTATTTAGTCCCCAAGCACAATGTGTAACATGGAAAAGGGTCTGTTTTTTAACGCTCACAAGGAATACTTTGATTACTAGAGGGTTCAAATGTTGTTTCTGGAAACACCAGGAAAGAATTAAACAATGGTCCTAAGAGAACTTTCATCTCTTCCCCTGAAAAGGGGGAGCGTTACAGGAGGGGTTCTAGACAACAGCATTGAAATCACAAAGTATTTATAGGTCAAAATATGGGCCTAACCCATCTTCTGCTCACCTGATATGTTGTCCTGCTTCCGCCGATGAAGTCTAATAACCTTCCCCCTGCTCATTCCCCTAAAGAGGGAAAAAGACTTAAAGTGGTCCTTCCGACAGCACGCGGTACATCCTCGCACACGGGAGAAGCGTCTCTGCACATCCTACCCCCTTCCTCCCACCTACCAAATGTTTCCAGGACATTAAATCTCATATCAAATTCAATAGCTTTAACATCAATCTCTCATTCCTTGTTGTCAGCAATTCTCACCTAGTGCAGAGAATTCGAGCCAAGGAGCACTAAGGAATCATCTACATTAACAAACACAAGAAAGAATACTTTGAGCTTTTCCCTGCTAGTGAGAAACCCTGGCCCCAGCAACCCGAGTTCGGACTTCGACGAGACCTGCGCTCACCTGCACTTGTCACAGTTGAGAAGGAAGCCATCCTGAGAAAGACCACAAGGACACCAGGTAGGAACAGTCTCTCCTTCAGAGTTCGGGCTGTCTCCACAGCGTTCCTCTACGGGCGACGGCAGGCCATTCAGGTCAGAACGAGGGATGATCGTCTGGACAGGGGGAGAAGCAGGAGGTGTCGGAGGAGGAGGGGCTCCGTAATTATGATCCTGAAAATAAGATTTTTTAAATCAACAGTGTCCAAACACTGGCCCCTCTCTCCCCTAAAGTATGGTACATATGGAAAGAAAGAAGAAAGTAGTACCCTTCGCTTTTTGGCTTCAACCAGGAAAGTGATAAAACAAAATGCCAAGGTCAACTGGGACATAAAAACAAGAACAATGATGCAGGGCTAGACGTCCGCTGGAGGCAGGGAAGTGCAAAAGGGGCAACTTCGTCATGCTGCATATAAACATTTCAAGAAAGTCACAATGCGTAAGAATGGATTACACTCCAGGAAGACCACTGCTCTGGAGAGAAACGAATGCATACTCACAGCGTAAGGCAGTCCTCGACACCCATGCCTCTGAGTGGTCCCATAATTATGAGTGGAATACACGCTCTTCTCATTAACTGCTGGACTAGCCTCCACAGATTCAGGGCTGCACAAAGGCGAAAAGCAACGCATGATAGCAGAACACCTAATCTCCCCTTAACTCAACCTTAACTTCCCATTCTAACCCCTCCACTTTCCACAACCACCAGCCACTGGAGTAAGAGAAAAACTGCGTGAAACAATCTGATTAACAGAACTACGCCTATAAATAACAGGAGTGTTATCAAATGTGGGCTTGTGTGTAACATGAGGCCAGTACAGGCAGACGTCTCAAGGCAGGCACCGGGGACACAAGGCGTCCCTAATGACAAACACAGACGTACCAGCTGAGCAGGGAGTTTCCCCTAGAGAAGCCACTCTGGGCTGGGTTAGACTCAGAACTATTCTTCTTAATTGGATCTCTTAATACTTCCATGAAACCTCACATGACATTTGCAGTGAGTGAGATGATGAAAGTGCCTTCTGCACTGCCCCAGGGACCAGGCCCTCTTCCATTCACTACCAAGACAGGATACCCTGAAGAAAGTACAGGTAAAAACAATGGCATCTTATATTTATCACACCTCTCATCTTGATGCACCCCCAAAAACCTTTCAAATATTAGAGTAATAATTTCTCATCCACCAGTGACATGCAAGCATATCAAGGACACAATTATTTAACAGCTGCATGGTAACACCACAGAATTTCAAAGTAATCAAAACTGTACTCAGATGTAATGTTAGCCTAGTGGTAAGTTAAAAACAAGTGATGGCTCTCGTTTCAAACTGCCCGGTATTTGCTAGGTTCTTTATATACATTATTCATTTAATCTCTGCAATTACTAAACACGGTATGTAGCAGCCTATTTTTACAACAGTAGGGGAAGGTGAGGTGGTGAGATTATGTGACTTCACAAAGGTCACACACTGACAGAGCCAGGATTTGAAACAATCTCTGACTTTAAAGTCTGTTCTCTTTCCACTATGCCTAATTCATTTGTAAAACAGGGTGACACTCTACCTTAAAAAAAAAAAAGACCTTAAATAACCCACCTTAGTGAGAAGCTTTAGTATTTTTTTTAATACCATCAATGAATGGGAAATAAACTGGTCAAACACAAGTTACTACTATAAAAGAATTATAAATGTGTTCAATTTCAGAAATTTAATAATATAATTCTTTGCTTGATAATAAAGCAAGGCATTGGCGGCAGAGGACGTAATTCAAGTTTTTGGAAAAAAAGCTTTTAACCGATGGCTACATGGTTAGGTTTAGGAGAATTTTGAAGATTAATTATGGCATGTACTTGTAGACTTTGCAGAAATGAGTAACGATTATCTGTCATTTAAATTAACCAGAGCAGAGATTAACGTGTTAGAGACGCCAAGGACAAGCATAACTCTTATCTTTAGAGATTTGATTTAGGGAATCAAATAATACACAATTTGCTTCAAGTAACATACATTTTTCCTGCTTAGAAATATCCAACATGTGTGGCAGGAATACATAAAGTATGCAATTCAACATGTGCAATCAGTTGAGAAGTGAGGGATAAAAGAAAATCCTTAGATACATATCCAACTCACCCAGTTATATGCTCCAAAACTGTGAGAAGGGATCTTATTAATAACAGCAAAGGTAATTTCTAGGTGAAGAAGAACTTTAGACACAGGAAAGTACTCTCTGTTAGTGAAGTGCATGCACTTTATTACTTAAGAGTGTCTGTAAGATGGGAACTGGGGGTGTGGGGGATATCAAGAATGCAGGTCAGTATTCTTGAGAAAAAGATGATCTGAACATGGTTCACTGAGAGGCAATCAGCTCTGAATATTAGGAAACAGGTGGGGTTTCCTAAATGAAACCAAAGGCAAACAAGCATTAATAAAATGAAGGTAGAATTTACTTTCTATGATGGTTAAGAGAAAGTAACAACAACTTCATACAACACTGTTAATTTACTAGGTAAGTGAGTATTCCAGAAAGTTCTACATAGTTTACATAAGGGATTCTGGACCACTGAACACATGGGGTGAAACATGACAGCTGCTTATTAGGAATGGATTTTTTTTTTGACGGGAAGAAGGAAAGCTGCATGAAATAAAAGATGGCCATGGAGATGGAGCTATGTTGGTTGTATCTTACCCATCTCCAAACTGGGTAAATATGAACAAATGCACTTCATGTGCAAGTCTAGGAATAAAAATAAAATGTATATTGTGGAGGTTAACAGGCCATCCCACTGCACAATACTTTCTAGTCAAGCACAGCATTTAATATAATGCTATGCATGCCAAGTACTAAAATTCAAACCTCTATGTTTCCATGGGGAAAAAAAAAAAAGCTTTGCAATTTCCACAGTAGGTACCAATTACATAGTTGCATATTGACAGGCTGATGAGACTTTCTATATCCGTCGACATACATACATATATGTACACACACACGTATATATGTACGCACACACTCATATATATTAGCTCTTATCTGTATTTTAAAGTATGGATTAAAAATCTGGTGTTGCATCTCTTTACTGGTCAACCACTTTTTGTAAATGTAGTCACAGCCTTGCCTCTCCAGTGTCTGAACTGCTATGACAGCTGGGCAAAAACACAGAAGCCATACTTACGGCAGATAAATTCCATCAGTTGCGTGCTAAGTACAACACGCAACCTGGTGCTATAATGCTCCCTCTGGAAAATACCTCAAATTTATTGATGGGAGGGCTGTAAATTGATAAGTCTTTCTTTCTGTTGTTCCATCTGGAGGTTTTCCTACAATTATGTTTTAAAGGTGCGCACCGCACACTGTTGCCCTCAGACACAAGGTTCCCTGAGGTCTTTTACTTAGTCGAGTCGTTGCCCTCAGAGTGCCCGGACACCTGACTACGCAGGACAGTGGAACACGCACGATGAAGGTGTCAATAATAACAGGATGGTTATGAGCTAACTGCTGACCTTTTTTTTTACTTTGTAGAAATATTAAATTAGTGACTGCAATTAATTTTGACCATAGTGGCAGAAAGCTTGAGATTAGATATGAAAATGTTTCAGGAAATCAAAAGTGCAGTCAAATAAATGTTCAGGCCAGAAATACTTTTTTTTTCTGCATTTACTTTTGGACTCCCCAGAAACATTTATGGGCAGTCATCTCTGTACCGGTAAAAATACCAGTCTTAATAATACTTGTTTTAGGTCCTTTTCGTATCTAAAATCCCAAACTCTGTTGAAACTCCTTACAAACGTTAATGAAGACTAACTATATAGTTTTCTATTCAATCCCTATAGGAGGACAGTGGTTAACTTTATACAAATCCATCAACACCGTATCACTAAGTTTACTAATGCAGGACAAATTTTAGGTACTTTATTTGGAAAATAATTGTAAAATTGGAAGTCTCAGTCACTGGCATGACTAAATCTCTTTGGCATGCACCCCCCTCCCCCAACAAAACAAATAGAAAAAACAAAACAAAAAAAAGCCAAACAAAAACAAACACCCTGGGAGGAACAGAATCCACCCTTTCCCATCCCCCCACCTTCCTTGATATTTGGGAATAAGGCTGAAAACTACTTTTAATTCTAGACTACCCAAGAATATAGTATATTGCTTCTTAGGGTAGTTTCATTTCAGTCTTCCCATTTAAGGAAGTCACTATAAGTTAAGTTATCCTAGGTGGCATTGTGAAGAAATATACATGCTCTTCAATAGTATTTCAGTTTTAAGGATGAAAACCACTTTTAACCAGGAATGCAGGCGAACCCAGAGTTTTGGTACAGATGTTTTGCTTTGCTTGGGGGGGGGGGGATCCCCAGGGACTGTGAAAATGGCAAGAGAAACAGGGGAATTAGAGCAACACCCACCTCACTCAAGAAGTGGCTGTGGGATCAAGAGTCTGAACTGGACCTGAACATATTCAAAACACCAGGATTTTTCCAGCCCAGACCCTAATCCCTGGTACTGCCTGGAATAGACTTGGCTTCTGGGGGTGTGCTGCCCCCTAGGCCCCTTGGGTCTCTTTCGCTGGACTTTCACATCCTGGTGTAGTGCCACTTCGTCTTGAAAGGTAGGGGGCTTCCACTTCCTTTCTGTAAGCAAGGAAGATTGGGTACAAGGGAGGTAAAAGGACAAGAGGGGGAATCTGTGAGCAGGGGGAATCTTGGACAACTTAAAAGAGAAGGGATACATCAGGCTAAAAAATTTAAAGCTGTGAGTAATATATAAAGTTTTATAATGAAGGCCTACCTTCATTTGCATTTGGCATTTAAATTCTTCAAGAATTGAGAGTCTATTTTAGGGATTGGGCTTTTCGACAAACTCTGAATTCCTAAAGCTGCTCTTAGCTGAAAAAAAAGTTTGGTGCCACTGATTTTGAAGGTCCTCTTTCTAGGCAATGAGCATTATAAAAAACAGATGACACTGCTTTCCATGTTTTCTACCCCAAATGTCAGAAGGTCTAAGCAACCTGCCCAAATAAAGTTCCAGCCCCTTTACGCTAGGACAATGCGAAGTACATAGGAAGAGGCCTTCAAGGAAAATCAGTTGGAGAGAATGCCTAGCTCCATCCATACCATTACCCGCTACAGAAGCAGGTAGTAACACCTGCTTGAGCCCCATCTTCCCCACCCATCAGAACCAGATAAAAACGTAATCACTACTTTGCAAACTTAATTCTATTCATTATTTACTGAGAAATCCCACCCCCCAAATTCTCCTGCCCTTTCTAATTCCCCCCACCCCCTCCAGCTTCTCTGGGGTAAGGGAAAGGTCTACTGTCACTTCTAAGTGGGCTTGTTTTGATTTAGAAAACACTATGTACTTATTATGAGATGCCCATGAGAAAAGTCTCCACACAAACTGGCAATGTACCTACTACCCAGGAAGCAGCACTTACTCTGATCCAGCAGCCATATCTGAGTAGGACGTATCTGGTGTGGTGACTCCCAGAGGGATTGCAATGCTCATGACGTCCAGCACAACAGAGTGGAAATCACGGGGTCCAATTAATGGAGACTGGCCACTCTGCGAGTGGGGGCGAGCTGCAGAGCCTCAACCAACATGTTATGGACATGAGGAATCCTGCCACAGAAAAGGAAAATAAAGTCTGTAGCAATCAGACTGTTCTTTAAATTGATTCTAAAGGCTACTGAATGTTTTCCACTTCTGCACAAGGCTTTTAAGAGATAAAGAAACATGGCAGAAATATTTAAAAAGCAATACAAATATGAAAGAAATATAATACTCCATGTTTACTATAAACTGAATTAATGTTCCACCATGTGAGGGAACAAAACATGACACTTGTTTTTCATGGTTTTTGTTTAAAGACTTATTTATTTAAGCATACAAGAGCTGAGGTACAGACCAGAATCACAGGAGGAGTCACCAGAGATAGAATGGGGAGCAGGACAGGAAGATTGACTGTAACACACTGCTGAGCAGAGCAACGGGGAGGCAGGAGAGGTCTGATGCGCCATGTGGGTCCCCTCCCTGACCGGGGATCGAACTCACGCTGCAGTGGCTGTGGATGCTTCCTAGTGCACTGCTTAACCTCTTGTGCCTCCAGGGAGGCCCTTGTTTTTCATTTCTATGTCGTTCTTTTCTTTTTAGATAAAGGGAAGTGTCAGTCTTCCTGGTTCATTATTAGGAAGACTCCCCAATCTAGAACTGCTCATCAAACCAAAATTTTTGGCGTCTTAGGGTCTAATTTACAAATTTTAAGATATAGAATGGTTAAGAAATATCAGCTTAACTAAATTCTTCAACAATTATAGGTCTTTATTTAAACATTTTCAAACCAAGTCAGTGCAGTATGACCAGCAGCCAATAATGCTATTTCTTCCAAATTAAACAAGGTAACAGATCAATCTGTTTACATCTGACTGGATCAAGTTGTTCCCTATTTTCTTTTGTCATGAAATGCTCTCTTCCTTCTTCAAAGCCATCTAATTTTAACAATAATTTTGGAAGATGCAATTAACTGTATTTGTTAGGTAATAGTCACAGATTGGTATGAATAAAAACATCAACCACTAGGAGTACAGATTCAAGATAAAGACAAGAAAATTTCTTACGGAAAAGCAGTTGAGGATACCTTGAACTGGTGACAACCACCACTGGAATTTGAGAACAGAAAGACCCACAACTTACTTCAGTCTTAAAAAAAAAAGTAAATTAAGAGATTTGGTGATATGATGCAAGTATAGTTTTATGATTTTACAGTAATGCAAAAACCATTAAATGAATGAAACAAGAAGTATTTTATGTGGGACAGAGAAACTTAACATGAATGTTAAGAACCAGGTAAATAAAGATTTTTGTAAAAAAAAAAAGACTACAGGGTACTGACAACTCAAGTTCATAGGACAGTAGAAAAGGAAAACAAGTATATGAAAAAAAAGTTAAATGGAGAAGACCACAATATTAATTTGAGTGAATTGAGGGATTAATGCAAATTTTAAACAGTAGCTGACCTGAGGTGCTTGACTCTCTCTTATGCTGATACATAAAAGCAAATTATTGAACAGTTACTCAGGCAAACACTTTTACGGACATGCCAGGATAGTATCCCTTATTTGTGTTGTTATTTTAGAATGGAGGAACAGCTGTTAACTGAAAAGTCCTCTTTGGAACCACTCTTGCAAAAAGCTGGACCTCACCAGTGCACCTAAGACTCTCTGTCTGGGTGTGGCAATATTCTTACTCCTATTCAGCAGGAGGTGACACCGACTTGAGACTGAAATGAAGAGGGCAAATCTTTTTCTGCTTCCTCATGAGAGAGACTAGTGCAGCTTTGTGTCTCTGGGCCTATCTTACACATTCGCTTGTTTCCAAACAGTATATCCAAAGATTTAGAGAGCGCAGCCTCCCCCGTCTCCAGGAAAATTGAAACAAAATCTACAAATGATAGATGACAAAATACTTAGCAAACAAGGCCAAAAGAAGCTATTGTAGATTGAGACTTATTGGCTACAATTCTTTTGCTAATTCTAGCATCACTGCATAATTATAATTTTTTTTTGGTATAATTGTGATTTAAAAGTGGGGGGAAAGCCCAGATATCTGGCTTTTCTAACAACCTCAGATCTACCTAGACAGCCAGAGCAGAGTCTAATAATGACCACACTCAGCCTGACTAACACAGGAATGTGAAGTATGTGTTACATCTCCAGTAAAGGGCAAAAAGTTACTTAGTACCATTAAAAATCCTTAGCTGTCATCATGGTGATATATGCCTAAAAAAAAAGTAGGCTCTTTGATAAAAGATAACTTATAGATCTAAGCCAGTAGTTGCTATTTTTCTGAGAGTAAAATCTTAACAAAATATACTCGAAGGAAAAGATGGGAAAATTATTTCAGCTAATATCCCTTGAACGGATGACCCTGCTATTCTGGATAGCTGATACACAACTGCAAGAAACATTAAGGAGGTAACCATCAACTTCCTCCACAGTCCTCCATTTCCCCCTGTCTCTGCTGACATGACCTCTGCCCTTTGAATGAAGGCAGTTGTTTATTAGGCTGGTTTGACCATCTTGTTCTTTGAAAAGAAAAGGCTTTTACAATATTGGGGTTTTTAAAATTTAAGAAAACAAAGCCAAATTTCTCACATAAACCCTAACAGTAATTCATTCCCTAAAAATAACACTGCAAAAGGTAGCTACTGAAATGTGAACTGAAGGACTTTTGATAATCAATATGCAGTAATTCCTTACTGCAATTACTCCAGATTTATAAATCAAGACAACAGACTCCTAGTATAGCTCACCAAGCTCATGATAAGAGCTATCAATTTATCACAGTCTGGAGATGTGTCCTAGAGAGTGAGGGGAATTTTGTTGCCAAGTGAAACAATTTCAAGGTATCTCTCTCGTGTTACTTTGTCTTTTCTACCAGAATATGAAGTCCAAGAGGACTTTTATCCTCTGCTATGTGTGTGGCACAGAGTGTATTCGAGAGACACTGATCACCATCATCTCAACACATGAGTTCAGCTCCTACTCACTAAGAGACAAAAATGGAAACCAATCAAAGGAGTTTATTTGGCTCAGTCACCTTTTTGTAGACCTCTGAATATGAAGTCCTAGAAAGTTATCTTCCAGGAGCAGTGAAGACCTGCGAGAAGTTGAAACACAAATTAGTACTGAAATGAATCACAACGTGGACACTAAGTATTTTGGAAACCAAGAATAAAGAATACCTGTTTGAACGATAATTTATTTCATTTTCCGATACTGTTCGCTGTCTGTTTACCATCCCATCTTACCTAGTACTGTATTTCTGTCCTTTAACCTTTCTATCCCATTTTACCGTGAAGCCAGGGCGTAAATAATGGGGGGGGGGGGGAAGGAGGGCGGGGGGTAAAGAAATTATCTGTACTTGACTGAATAAGAAGTTGCAAAACGCTGTTTTATGTCACCAGGCAATATTATAGCCTTCTAATTAGAAATGTTTCCCAGTCCCCAAGGGGTTCTTTCTTTTTTCTCTCTTAGGAGCTGCTTTGCTTTTCTTCTGAACCCTTCCCAAATCCAGAAGCTTTTCTTTCACCAAATGTCATATTTACTGTCCAGACAAAGACCTGTTATCACCCATTAAAATATCAGTTCATAGTACTCCTATCTCCCCTCCCCCCCACCCTGGCCACCCGGCCCACCCTACCATCTGGTCTTTCTACAGAAGAAGAGTGGCAAAAGTCAGTCTTATTTGTAGGCGACTCCACAGTGGCAACACAGGGGAAACAGTCTTAACTAAATTTCTACCCTCCAAAAGGAAAGCACAACAGGTGGTGACTTAGGACTATCCTGGAGTACAGTCATTCAGATTTAACATCAGTCAGGAGGGCTACTGACATCCGAAATGCTGCTAAGGCACACCTGCGAAAAGAGGCATTTGTGGGATTCTAGTTACCAAGCAGTAGAGAAAAAATGTACTTTATATTGACACTTTATAGGTTTCCAATTTGTTAAGAATTGGAAATAAGTTATCCTTTAGAAACAGTGTTAAAAAAACATACTTGGAATAAAGGTAATGTAAAAGAAACAAACTGAAGAAGAACTAGATTTCTTTAGTAACAACAAAAAAATGGGGACAGAAGGAGAAAGAGAAATAAGCAGGGAAGTGAATGCATCAAAACTTCACTTTGGTATTAATTTAACCATTTCCAGAGCAATTCAGCGGAATCCACAGGAATCCTGGTAAGTTCTTGGACTCAGAGGCAGAACCAGCCTCTCTCCCAGTACCGGAGAACTCTTTTGAGAAGTTACCATTTACATTTAGTTTCTAAGGAAAAAGCTGTTAAACAGAACATGCCAGAAAGGGTTTATAATTACCCCTTGTCTTTTTAATTGGGTTCAAAATAGTTTCTGCGTGTGTCATCCTGACAGCTCTTCTCTATATGACTTGCTGAAGGCACAAGACCCGTGTGATCTGTCTGGTCGCTCAGAGTAGACAGAAAGTGTTTTAAGAACAATTCCAACAGAGATTTCAGAAAAAGAAATTGCATCAGCCAGGTGAGCCGGAAGCAGCTGGGAGACAAGAGTCCAATAAACAGCCAACCCAGTGAAAGAAATCCAGAACAAGTCTGCTTTAGTAATCCTGTGAAGAGGCCTGGCAGGAAGAGGAGTGCCGCTTCAGAAAGAGAACAGGCCTCATATGCTTCAGACAGTCTTTGTACTGAGGCTGTGGACCTTGGCCATTCTCCCAGAAATGATGCAATCCTGATGAACAAGATCTGCTGCCAGAGAAACAATTGTTAACAGCCTCTGCAGACAGCAACCCAGCCAAAAAGCAATCTCTGATCAGCTCTCCTCACAACCACCAGAAAAGCCAAGACTCTTCCTCAATTTCGGTCTCTGACAAAACACGTACGTGAACACATATACTTATGAATAAGCCGTTTCCCCAAAATACCCCCTGTTCTTTACATTCCTTCATGATGAAAATTTAATCACACCAAAAACATGTTTACTTTCATGACTATTAATTCTCTAAGCAAGGTATCTACAATAAAATTTTGCACTCATTTTCCTTCCTCTCACAGACAACGTTTTGAGAGGTAGTAGGTCCCCTAAGTATAAAAATTACTCTGCAAGCTAGGGCCTAATTATGAGATTTTAAAAAGGACAAATACATGCCACTCACCAATTCAGGGCCAGAAAGGTGTATTTTAAAGATATTTTTGAAATTATGTGAACTGTAATATTAAAAATAGGCATGGATTAGAGGACAAGAATCTCTTCTTTGATTCCTCCTGATTTACTTCATTTCTCTGTCAGAGGCAGGCTGGGCAGTGCCATCACGCTTTGCAAGGCCACTTGGCTCAAGGACAACGTTACTTCAGATCTTAGAAGAGGGTGATGATTATTTTCATCTTATTAGTCACAACTTACTATTTTAGAATCTAACTTAAAATATCTTTAATTAAATAAGCCCTCCCTAGGTATCCCACCCCCTCGGCCTGGTTTGTTGGATCTCTGTATCAGGTTGTTCACAACAGCACTGGACATTATTGGGACTTTCTCCTCACTAAATAAAGAAACCTGCTTACAACAAACCTCTAAATCTTCACTAGCTAGCAGCCACCATTCCTATTTCTTCCTTTTGACTACAATAACCCTTATTAAGCCCTGTGACTCATTAAAAACACAAGAATCTAAAACACATCTTGGAATCACTATTTTGACCCAATAAACAGTGAAAATTAACAAATACGCAGAATTTCTGTGTAACTCTGAAGTAACGAAAGCTTTAATAGGCTAATCAATGAATAAACTACCTCAGTAAAGAAGAAGCATTTTTGAGGAAATTCAACAAGGGCTGAAACAATCATTAAGATTTAATTTCTGGGCAGCTTGCCGGCCCGCCTGCCTGTCACTACATAGACACCTCTTCTCCCGAGCCTTCTCCTTTGCAAAGCAGCAGCAGCAGCAGCAGCAGCAGCAGCAGCAGCAGCAGCAGCAGCAGCAGCAGCAGCAGCAGCAGCAGCAGTTCCTCCCCAGACTGCCCAGCTGTGTCTGTGCAGGTGCTTCTCTTTTTGCCTTTCTCCTTTTCCTAATAAAACTGTCCTTTCAGAATGTAAAAAAAAGAGAGAAAAGGATAAAGATTCAATTCTTGAACCTACTGATTATCCAAAATTTTGCTATACGTGTTAAGTCAAATTTATCCCTAAACATCTGTAAACTCCAAGTTCGTTCTTTTGAATGACTGTATAAAACAGTAAAAAAGGAGAGACAGAAAAGAGTATTAGTTTTTTGGGTATGAGCATTATTCCCCACTTATAAAATCCACAGAAGAGTGCAAAATGCAACAAAGACACGAATGCACTTTATCACATGACCAGCTTGGATTATCTTCTGCCTCTAACCGCAACCGAAGCGTCAAGTAAAGACGTAGGTGCTGTAGCCTGGCAGAAGGGGAAAAGCATTGGGAAAAAGTGCTACAAAAGGAGCCAGGGAGTTTAAATTCTAGCCTACAAGCCACTTCTGACGACCTGAAAAACTTCACTTCTTACAGAGAAACCTTAAATTCCCTCAAAATCTCCACCGAGTCTCCTCCTGCTCAGATTTCTCCGCACAGTGGCACCGGCTGGCTTGGGCACAAGTCATGCAATGTGTTAAGATCTTGGTTTTTTCATCTGTAAAACAGGAAGAGTCAGACCTGTCCTCCTAATGCATAGGTACACGTGGAATAGCATTTGCAGCAAATACATTTACTTTTTAATTTTTAAAGATTTATTTATCTGTGCATACAAGAAGTGGGGTACAGGCCAGAGGTGCGGGGAGAGAGAGTATTCACCAGAGACAGAGTGGGGAGCAGAATAGGCAGAGTGAATGAAATCCACTGCTGAGGGGAGCAGTGGGGAGACAGGAGAGGTCTGCTGCGCCATGTGGGTCACACCCTGGCAGCAGGGATCGAACTCGTGCTGCAGTGGCCGCGGTTTGCCTCACAGTGTGTTGCTTAACCCACTGGGCCACCAGGGAGGCCCCTGTAGCAAAACCAGTCTAAACGGTTCTCTGGAAATTATACATGATAAGAAGAGATGCTATTAGTAGTCAGAACATGGCTAGAAAGAATCTCCGCTCGTTCCCAACAAGTATATATCTGATCTTGCTACACTAAATACATAAAAAGGGAAACGTGAAAAGGTAAGTGAAAAACATTAGAAAAAGACTACTGAAAATAAGAGAGGACGTCTAAGAAAAGAGAAAGTGCTGAGGGGGCAGTGAAAAGTTCATGTAATAGGCGTAGTATAAACCAGCCTTATCATCTGAAGGAATCAATGCTAGCAGGACTGTAGAGAAAACAGAAAAACAGAAGCTCCGAGCGAGAATAAAGAAATGTCAAAGCGTAGTGACTCAGAACCAAGGTAAGCTTTCCTTTCCCTCCACCTTCTTTCCTGAAACAAAGGCTCATCCCTTGGCTCCTTTGCTTGTATTTATACTCCCTCTGGGGGGCGACTTGGCTTAGCACAATAAACCCATGTCTATTAAAGCTCTACATGTACCAAAATAGGAGGTAATTACAATCCAGTATTAAAAAAATTTCGTTTTAGCCCACAGAAAAGATCTCTTACCCCATTAAAAATTACATTCATGGCAAAAAATAAAAACAAAACCAGAAATAAAGAAAAAGAGGTTAAGATGTACTAAGTTGTGTTTAGCGGTAATAGGATAAGACTACACGCTAAAATACTAACACTAAATATTGCTAATTAAATGATTCTAAGGTGGCACTGAAGAAAAACACGA
The DNA here is from genome assembly GCA_019455555.1 of Galemys pyrenaicus. Lineage (NCBI taxonomy): Eukaryota > Metazoa > Chordata > Mammalia > Eulipotyphla > Talpidae > Galemys > Galemys pyrenaicus. The sequence continues at coordinate 4,275,758 of JAGFMF010011663.1, read as the reverse complement.
TCTAAAACTCATTTAATGATGACAAACAGATATTTACTACTAAACTAACCCAGGATGCAGACTCTGTCCTTAATCAGACTCAGTAAAATTTTAGCTTCTGAGTAGCACATAAAGATGACCCCCTCAAATAACTCTGATCACCTCTCTAAAGATTTATATAAAATATTTTTTAAAAGATTTATTTATGCATACAAGAACTGGGGTGTAGACTAGAGGTGCGGGGGAGTAGGAAGATTCACCAGACAGAGTGGGGAGCAGAACAGGCGTATCCACTGACATCCACTGCTGAGGGAGCAGCGGGAGACAGGAGAGGTCTGCTGCGCCCTGTGGGTCCCTCCCTGGCGGGGATCGAACTCAGGCCACAGCTGTGTCAGCACTGAGACTTAACCTCTATGCCACCAGGGAGGCCCCTAGCTTTTTAATTTTAAAGATGAAGGAACAACTGCTAAAAAAACCTAACTTGTACGAAGTGACATATAGTGGTGGAGAGCTGAAGAAAATTAGGATTTTAATGTACAGCTTCTATCTAGTCTTTACTAATGTTAGACTGTGACACCTAAATTAAAACAAATTTTATAAAAGTTATGCATAATTATCATTGGAGCTTAGACAAACAATTCTAGATTAAAATTCCTGGTTCTCTTGGGATTTATGCTATCTAGAAGTGCCAGTTCTTTAGTTCTTTCTTCATTCATACACTCATTCGTTCAACAAACGTGAAGTGTTTAGAGTACTATGTAGAAGGACTATATTAGGTACTATTTTAAGATGTTTCTTTACAGTTCCTGAGTCACGCTTAAAAGAAAACACACCTTCCCCCAAAGAAGGAAAACCCCCAAATCGTGTGATTGTTTCTCAGCGACACAGAGGATCCAAGAGTCACATTCTTTTATATATCGCTTAAGCTGTTTGAACAAAATTTGTTACCCGGTCTCACAGAAAAGTATTATGAACGAAGGACAACGAAAGCGAGACGTCTCCAAACACAGGTGAAGAGAATCTGACCACACATAACGTGTTCTGTGATTACTTGTCAGACTAGGAGCTAAGTGTGTAACAGTAAAGGAATTTTCTACTTGGTAATTTTGACCTGCACAAAAGGACTGTTTCCCTTTCCATCCAATGGCTGTTAGCTTTATTCGTGAATTATAAGAATAATAAACGCTCTACAAATATGTGAACACTACAAGAGCCTAAGATGCCAAAGTGAAATTCTCACACAATCCCACTTCCTAGACACCCAAAGCTCAAAGTGATAACGCTACTGTGCTGCCGTCTGCTTTGCTCCCTGCAGCAGGAGGTTTGGACGTGACCCTAAACGCGCAGGCACAAACAACAGCACCAGCCCGCTGTGGGTAGCTGTTTACAGACTGGGGTGGATTTCCACTACACCTGCAAAGGCGATGCTGCACCCAGTGGCCCTGCACATCTGTCTTCTGCATGTGCAGTGTCTTAGGACAAGTCTTAGACGTGGAACTACTGGGAGGGCGCAGGTGTACCTGTTGGTGACGCCAAGCCACCCTCCAGGAAGTTACAACCACTTCACGCTCCCACAAACACAATGCAAAGCCTACACTGTTTCATAAAGTTTGTAATTTTAATTATTACTTTCCCCACAGGGCCTTTTTCTTTGAAGACTCTACACTCTAGAAGAAAATCCTAAATGTAAGTCAGTGGCAAATTCTCAACAGTTCTGTGATGCGTATTTTAAGACTCATGATCGGATGTACTTTGTCCTTGAAATTTTTAATGTGCTAAAGTTGCTTTTCCCTTAAATTTGTGCTGGGATCTTCAAAATAAAACCTAGATAACTCACTATTTCAGAAGCACAGTATTTCTAACAGTTGTCCCATAAGGTAACTTTATATTCTAATAGCACGCACCACGCTCCAGTTTTTTTTCTTGTACGTAATAAAAAAAACACACAAATTATGCCAGTCCTCCTGTAATTTAGCTGAGATCTGTAAGGTTCTGACTGAAAAATGCAAATAATCTAAAGAGCTGAGTTCTTTGATTCCAACCAGTTTATTAAAACCCTGTTCTAGGGCGCCTTCCTGGCAGCACAGGGAGTGTGCTAGAGTCTCAGTGCTATCACGTTATTGCCAGCTACTGCAGCACCCCCCACCAGGGAGGGACCCACAGGGCACAGCAGACCTCTCCAGCCTCCCCGCCGCTCCCCTCAGCAGTGTGTTTCAGTCCATCTGCCTGTTCTGCTCCCCACTCTGCCTTGGTGAATCCTCTCATAACATCCCCCTCTCCCAGCCCAGTTCTTATATGCATATGTAAACAAATCTTAAAAACAAAAAACCTCATTCTAGCAAGTTTTGTGTCAGAGATAGATATCTAAAACATGGTGTCTTTATTTTTAATTACTCAAAAAGAAAAAAGAAGAAGAAACTGAAACTACAGAGGCCTGCCAATAACCATTTCATTAAAATCTCATCCTGGGCAAAGGAGGTAAGAACCCTCTTTTCGTGTGCTGGCAAGAGCACCTTACCAAGACCCTGGTGGAGAGCTGTTCTTTCTCCTTTGAAATGTGTCAAGGCTATCGTGTCCATCCACCCCAAGACACTACTCACCTCCTTAGATTTCACTATAGCAATGAACTGGTCGCAATGCCCCTAAAGGTTAATTCCCTCCAATCTATTCTCATCCTTTCACGATCCTAATCCTTTTAGAGCTTAACTTTGATCTGGATCACGCTTCTATTAGAAACTTACTATAGGCTGCCTAACGCCTACTGGGTTAATTCAAATTCCTTTGCTTAAATGGAATAAGAGCTTCTTCATTAATTAGCTATTCATCTATTTCCTCTCCTTCAAAATTTTATTAAGGATAAAACGTTATTCATCCTGTTTGATATGCTATTTTTTGTGTCTTAAAAAACCCTTAGTATGAAAAACTTTTAACAAATACACAATTAGAGAACTCTCTATAATGGACCTGTGGACACTACACCCAGCTTTACCCAATAATCAATTCTCACAGCCAATTTTATTTTCTCTATAACCTCCCCTGCCACAGGATTTTTTTACAGCAAGCCCTAGAAATACGAGTTGGACATATTAGATACGCAGCATAGAGATGCCACTTATTTATCATGAAAACAAACGAGCAGGGTCTGTTTAGAGCAACAGGTGGCAGTGACAGGGAGAGAAAAGTCACTCTTTTGCAAAAAGATGGATAAAATGCTTAATGCAATTCATCAACTGACTGATAGATTCGCTGAGTAATGTTTAGGTTTTACAATTACATACTACAACTATTAAAAATGTCTTATTTTTTTCTCAAGCAAAAAATTGTAACATTGTCTCACATGAAGCTTGGTAATAAAATTTCTCATGTTCTTTTAAAATTTCTTCTTACCGCAGACACACAAGGAACCCGCAGCTGTGACAGCGCCTGCCCACATGCATTACCTGACTACACGGATAAAATACAGAAGAAACACCAAAGCAGGTAAAATCCCACACGCAATGGCTCACATCTGAGGCAGTGACCAGCTGTTCTTATTTTTAGTGAACAGTTTCTCAGAGTACTAGGCGAGACTCGGACTGATGACAGACTGGGGAGCAGAAATGTTCATCGGCTCAAAGACATGCATTTCCCAGTAGGAAAAGAAAAGGAAAAATGAGGGGGGACCTCCCTGGTGGCGCAGTGGGTGAAGCACCGCACTATGAAGCAAACCGCAGCCACTGCAGCACGAGTTCGATCCCTGCTGCTGGCCAGGGGGGGGACCCACAGGGCGCGGCAGACCGCTCCTGCTGTGCCCGCTGCTCCCCTCAGCAGTGTACTTCCGTTGATCTGCCTGTTCTGCTCCCTGCTCTCTGTGGTGAACCTCCTCACCCCCCCCCCCACGCCTCTGGCCTGTACCCCAGTGCTTGTATGCATAAATAAATAAATCTTAAAAAAAAGAAAAAGAAAAGTTAAAATAAGTGCCACAGAACACTGTGTATGCACGGCTCCTACTGGCGCCAAAAGGTATACCTGTGCTAAAGTCCAGTTGGAAAATGGGTCAAAACCACTGTCACGCGAATACACTATAAGAGGGCACATTATGTTGCCAAAACTGTAACTTAAATTGGCGACAATAAAATACTTAGAATGGTATAGAACTTCAAAGTAACAGTGGTGGAAAAAATGAATGACTAACTCAGTGAATGACTGATTACATATATAAATAAATAAAAATATATCATCTAAGCAAAAAGCTGGCTTATATTAACTCCCATGGGGTTACTGAGTAAAATGAAATCTTTGGAATTGTGCATGCATTATTTCTCTAAAAGTCCAAAAGGATGAACATGCTAATCATGAAAATTATTTAACTTATGGATGGTAAAATTTTCCTCTGGAGAGCTTAACACGAAAAATTATTTTAAAAACCTTGAAACAGATGCTCATCTTTGATCCAGTTTCAGTAAACATTTCAGCTGTATTTGGGCCAAAATTCTCATCCATTAATTAATACTTATAAAAAAGTTACTCCCAGGAGACTGACAAAATAGTACTTTTTAGTTAATGAATAGAACTGGCATAGTAAGCTGCTCCAAATTCTTATGCAAAATACAATCACAACCATACACCATGCTCAATTTCCCCAATTATTTTCTAGTCTCCTTTAACGAATTCTGTTGTTTTTTTTCCCTGTTAAGTCAGTCTGACCCTAGGCAAAGTCCAGTACTGTAGCCCTGAATAAAGTGGAACAAAACACGAAGTATCTTAGGTTTCCATCTACCTGCCTTTGTTTTTTTTTTTTTAAGATTTTATTTATTTATGCATGTAAGAACTGGGGTATAGGCCTGAGATGGGGGGTGATGGTGAGAGGATTCACCAGAGACAAGAGCGGGGAGCAGAACAGGCAGATCGACTGAAACACACTGCGCTGAGGGGAGCAGCGGGGAGGCAGGAGAGGTCTGCTGCGCCATGTGGGTCCCCTCTCTGGCCAGGGGTTGAATGTGAGCTGCATGCAGATGCTTCGTAGTGTGGTGCTTTACACCTTGTGCCACCAGGAAGGCCCCTCTACCTGTCTTTGTTAAAACGTCTACTTACAAACTTATTTTCTGAGCAAAATTCCTAATGCTAAACATTATTGTTTAGGAACACCATATTTCCTTTTCAAGTACTAAAGCACCTAAACAATTAAAGAACAATCTCTTGCAGGCTACCACTAATAATTTTAGAATAGTGGCTTCTATCTTCTATCCAATCTTTTTGGGCAAAATGTTTTTTGTTTTTTTTAAAGTGCAAAAATTTTTTATCACATAGCAAGAAATATGCATTCTGTGCATTTAGTAACACGCGAGCTCCTTTGTAACCGGGGCCTCCTGGCCACAAAGCACTCGTGTCCCAGGGAACTTACAGAGAACTGACAACACTTCGGCACAAGGACTTGTGGACACTACTGCGGACTCATCCGCAACAGAGTTAAGAAGTTCCTGCCTTAGTAAATATATCAAACGGCACTGAAGGTTACAAAAAGGGAGAACCTCTTGCCTTAGAAGGAGCTTCCTTTGGCCTACTGGGTCAGTCAGGAGGGTCTATGAAAGCGATGATCTCCTCGTACTTATCCCTGAGTTGTTAAAAAACAAAAACCAAAACCAAAACCACGACATGACCCATGGTCCTTCAATTACTGTAGAATTTCTTAGTCCACAAGCACTCAAGACTGCATTTCACATTTAAAATCCCAACTCTCGCCCCACCCACACAAGGAGACCCACGAAACTCCTTTTGTCTCAGTACCAATACTCAAACCAATTCTGGATATAACAAGATCAAAACTGCACACGGGCAGCTATATCCCACTCAAGAGGAGGAGAATGGCAGATCAGGCTGGCGGCAGTGGAGGCTTCTTAGATAGGTAATATGGCGTGGTGAAAAGACCCTGGAGTCACAGGCCCTGATTCATTCTTTGCCTAGTTGTGTGATCACTCTAATTCAGTTTGTACATTTGTAGAGCACCTGCAGCACTATTCTGAGAACTAAAGGAGACAACATAAATAAAAGAACCTAGCAAGACACTTGGCACACTGCACACACGCAATTTTGGTACGTAGGGTCACAATATTAAGGAAGTAAACAGAGGTAATGAGGAAGGCAAATAAAGACCATTTTCCTGCTTTTATGGTGACAGGATGCAACGGAGAAGAGGAACCCGTAGTTGGGAGTCTTGTTAACAGCTTGCCAAGTCCACCAACACTAAGGTTTGTTAACTGCTGCACATGAATCTGCCCTTTTCTCAAATATCCTATTCAATTTTTAGAGAAATCTTAACTGTCTGGCACTGATCATCTGATATTTATAATGTACCTTTTTAGAAATTCAATCATGCTGTAAAATCGTATCTACTGTACATCAGATATACTGTGGTGAGTTTGCCCACTTCTCCCCTCAACCACCCTGTCAGGGTTGCTCTGTAGAATGCACACAGATGTCCTTAAAACACCAACATTTCCTGTCAGCATGTCATTATATGTCTCTGTAAGCAACTCTTCCCCACTGATTAGAAATGTCAAGTGATAATCTGAGAGGACCTGGCCTCGCGAGCACGCCCCACGGCCAGGGAGACCAAAACACGCGAATGCCCACGAGTCTGCTTTAGTGAGACCCACAGAGCCACACCTGTAGATACTTCATCTCGAAACTCAAAACTTTTCATAATGAACAATCTCAAGTAAGTATGAATAAAATTTTATAAATGACTTCACTTACTCATCCATCAACAAATACCAGGCCACAGCTAAACCTGTCTCATCTGTTCCCTCTACTTCACTCTACAGCAAACACCAGCAACGGTCATCTCATCCATACATATTTCATGTACCTCCAAAAGACAGCTTTAAGAACATGTATATACTCCAGTTCCTGTTTTGTGTTGGGGAGGAGGAAAACAACTTTACATACCGTCTTTCCTTTCCTAGAGCTCCCTCCCTTTCATGTATCTAAATACCAACTAATATGAATTCATTTTAGCACTCCTTAATCTCACTCTAGTCCCAATTAAAAAAAAAAAACTTCCAAAAATTTAAAAACACTTTCAAATTCATTTTACAAGACTGCGTTACCCTGATATCAAAACCAGATAAGAACATAAGAAGAAAACTACAAATAAATATCCCTGAAATGAACAGATACAAAATCCTCAACAAAATATTAGCAAAGTTAGTTCAATGGTACATTAAAAGGATCATATACTACTATGATCAAGTGGGATTTATTCTTGAGATGTAAGGGTGGCTCACCATAACTAAATCAAAATGTAATACACTTTAACAAAATGAATAAAAATCATACAATCATGCTAATTGAGCAAAAAAAGGCATTTGACCAAATTCAATGTCCTTTCACGATAAAACTCAAAAATTAAGTGCGCTGGGACATACCTCAACACAACAAAAGTTGTATGTGACAAGTCCAGCACCGACATCACGTGTAAAATGGTGAAAGCTGAGAACATTCCCTCAAAGAACAGGAACAAGACAAAGATGCCCACATTTGCCACTTTTATTCAAAATAGTACCAAAGTTCCCAGTGGAACAAATAGGTGAAAGAAAAGGAACAGGAACTCTTACAAACAGAAATTAAAACAATCCCATTTACAACTGCCATCAAAAAGAATATTCAGCAATAAATTTAACCCAGGAAGTGAAAGAAGCCTGTACTCTGAAAACTCTAAAACACAGATGAAAGCAACGGAAGACACATATAAATGCAAAGATACTCCATGTTCGTGGTTTGGAAGAATAGTTAAAATGTCCATAATACTCAATATGACCTACAGAGTCAATGTAATCCCTATCAAAATATCAATGGCATTTATCATTGCTATAGAAAAAAAAAAATCATACCTTCTCTGGAATTCCAGAAGACCCTGAATAGCCAAAGCAATTCCGAGGAAGAGAAACAGAGGGAGGCGTCACACTTCCTGATTTCAAACTGTAACAAAGTACAGTTATCAAAATAGTAGGACACTAGCATTGAAACAGACACACACAAATAAATGGTACAGAACAAGAACCCAGAAATAAATGCATGAATATGTGACCAATTTCCCACGAAGGTATCAAGACGATACAATGGGGGAAAATAGTGTCTTCAATAGCCAATGCTGGGAAACTGTATATCCACATGCAGAAAGAATGAAACTGGACCTGTATCTTACACAATCTACAAAAATCAAAGTGGATGAAAGACTTGACTCTAAGACCTATCAGTGTAAAACTCCTCAAAGCTGAGTTTAAGGGCCTTGACGATGGTCTTAAGCAATGATTTTTTGGAACTGACACAAAAAGCAAGGGCAACACAAGCAAAAAAGACTGGGAAGCTGAAAGGGCTCTATATAGGAGAAAAATCTGGAATAGGAGAAAAAATTTGCAGACCATATATAAGGGGTTAATATCCAGCATATGTAAGAACCCATACAATTCAAAAGCAAAATTAATATAATACACTTAAAAAAATAGGCTAAGAATCCAAATATTTCCCAAAGACAAAAATGTAACAGACAGGTCCTTGGAAAGCTGCTCAAAACCATTGATGATGGGAACACAAAGCAAACCCATAAGAGTGTCACCTTATACCTGCGAGGGTGGCCGTGCCTAAAAAGAAAAGCAGTGACAAATTGCTGGTGAGGGTGTGGAAAAAACAGAAACCCTATGCACTCTGCGGGGATGTAAACCGGTACAGTTAACTATGGAAAATAGTGCGGAGATTCCCTAAGAAAACTAAAAACAGAACTGCTATATGATCCTGCTATCCCACTTTCTGGTAAATAGCCAAAGGTAGCATAGCCACTATCTCAAAGAGTTATTACCTGTACTGCCTTGTTCACTGTAGCGTTACTCACAACAGCACTGTACAGAAATAAGCTGTTTTTCAATGAATGAAAAATTAAAAAAAAAAAGGTGATATATGTTTATCTACCTACTTACATGCCACGGAGTATTTCTGCTTTAAAAGAGTAGGAAGACTACAACATGGACCAATGTGGAGAGTATTATGCCAAGAGAAGTCAGTCAGAAAAAGATAAGTCCTGCATGCTATCAATACAAAGTAAAAGGAAAGAAAGAAAAGGCAAAATGGCAGCAGGTAGCCAGGGGTTGGAGAGTAGGCGACGAAAAGAGGCTGGTGAGATGGTACCAACGTTCAGTGACAAAGATGGTCCAAGGGGCTAATGTACATAACCAGGTCACTCTGGTTGTGGAACTACACGGTGTAACTGAAATTTACTTAGGGATCAGGACTTTGGGGATCTCACTAAAAAAGGGCAAATAAATATGTAAGGAGATGCATGTGTTAATTCAATTGTTGCAGTTCTTTCACAATGTATAGGCATAGTTTTGTTAATTGCACATTCAGGAAGCAAAAACAAAACAGAACACCTCAGGGAACTGAAAGGCAAGACGCATCTTCAAAACCTTCAAAACCAAAGTTAAAAGCCCGGGGACTGGTGTCTGAAAGCCATCCTGAGTAATACAGTTTCTGATAACTGTCTGAGGAGTACATTAAATCAACAGCTTGGCTTCCTTTAGGTTCCCTTCTTTAGTGAAAATTGTTAGTGTGATGGAATTTATAAAGTACTGGTACATCTGAAGTCTCACTTTTCAGCTAGATACCAATTATCTCTTTGACAGGAGTTGGTTCTTTTCACATAGCAATGGAGTCATGAAAATCACATTGGGGTTGTATTTACAGAATGTGAATCTTACTTAACCTAAGCAGTCCATAAAGACTACTAGAGAACTGGTCAAATAGAACAACAGTAACAACTTGCATTAACTAGATGCTTATTTTCAACAAGGCACCATGCCTTCAATCACTTTGGCGGTACTGGTTCCCGTCAGGCCTGTAGCACATAACCAGGAAGGGACTACTGCCACTTAGCCAAAGAACTAAACTCACCAATTTAAGTAACTGTCCAAGGTTAGAGCAAGAAAAGCAAAGACTAGAAACAGAACCAAGGTTCACTGGACTTCAGAACTCTCAAACTTTTAATCACTAAATGCCACACCAGCTGACAGTCTGATTTATTTGTCTTGGCCTATAAATGTTATATTTAGAAAGTGGCAGTATTTGCTGAAATATAGAACTTCTTTTAGATATAATTAATAAAGATAAAAGATTTAATTTCAAGGCATCAGATCTTTAAAGATTTTAGCTTTTATTAAAAATACCAAATACGGGGCCTCCCTGGTGGCGCAGTGGGTTAAGCAACGCACTATGAAGCAAACCTCAGCCACTGCAGCACGAGTTCAATCCCTTCTGCTGACCGGGGAGGGAACCCACATGGTGTGGCAGACCTCTCTGGTGTGCCGGCTGCTCCCCTCAGCAGTGTACTTCTGTTGATCTGCCTGTTCTGCTCCATGCTCTCTGTGGTGAATCCTCTCATCCCCCCCCCCCACCTCTGGCCTGTACCCCAGTGTTTGTATGCATAAATAAATNTTCTGCCCCATGCTCTCTGTGGTGAATCCTCTCATCCCCCCCCCCCACCTCTGGCCTGTACCCCAGTGTTTGTATGCATAAATAAATAAATCTTTAAAAAAAATACCAAATACTTTGATTTTCAAAGGGGAAAGTTAAAAAAATCCAGGTGTAAAAGTGAACCATTCAAGAAATGTTAACTGAAGTCTCTATCACAAGAACCTCATGCCTAACTGGTGGGCTGAGGTCATTGGAGATGAATGAAAAATGACACAGCATTACAAGAGACGTAAATTTTATCTGAGAAAATGAGTTTCTTGTGTTGAATTGTTTATTTTTAAACCAAGAAACCGCTGGCTCCCAAAAGAACAGAAAAGTCCATTTCCTCTTCATCATCTACAAATACTACTAGGTATTGAAAAAGTTAATAGCAGGTAACTTCAGTAAACTAACAAAATAAATGAGTTTTGTGTAACAAGTGTCACTTTAAATATTTTTGATGAGATGTTAATTCTTCCCTATAAGGACAAAGAGTGAACAGCGTGGAAAACATTAAGAGTGAAAGGAAGGTAGACTTCTCTGACTACATAGATCTGAAAACTTCATTTACAATCATTTCATTATATAATTATAAAACAAAGATCTGAGAGGGTGATGAAACAAATTAATCTCCCTATGCATCAAGGTGGTAGCATAAACACACAGAGAAAAACCCAGGGGGTGTTAAAAGTGTAAAGTGACTGCATACCCAGGGATGTAGCCTAAGGACAAACAATCACTCCTCAGTCATCATTCTTTCATTCCAAAACTGCTAGGTGTGTGTGATGTACAAAGCCAAAAGTAAAAGTGATTAGTGCTGGTGACAACTGAGGTTTGGGGCACAGGGGGAAGGGCCTTAGGTTTAAGTAAATAAATAATACTGAATTCAAAAGAAAAGTTAGCAAGTATCCACAACTTACATTTTAAAACCTCCCAAAAAAGGAGAAAGAGGAGAGGTGTTTTCCAGCGCTATCCACTGCAAGGGCTTGAAACAAGGACCAATCCAAAAGCAACCACTAGTCCCAGCAAGCTCCTAGACTGTGGTCCCTAAGTACCACTTCCCACTAAAGAAACTGACTTTTTGAGTAATTCCATGCTGGGGATAGGAAATATACAAAATGATCTGGGAACACTGTCATACAAAAAAAAAATAATAAAAGACACACACGAGCACACACACAAAACAATAAACAAAAACAAAACACCCCACAAGACCAGGAAATGACTAAGAACTCAGGAGTCAATATGGGACAATTTGAATGTCAAAAGTAACTGCAAGGGACCAAAAACATACCAAACATATTAAAATTCATAAGCACACAACAATAACTTCATTAATCACCTTTGGAGGACGCTAGGCGGCCAACTCATTTTATAAGCTAGCAAGTAAGGGGCAAAAGAACAAATCCATATCTTCTTTTTGCATTCAACTGTACTTTAGGGTAACCAAATAATAAATGAAGGGAAATATTTCATAAAAAAAGGTAAGCAATAATGTATCCCTGCTTCTTAACCATAAAGGAAATAATAGGTTTGGGTTGGGCTGTTGTTCTCAAAAAGTGTTCTGAGAACTCCTGAAGCTCCCAGCATTCTCTCAGGGCTATGTGAGGCCCCCTTTTCGACTACTTATTTGTGTGAGGCCAAATTTTCTTCATAGTCTTCAACCAAACAACTTATCACAAGAAATGCAGAAACAGCTGTCTTCTATTAAGTCAGACACTAAATAGATTTGCAAAAATGTAAAACAATGACACTTAATAAAAATTCTAGAAATATAGCTATTTTTAAAAAAATATCGTTACTGATGTTGCCAGGATTTGTTACTGTTACATCACTCTTTACGAAGCACGCACGCCTGCTATTGAGCAAACCGCTAATCCATGTGAAAAAGTGGATTTGGGGGAGGTCGCCCTACAGCAGAATCATGGAGATGTAGCTGCCAGAAATCTATAGGGGCAGGAAACTATACAGGAAGGTAAAATTTTTTCAAGTACAGATACGTAGAAAACAAAGAAAGGGGGAGGGGCCCTTTAATTAAAGATTCAATCTGACCACTGAAGTGCAATGTATGAAAGTTTTATTGGTCAAATGGAATCTTTTGAACTAATGGTTTAAATAAAAATCACTGGGAGTCCATTTTTCTATTTGTTTCAAGGGTTTGAGAATTATTTGTAATAAAGTAACAAGCAAATTTATCTCCTTCCTCTTCACCAACTAACAGGAAAAGAAAAAGACATTTCTTGAGCTCTAAGAAATCAGGGGCTTGGGGAGGTCAATAAATCAATTCTAGCAAAGAGGAGAATCAGAAAAGGTCTATAAAAGAAACTGGGTTGCTATGTAGTAATGTAATGTTCCATGATCCTCTGTAATTTAGAGTGGGCATGTAACGCCTGCTCCAAACGGTGACACCGAGAGTGAAGGTGTGTTACTCCGAGTCATGCAGTAGGCATAAACAAGGACTGCGCCAGAAAAATCAAGACACAGTCACCCTACCCATATATAAAACATCAATTTTTAGATCACGTTTACAAAACACACTGAAGTCAACCCTCTGGGTAAGTTTTCCATAAAACACATTATCCTAATACTTGATTTCAGAAAACAAAGGGATTATACACATACAAACATTTTTCATCTCTTGCTTAATGTGTGGTTATTTTATAAAGAGAGAAAAGCCCTTTCTCATTGTTCAGTGTATTCTGCAAATTTCCAGCCATCTTTTCACGTCAATCTTTCATGATTGATTGAAACCCTCTGGTGGCCCATCCGTGCCACAGCAGTGCAAGTTCGATCCCCGCCAGGGAGGGGACCCACATGGTGCAGCAGACCTCTCCTGCCTAGCCCACTGCTCCCCTCAGCAGTGTACTTCAGTGGCTCTGCCTGTTCTACTCCCCACTCTATCTCTGGTGAATCCTCTCACCTCCTGTGCCTCTGGCCTGTACCCCAGTTCTTGTGTGCATAAATAAATAAATAAATCCTTTTTTTTTTTTTTTTTTTAAAGTTATACTTAACCAGAGCCTTGCTTCTCTAGAAATTCAGGTCTTCAAGTGAGGCTCCATACACGTGGCCTAGCAGACACCTACCCAGCTTATAAAAGGACACCTTATTCCTAGCAACACTTCTAATCTTAATGGATAAGAAGGAAAGAGGTAAACGTCAGTCAACCAGCCACGACTCCCCAGTTTAAGAGCCTTGGAGCTGGCACGAAAACCTATCTGTTAAGTGGTATGGCTACAGCAACTTCAGAACTCCATATATGTAAGCGTGGTTTTCATCTCAAATTTTTTTTTGGTAAAACCTGATCTTAGTACTGTTTATATAATGTGCCACCAACAAAGGGAGTGGTCTGTTTAATCTCTGAATAGATTTAGGGCACGTCATAGTTTTTAAAATAAAAAATGCTTATGTAGGAAAATAAGTAGCAATTTGGTGCAACTTTTAGCCTCATCCTAAAATATGCAGATATCAAAACAAGCTACCCTTGTTTTGTTCTAGTACTAAGTATGACATTAAAGTTCTAGTTGCCTTAAGCAACATTAAACGTGTTTAGCAAGAACAAAAATAATTAAAAAGGGATTTCAAAAATTCATGAACTTGCTTCCACATTTTCCTCAAAGTTTTTTTAAAAAGGCATTCCACTGAATATTTTTCCGGCTATAGGCACAGACACATTTGGTTTGCATCACCAGAGTAGTCTGCACCATAGAAATTGAGAAAACAAAAATTTGCACATCCTTCCAGCAATCTAATGCTACATTCAGCATGCAATCAATCACGCTACTTTCAAAAGACCTTCTCTTTGTTAAATTCTTTTGTCTTTAGAACTAAAGTTTTAAAAAAGCGCCCTTTAGATTCTATTCCAAAATCTAACAAACACATTCCTCTTCTAAATAACTATCTATGTCTTTTTCTTTTTTGTCTGATTTTTCTTACAAGTTTAACAGCTCATGTTAATAAAGGAAAATAAATGTAACACAAACGCAGAGACAATCTAATCACCTACAGGTCCTCCCCTGTTCTTCCTCACAAATAAAACCTTCCTTGGATACCAAGAATACCAAAACAGTTGATTATTAATTACTGATCACCCTCCTTCACAAAAGTGTGAGAGTACAAATTGTATGCGTTGTGGCATGCACAGAGGTTGGTAGAAGGAAATAGAATTTCTCAACATAGGCCAAAGATCATAACAGGATAGGAATAAAAAAAAAAACCATGGAGACAGAAAAGAAAGAAAACAACCTCATACAAAACTGATCAGCCGGTGCAAATACGAAACACTGAGGCCCATTTGAACATATATTACAATTACCACGTCAACTCTATTATATATGCTAACACAATACTGGACCATCCTAACCAGGCAGAATTTCTAAGAATTACGAAATAACCCTTACTATATTCAGTAGTGCACAACATGCCTTATAAGATTACCAAGTTTTATTCGAGTCTTCACATGTCAGGAGGAGACATGTTGGGAGGAGAAAAAGACCTGATTTCTGAAATTACAGTTCTCTTAAGTTGTCTCTTAAGACAACAATTTTTTTGTTTTGAGGGGTGAGACAGGGTAAAGAAAGCTTGAAGAACCGAAATTATGCAGCCTGGAGAACTCCAAGGAAAGAAATTTATATTTGAAAATTAATGTCACCTTCACAAAGGTAAAGGGATAAACATGTATGAAGGTTTAATTTTTTTAACCGTAAGTCTGAGTAACACAAATTAGCAATTCCCAATACAAATTACAAATATTTCCCACAGAAGAGAGACTACCTTTTTTCAAGCTCATAATATGGTGGCATCTGGTGTTAATAACGATCATGCCAATAGCCAGTGAGACTTGAGTGTGCTTAACAACATTTTTCCTGTAAGGCTAAGAAGCTGAAATGGTCAAGAAAGAGGAAAATACTGAAATTATAAAATCTCTCTCACCACTGACTTTTAAGGAGAAATACCTTTGTATTTACGTGCACAAAAATAAACTCACAACCTAACAATAATAAAAATCATATTAGCCCATCCAATTTTCCCCCTTTGTCCTAGTTTCTTTTTTTGCTGGGGAGAGGCGCTGTGGATAATAATAGCAGGAAATAAGGTGGAGCAGCTGCACAGGCAAGATGAAGTACAGTGCAGTGCTTCACCTCTAGCCTACTGCTGGCTAGGTCTTACTGAAAACGAGATGAGTTGTTTGCGGAGCCAACGCAACTACCAAACCAGGGCGATCAAAATATGCCCCCACCCTCCGCCACTTTTGCCAGGAACTTTTTAGGGCCTCTGGCAAGCTGCAGCCCACAGGAGCAATAGGGTTCACTTGAAGAGATTTCTATTTATTTGGGAAGAGAGTGTGTGTGCGTGTGCTCCAACGTGAGTGTGTTAACCGTAGTGCTAGCAACGCAGGCCTTAGCGCAGGTGAGAAAAATGTCTCGATTGGAGGCTGAACTCAATGCTTTCTATTTTAATCCTACAGCTCCATGGAAATAATCCCTGTGAATGAGTTATAAAGAAACGACTACCTGAAATTTCTGTCATGTAAAATATAGCCCACTAACTTTCATGTTAATGTTGTTGCCATTTCACTGATAAAAACCTTCTAGCTAGTGGCAATGATAATTAACCACTCAAATTTCCCTTTTTGGATCAAAATACTGTATCACCACTGCCACCACCATTACACAGAAAAATATAATGTTAAGTGGGTAACATTTATCTTTTTTTACAGAGGGAAATGACACAAAACTTGTCAGGTCTGCTTAATAATACAATGTGCATTAACAGCAGTTCGTTAGACCATTAACTGAAAACATTTCTTCTTTGCTAACAGCCACAGCTCTCAATCCATAAGCAAAATTAGCATTCCAGCTCCCTTTATGGTCCCTTGCAGTCTGGAGTTTTCACTTGAAGGTTAGTTTAATAACACTGCGATACAGGTGGTATCTCAACTCAAGCAACAGATGTGCTCTTGGAAAAACTGAGTTCAAGCCAATTATTTCTAAAAATCAAGTTCTTTAAAATACATTAAGCATTTCAAAGTTCTCATCATATATACTCCTTTATAAGGAGGAATCCTTATGCAAATCCAGATTACCATCTGATGTGTCTTTGAATTGCAATTCTTTAATATTGTTTGTTCAAAAGAACTCGTACAGCTGTAGTGTTAGCCATTTTAAAAATAACCAAAAATACTGTTCAGGACACTGATACTTTTAATACTTTAATGAAATCTGCCCACATGGCCCTAAACTTTCGAATATTTCATTATGATTTTGCTTAAAGGGCTAAATAACTGACAGATCTCTTCCAACTCTAAAATTCATAAACTGGAGGCAACCACCCCACTTTCCGCAGAGCACAAATGTTTCAAACAAGGCTGGGCCTAACCTAAAAGGTGGGGGAGGGAGTACTCCCTGATACTCCAGGGAATATCAGGTTCTCAGGGCAGTCCAGATGAGATCAAAACAGTAGTTGTCTTTCTTCAGCTAGCACTTTACATGATGGCGCCCCAACGCGTGCTGGAGGGTGCTCTGCTATTAGTGGTATCACAGAGGAGAGAACTATCACCAAGTCTTTTACAAAAGGAAACAAATTAGTTTACACATTCTGGTCAGACCCCACCTCCACTACAGGCATTGTAAGTACTAAAATATAGAAGTTTTTATTCAGTTAGACTATTCTTTTCCCATTTCTAAGAATTCAAGTATCAGAGGCTGTAGAACTGGTAAGCTCGGGAGGTGACTTAATTTAGGCGAGAGGAGGAGATGTGTTTTCTTTGACTCTACAGAAAGCTTTGACTTTCTGCGTTCTCGAGGCGGGGACTGTTCCCTACCACACACTCAGGAACATGAGAAATCTGGGGTTAGGAGCATGTATAGGGTTGGCACAAATTCAACGCCTGACTTTGAGTAGGAGCTACAAACGATTTCTTTAATTGCAGGCCAAACTGAGTAATCTCTCAGGGAAAGGAACCTCCTCCAGCCTTGCCTACCTCCTGCCCCTCCCCCACCAACGAGCCTCCCGCTGTGCAAAGAGCCCTTTGTCCTGCCCCGCACTTATCTTGCTGTTTGGCCATATTGACAGGCCAACTAGAGGCATAATGAGGGAGTCAGTCTGACATAAGCAGCTGGCAATTTGAAACAAAAATCTTCCCTTTCTACTCAGACCAAACCCTGCTGCAGAGGTCTCTGGCTCCTCCCATGTTTCCATCTATTTTTCAAACACAGCAGCAAGGAATTTGGCATTTTCTCTTAATTAGGTAGCACAAATCAAAAACTTGGTTCCGCGGGATAGAAACAAAATGCCTACATCCATGGCTTTTCTGGTGATTCATAACACAGGCCAAGGAGTAGCCCCCGGCTCTGGCTATATATACGTAACTAATATTGCTAAGGAAATTCTTACTACTCCAATTTGCCATCAAAACTCTGAATTTTCATATTACAGGGAAGCAAGAGCACACCGTAGAGAAAACAGCCAGGCCAAACCAAGTCCTACAAAGCAGGCAAAAGTAGCCAAAATCCGTGTTTCAGACATACTGAGACATTCCAATATGCAGAAAATTCCTTTCCCCTTTATATCAAATGTGCTTAAAGTGAACCATACCTTACTCAGCTACTCGGCAAACAAAATCAGTATGTTGGAAAAACTGAGCGAGGCAGGATGGGACCACAAATTCTTGCTCAGTGAGGGCTCTTCCCAAGCAAGCTGAGATCCGGCTTTCCTGTTCCTTTATTACCTCTCATCATTTCCTTCATAAAGAGAGTTTGAGTATTTTTTTTGTCAGAATAAAATAACTGCCTAAATGGATGCTTCCTAATAGTCCCTCCTGCCCCTTAAGTTACTGGGCACCTTCAACTCAATTTAGAGTTAAAAATATACAGCAGGACAGTTTTCATAAGATAAAGAGCTAACAAAATAGGTACTGGCCAGTGAAGGAAACAACAGTATTCTCTCTACTTCCATGAACTTCCCAAAAGTCTTTATTGCAAGAGAAATCCATCACTGCATCAAGCGAAGTTAAATATGCCATTTCACCACATATTCTGAAATTCTTCCAAGGAGTGCCTCTGAAAGGGTGCTTTTAATCAAATCACAAAGGAGCACAAGTTATATTATTACTAAGTATACATTACCTCACATATTTTGCAAAGTTTTGTCTTATATAAAACACTCCATCTAGAAGTTTTTAGCTTTCAATACGAGACAATTTATAAATAAAATTCACTGGTAGGCCTCTCAGTTTCAAAATAAACCACCAAATCACCAGAATGAATCAGAAATTACAAGAAAATTTTATTATATTCATTATCCAATTTTTTCCTGACAAGGTATATGCAGTAATCATTCGGTGTTGTTAATTACAGCCTCAAGTTTCAGAAGTTATTTCAAGATGAGGATAATGTAAAAGTAGTTACCTGTATATGTGCATTTCAAAATTATGATTTTTCCCACCCAAAACCAAAGAATGAAATTGTCACTCTCCCCTAGACAGGCCAGAATTAGCTCAGAAAGTGGGCAGGTAAGTTCCTGGACAAAAAACAATGTAATAAGATACAAAAATCTGTCATGCATACTGGTGAAATCAATCCTAGAAGAAGGACCTCTGTGACCGGTCCATGATTGCATCAGACCCAGAAGGGTCCAGACAGGAAACACAAGTGAAGAAGCAATTATCCTATAAGGTAACTTTTCTATAACAAACTAAAAGGTAATTATATCTATACGCTGAAGGTATTAGCTCAGAATGAGCAAAAACATTTTTATCTGGCATGGCATCTTTTATGTGTGAAACCAGTAAGAGCTTGAACCACCTAAAATATTCCCAAGTAATGGCTCTGTGTCACCAGTCCGCTTGTATCACTTGTATCACGGGGAGACAATGCAAGCCACATTTGTGAATGACAAAACTCATTTCCATTCTTTTTTGGTTCCCTGCCACAAATGCCAGAGTCATACTACACATATAGATGTGGCTGTGGGATTTATGTACATTTACAAAACTGAACATATCAAAATTCTGAGGAAAAAAATATATAAGATGCAAGAGTGGGGGGGGGGAGAAAACAACAAACACATGGGCATCTGTTCTGTGTTGTACGTAACTGGTGGTATATTTGGGTGGTGCTTATCCTTTAAGCACTTCCATACTCAACACACTGTTCTGCTTAATCAGAGATCCTCCAAAGGCCAGGAGCCGTGGGGGAGGGGAGATCACAGAAGGGGCTCAGAGGCTGTCTTCTCAGGTATCCTGTACACCACTTCTGCTCCATGTCTGAGATACTTCTCTGGGTCTGTCCTAAGTTCAGGTGGATGCCAGCCAAATATACATCCATCCCACTGACCTCAGAAGATGAAATATACATAATAAATCGATATAATATGGAGAAATCTATTACTAATACAGAAACTAACACAATATTTCTGAGGTTTATATTTAGAAATCATTGAGACCAGGCAGTTCTTCCTCAGAATTTAAGAGGCCAAATTTAGTAAAATGTTTGGAAAATTTCCATTCAATAGCGGTAAGAAATGAAAAAGACACCATCAATAAAAAATTGATTCAATGATCAAAGAGATGGAGGAAAATATGTCAGTTGCAGAAGAAAGAACTGCTACTTCCCCCAACATTGTGCCTCTCCGGGAGAGCCTTAAATTTTTATGTAAGATTGGTCTTAAATAGATTGAAAAATTAAAACTCTAATGCAACTTACAGTGCCATCCAAGCATAAATTCCCAGGTAAAAAAACAAAAAATCTGCCCCCAAACCAAACTAAACAAAAAAGAAGTCTTTAAATACGATCCAGTTTCCAGATGCTGATGTCCATAAATGGTAGATAGACCATTGTGAACTGCTAATTCCCATTCCCCCACCGATAACATGTAAAACAGCCAGCAGTGCTGCTCCTGGGAAAGCAAGGCCTCTTCAGTCCCGAAGCAGCCATCGCCTGAGTGCAGCTCCCTGCAGCCAACAGCATTAATGGACGCTGCACTGCTGTCCTTCCCTGGAGACAGCAGCCAGCACTACTCAAGCTTCTCACGTAGCAACCAGAGCTCCAGAGCCAGCAGCTGCTGCTGCCTCGTACACTCAACCCTGTGATCCAACCCAAAGGAACAACCTTCTTCTTACCCCACCCCCACTCCTCACACACTTTTTCAGGGGGGAAGCAATGCTCCAGGTGGGAGGACTGTGGAATACTGGAATTAGGCTTTTTCAAAGGAACAGTCCTAAACTCACCCTTTTAGTTTGAAAACTAAGGTCTTTTATCAGGAAAATCAACATCTACCAAATTCCAAATAACTGTGTTAATTATGCCAGCAATTGAGGAGTGGAGATTATGTTTTAGCCTTTAAAAGGCCAAATTTTCAGTCTTTTCTGCAGTCATTTAAACGTGCAGCTGAAGCAGAGCCTGTGTCATGTTCCACCAAAGGACACAATTCATTTTCCTATACATGACAGTCTGAGTAAACCCTAGACTAATCCCATAATGGGCAAGAATTTTTGAAAAGTAACGATCCTCTTGAGAAAGCTGTAGGAAATTCAGTAAAATAAATTTCCTGAATCCTCCAAGAGACCCAGAAACCACTGATTATGTATTTTCTACTCGAGTTCTAGCTCAGACTCCACACATCTAAAATTACCACTTTGAACTTTTCTCTGTGACCTAAAAACACTAATGACATAAAAAACGAACCATCTGAAATTCCCCCAAACAGGGGGCACACGTTCTCCTGAAAAGCTCCCCACACTCAGCTCGGCTGGAGCCTTCCCAGTGAAATGTGTAGCTCTGTAACGTCTACCCAACAAAGAAACGTATAGATGACCTTGGCCACAAGTATGCCTTCAGAAACAACTTGTTTAGCCGACTGATGAAGGAAATGAGTCGAGAATCCGGGTGTTCGCTCAGTACTACGAGCACGGCAAGGCTGGAGAAATGAACTTAAGTGCAGACAAAGCCCAAAGGAACCCAAAGCTCTGGGCAAGAAAGGAGTTACCGGTGGACACACTGCACAAGTAACATGAGAAAGCAGAAAATGCAGGTCATACACGCACCCCTGACCCATACCAGCAGAGCGGGCTGCAGCAGCAGAATCAGCGGCGGACCAGTTATTCCAAAGAAGCGAGACCAGCAAAGGAGCTCAGCAGAATAAATTAGCATAGAAGGGGCTTTCCCAACAGTTCAACTTTCCCTCTCACGCGATTCACCTACTTAAAAACCAGGGTTTCTCCTCGGCACCATTCAGTTCGCATCCCTGGCTTCCACGCAGAGAGAAACGGGGATTCAGAAGGGGCACATTTTTCTGCCTTTAAAGACGCTCTCAAGGATCGCTCTCCACGCCCAAGGCAGGGAAAACGACACAATCTGGCACCGCTCCAAGCTCGAAACCCTACAAATTCGACGGGGCCATGTCAAGAGAGACTGGGGCACACGCCACTGCGAGCCCAAGAGCGTGATGTGGGGGTGGCGGAGGTGATGTCTCCGGTGTGGGGAGGCAGCGATCACCCGGGCCGGGGGCCGGGGGCCGGGGGCCGGGGCCGGGGCCGGGCCGCGGCGGGGACGTGATGGAGGGGAGCTCGCGGCCCTGGGGCGATCGGAGTTGTCACCAGGCCGCGCGGAGGGTGGGGGCGGGGGAAGCGTCCCGTGCATCTGGAGGAGGGCAGCCGCGGCCTAGGCGCCGGGGAAGGTGAGCGCCGAGCGGGCAGCTCCCGGGAAAGGGGGTGAAGAGGCGCGGGGGGAGGGGAGGCGTCCTGGCCCGGGAAGCCCTGGAAGGGGCGCGGGGTCCGCCGGATGGCGCAGGGCGCCGCTCGCCCCGGGAGAGCGGGGTGCAGCGGTGTGGGGGGGCGGCGAGGGCCGAGCGGGGGCAGGATCCTCCCGCCGGGAGCCCGGGCCCGCGTCCCGCGGGCGGGCGCGGGGCGCCGGGGGAGGTGACCCTGCCCTCCCCCGGGGCCGGGGCGGGCGGCGAAGTCGCTTCCGTCGGACCCTTACCTTGTCCCAGGCGCGGCCGGGGCCGGGGCCCGGGCTGCGGCGCGCGGCACTCCCGGGAGGCGGCAGGACTCGAGTTAGGCCCAGCGCGGCGCCACGGCGTTTCCTGGCCGGGAATGGCCCGTGCCCGGGAGGTGGGGGCGGGGGGCAGAAAGGCGGAGCGAGCCGCGGGCGGGGAGGGGGAAGGGCCAGGGAGGAGGGGGCCGGCACTACAGTGTTGGCGGACTGGCGGGACTGGGGCTGCGTGAGTCTCTGAGCGCAGGCGGGCGGCGGCCGCCCCTCCCCCGGCGGCGGCGGCGGCGGCGGCGGCAGCTCACTCAGCCCGCTGCCCGAGCGGAAACGCCACTGACCGCACGGGGATTCCCAGCGCCGGCGCCAGGGGCACCCGGGACACGCCCCCTCCCGGCGCGCCATTGGCCTCGCCGCCCGCCGCCGCGCACCCATTGGCCAGCACGCCGCCAATCAGCGGGCGCCGCCCGGGCCGCCCAGAGAAGAGGCTGTGCTCGGGGGCTCCGGCTCCTCAGAGAGCCTCGGCTAGGTAGGGGAGCGGGACTCTGGTGGGAGGGCGGGCCGGCGGCCGGGGGAGGCGGCCGAGAGGCCGGGCCGGCAGGCGGGGGTCGCCTTCTCCGGCGGCCGCCGGGAGCCCGACGCTGGTGACACGGAAGGGGGCGAGGCGTTCGGCGGCGGACGGGAGCGCGGCCCGCCCTGCGGCCCCCGGGGGAGGGAGGAGGAGGGAGCGGAACCGCTCGGGCCGGCGCAGCCATTGCTCCCGCGGCGGGGGCGCTTCCGGCGGGCTCTCGGCCCTGATTGGCCGCGTCGCCTCCCGCCGTGTGTGAAAACACAAATGGCGGCTTTCGGTTGGAGCCGCGCGCCTGTCAGTCAGCGCCGCGGGAGTGCGCAGCCGCCGCGGGGCTCGCGCGGCCCCCTGGGTGGGGCGGGCGCGGGCGGGGTGGGGACTGCGCTGGCCGGGCGGGCGCGGCCGGCCTCCGAGGGGCGGGCAGGTTCAGTGAAAGTGGCTCCCGCGCGGACGGCCGCCGCCTCCCCTTCCTCCGGGGGAGTCGGTTTACCCGCCGCCCGCGCGGCGGCGGCCGCTGATTGGCCGGGGGCCCGGCCCCGAGTGGGCGCGACCGCTGCGCGCGGCGGCGGGGCGGCGCTCGTCGGCGCGGCCCGCGCCGCAGTGTCTGGCCCCGCGCCCCTGCGCAACGTGGCAGGAAGCGCGCGCTGGGGGCGGGGGCGGGTTCCAGGCCGAGGCTGCTGGGCGGGGGCGAGCGCGGCTCCGCCCCGGGCGCCCGCCGTCTGAAGGACGAGACCGGCCCGACCTGCTCCGGCACCCGGGGGAGGGGTGGGGGCGGGGGTCGGCCTTGCGGGACCGGGGGTGGGAGGAGCGTGCTCCCCAAAACTCGGGCGCGAGGTGCAATCCTGAGCGCTAGCTGCAGTGGAGGAGGCGGAGAGGAGGCCGCACCCTTCTCGGCGGGGGAGGGGAGTGCCGCAATACCTTTATGGGAGTTCTCGGCTGCCTTCTGTCTCCCAAGGACCGCCCTGGGCCTAGAAGAATCCCTCCCTCCCCCGCGATCTCGTCATCGTCTCCATGTCGAGGCGCTCCTTCTCGATTATGGGCGGGATTCTTTTGCCCAGGCTTAACCTGGTGCCTGGGCGTTGGCCTGCAGGCTGGAGCAGGTGGAGGGTTTTGAGGGCGAGCCCGATTGCCCTTATCACACGCTTGAGTTTGTCACCGGAATGGGCTCGAGGAAGGGAAAGGACCCCATGCTTTTATCGTGGGGTGGTTTTATGCGGCGAGACTGCGTGTTTTCACTACTTCAGTGCCTGTTGGGAGCATTTTTTTCGAGGAGATAAAGGGAGATCGATGAAAAGGCACGAGCACACTGAGTTTTGTAGTGGCCCCACTTTTGAGACCCTTGCTGCACCATCCAAGTTCAAAATCTGAATTTCAGGCTCCCCTTCCCTTGCACCCTTAGGGCTAGGCAGCGCAACTCTCACTCATACTTTGAGCCCTTTTTTTTTTTTTTATTTGTTGTTCTTGCTCATCCAGTCCCCACACACACTATTTGGCTTTCTCCTCTGTTCTGGAGTAGCCCAGTGAGTCACAAAACCAGATGGAGTGGTTCCACCACTAATTGCGCTGGCCCAGCCTGGGCAGAGGCCCCACTCTTAACCCGCAGTGCATTTATTCCTGCCTTTAGGACTTTTCTTGACTCTGTGCCTTGATTTTCATTTTATCCTGTATCTTCTACCTCTGGTCTTCTTCCTGTCCAGATGCCAGATGACCTTGACCAATGCCTTTTCGAGAATTGGATGAGGTTTAGCAGCAGCATCTTTTTTACCGCCTCTTGAATACCTCTCTGTCCATCTCTTTGTTCTATTCGGTTGGTACTGGACTCCATTACCCTAATGCTAATAACCTTCGAACTTCTGCCTTCTGATCCACCTTGCATGTTGTCGGGACAATCGTCCTCGCAAATGACCGCTGCAGCTCCTGACTCCTGGTTACTTACAAGGTGAAGTCCAGCAGAGGTGTGATAGGGAAGGGCCCTTAGTGAGCTTAACTCCCGCTAGCAATTTTTTTCCTACTTGCCATGATTTTCCACATACACAGACACTACTCAAGTCACGTTGAGTTCATTGCTGTTTCCCTTGTCACACCTCATGGTAAGGTGGTTCCTCTTGAAATGGTGCCCTTGGTGCTCCTTTGCCTTCAGACTGCCTTCAGCTATCTCCCCTGTGATCTTGCCTTCCATGAGTTACTGTCCTATAAATAGCCAGGCTCCCCTGTTAAAAAATTAGTGCTTTCTCCTGCTCCCATAGCTAGTTGAATCACTGCTCTTCGGGTCATTGTCGTTGCTTGTTTAAATTCTCTGGCTGTTCTGAGCTTCTTGAGGGTGCAGGCTCTTGTTCAGTCTTGTACCTCTAAGCTCCTGACACATTCCTTGATCTAACTAACCCTGAATAAAATGGAGCGAGGGACTTGCACATATCCTTGTGAGATTTGCGGGATCACTGGTCTAGCAAGCGGTTCTGCTTGGTTCTGCAGGTTCTGCTTGGTTCTGCTTGGTTCTGCAGGTTAGCACTGCCCCACAGACCCCTCTCCACGGATGGGATTATTCTCGGTCTGTGTGTGCAGTGTGGTAGTCACTGACCATGTGGTTAAGTCACTAATGGGCACTGGGAACATGGCTAGTATGACTGAAGAACTGAATTTTAATCTTAAATGTCACTTAAATTCCACTGTGGACAGTGTAACTGTGACCACAAATTTGGATTGTGGATTGTGGAATATTTAATGTGAACATTGGTCATTTTTCTCTTCATACTGAGCAGTAACGAAATGAAATTTGAATCTTGTCCATTTAGGCTTTCCCCCTTCCCTGCTTGTTTTATTCTACCTGTTTCTATACCTCAGCTCTACTTAGTTGAGAGCTACCTAACAAAAACCATTACTAGCAGTAAACCAGCCTTGGACAACAGTGTTGACAAAGAGGGTTGACTGGTTTGGATTGCAAAATAGAATGCATAATGAATTAGGAGCTGGAATTTCATTAAAGCATGTGGTGTGACAAGTTTCATGAGAGTAGGATTATACTTGATGTTAATGAAATTTTATCATTTTTGGAGAAAATTAGTTGTGGCTCAACTTAAGTGTATCTTAAGTTACAGGGAACTGAGCACAGTCAGTTTCATCCTGTGAAGTATAAGTGAGTATATTTTAACAGCAAAGTGCTTTCTGATCTATGTGCTAATAGGGCATCATGAGAAGATTTGTTTCATTTCTAAAAGACGATTTTTTTCTACTTAAAATTTCTCTTCAGAATGTAAAACCCTGAGGGTCTTCAAACCCGTGGTGCACACACAGGCTTGCTGTTTAGTGCAAATTCTAGCCCCACACCAGAGGTCCTGAATTCAGTTAAGGCAAGGTTTAGCAGTGCCAAAATTCTGTTCCTTTGCTCATATGCTTCTAATGTAGCCCAGAAGCCACTGCAGAATGCGCCACAATGTTTTGTCCCTGATTTTTTCATCAACTGAACTGGTAGCTCCCCCCCCCCCCTTTCCCAAAGAGTGAATGGGAAATCATTTTCAGTGACAGAAGAGTAGTAGTAGTTAATAGTTCCTTAAACTTGGTAGGTCAGACTGTTTTTCTTCTTAAAAGGAATGTTAAAATAGTTCAATTAATTGGGTTTTTTTTGAACGAGAAAGTTCACAAAACACAGAAACAAGGCTCTTAGGGAGAAACTGTAGAGTCGTGCTTAAGCTCAGCCTCCTGGTGTTCTGTGCGGCAAGGAGCCATGCCTCGTGGTCGGATACATCTGTCTGCCGATGAGCGCTTTCCTCGGGTTTCCTGTACAGCCTGCGGCACTCAGCCTCTTCCTGTGCTGCGCTTCCTTGGGCTCTTCTCTTCTCATTTTAATAACCAGTTCTGTATCCTTTTGAGGTAGAGCCATGTTATTTTCTTTTTTACTTCTAGGGCAAAAATTAAGCATATTGAACACTTGTACTTGCATGGAAAAGTGGGTTTTATAAGCGCTTGGCTTTACACATTTGCAAAATTTGAACTAGATAACATGTCTTCCACGTTTTGTTATGTATGGAGGTTTGGTTTAATTATGGTTTGCAGCTGTTAATCCAGAACATGATAGGCATCAGCATCGTAAGGGGAAGACTTGTTTTAGACCAGTCTTAATTGCAGAGCCACCAACGGCCTGTTAGGTCACACTCAGCTCTGGCCCTTCACTTTGCAGGCTGAGAATTCTTGAGTTGGTCAGTCTGCTCTGCCGGAGCCCTGGCTTACTCCGACAGGAGGCTGCGTTTTCTCAAGGGCACTCTCCGCAGCCAGTACTCCCTGTTCCTGATGGCAATGAACAGCGAATTAACAGAACTGTTAGTGGCATAGAATCGGTTATTTGGGTTCCTTTGATCTAGGCCAGGGTTGGACCTGATGACTTTTTCCTGCTATCAATCTGTGAGCCTTCTTGGTGCTAGGAGAGGCTTTCTGTCTCTGGTATTTCAAAGTCACGGTTGCATTTGATAGCCCTTTCCAGTTTTTCCCTAGTGTTCAGACGTCTCTGACCTTTAATTTGTCTTGGTGCCCTTCGTCACCCTTTGTTTTCTATTTGTGAGTGTGAGGTACCTTTAAGGTTTTCTTTTCCCTGACAGCGGTAGCCCATTTCACAGCAGGTTGATGAACTGGTCGTCTTATCCATGAACCCCACTTCTGGTGGGTGGATTCTCCTTAACTCAGCACTTCACAGACTTTGCTCTTTTTTACTTACTTGGTTCCAGTCTCATCCCAAACATTTTACTCCAGTAAATAGTGGCAACATTCTGGTACACACTTCAGGCAAAGACTAGTAGAAAACACAGGTACATTAGAAGAAATAAACGAAAACTGATACTCATTGAGTGCCAGCTCTGTCCCAGATAACACCCCCAGCTCTTTGCCAGTATGTTCTGTGTGGTCTTGATCTAGAAAGCCCCACCTCACAGAGGAAGCTAAAGCTCAGGCTGAACAACTTGCTTGTAGACACAGCAACAAATTAAGGGCTAAGGACTCGGACTGGTCTGACTTGCTCAGTGCGCCTTTCCGGTTTATGGTTCTTCCACTCTCTGGGACAAGGTTTCAGGGAGTTCGAAGTGGCTGCCAGAGAGGCTGGTTGGTTGGGATAGAGAATTTAAAGGTAGAGCGCTCTGGAGTTTTGTTAACAGTAATCCAGACACAGAGTGGTGTTCTGGTGGACAGCGAGGGCAGTGAAGTGGGAGTTCAGGGGTTACATAGTTGCAGGCGGGCTTCCTGACAGCACTCAGATACCCTCCTTGTGCCCTCAGCTCCTCTCCGCCAGGTGCCTCTGTTGTATGTTCAGCGCATACAGCTCTGGAAGTCTGGCCACACACGTGCACCCTAAAGTTGTGTTGAAGGGCTCTTCAGAATCCCCTCCATTAGTGTGCTCCTACTTCAGTTGTAAATAAAGTAGTGATTGCCTAACTGGGCTGTTTTCTCTTTCAGATTGTTCATTGAGGGCAGGGCTTACGCTTGTTTGTGGCTGTGTCTGTGTTTGAGCATAGGGAGATCCTTGAGGTCAAACTTTCCACGATACTGAGATGTTAGTTACCTGTGCAGCTCGTCCTCACAGCTTGTAATGACATCATGGATGTAACTGGCTTCTGTGTGGTCTTCAGTTGTCTAGAGTTTCCGAAGGCGGTAAGGCTGAGGATGTGCACCTTAAGGGTTTTTAGAAATTACCTTTGTGCCTAAGCATAGATGTATACTCTGTGGTTCTCATGCAGAGTTTTAAGTGTATTCTTGCTATTAACTTTAATATTTAACCAAAACTTACTAGAATAACCATTTCTTAAAATAAACATTTAAATTTTTTGTAAGCATGGATCATGGGCTTAAGGATTCTGAGTCTGCTTGTTCAACCCATAGCTACACCGTCTATATTTACAAGGGGTAAGAAGTTAATTCTATCAGAGTTCGCTGTCTCTAGGAGAATAAGCTCCAAAGAAACTAGAAGAAAAGCCTGCTGAAGTGACTTAAAAATAAGTCAATTCATGACGTTGACTGGAGAACATACTCAGTAGCTGAGGAACTGCGAATGCTGGCTGAGAAGTGAATCACAGGAGTGATTTTTATCATTAAAGATAATTCATGGAGACACAAAATTTGCCTTAGTGGCTTGTGGAGATGTGTCCTTCTGCCTACAAGTGGATGAATCTGCAAACATGGCTGGGCTTGTTAACTTAGGCACGTTTAGTCAACTAGCCAAAGAAAAGCTGGTGTGGAAGTCGGGGCCCGGGCATGCCCGGAAGTAGTGTTGGACAGCTCTTCAGCGCCTCCTCTTCAGGCCTGACATCTTCAGTACTGGTGAAAAGCAGAGGGTGCTGGAGCTGCTTGGCATCCTGGCAAGTGGCACCAAGCTGCAAGTCTTGTCCACTGCAGTGCCTTTATAGTTAAAATGGGGAAATACCAGTTACACGTAAGGACGTCCCTGTGGAAAGTGCGAATCACTTAAATCTGAACCCTGGGCACTTCACGTTAACATGAAGGGTAAAATGGGAAGTTTGCAGCCTCTGGCTAGATGCTGAATGAAGTTCAGTAGCTTTTTCAAGAAAAAGCACTGGTATCATTGTGTTCTGAGCTGCGTCTGCTGCTTCCTTAGACCACCGTTTCTACCTGAGAAATGTTCACTTTAGGTGTCAGAGTTGGCTATTTGGCAGACTTTTTTTTCACTCTGACGAAAGGAAGTGCACATTTCAAGGAAAACAGCTGACAGCAGTTAAACTAAACCTCCAACTTTGAAGTGAAAATTAGAATTTGGGAGCACTTCAGGGGCTTTAGATTTTCCAGTGCTGGTTGTTTCATGAGACAGTGGTGTGACCAACATGAATTTAAATACATAATGAGCTAGACGAAACTTAAAAGGTTTATGAAACTAAATGAACTAACTCTTCCCAATGACCAGTTGAATGCAAAATATGTAGCTGCCTTCTGTGAAGGTGGACATTTTTAAAAATGTGAAATAGTGCCACTGTGAAATATTAAGTCTTGTTCTGAGTTCTTACGTGGCAAACTATTGGTAAGTAGTTGTTCGGGCTCTGAGTTTTAAAGAATGTGAAGAGGTCCTGAGACCAAAAAACCTGAGCACAGCTGTGCCAGCAGTGAACTGCTGAACACTCAGAGGCCTGTTGCAAGCTGGCTGGAGTTCCCGTGACTCGCAGTAGTCAGCCTGGGTGGTGGGGAACGGGCATGCTGGGACAGGAAGGTTTTGGTGGATAAAAGGAGGTGCCTGTTGAGTTTGAGGTGGGACATACCAGGGTAACTGTAGTTGGAAGTTTATAATTTGGGGTTGTGGGAAATGGAAATACCATTCCAGTGAAAATTGCTTCTGTCATAAAATAGGTCATTTTATATTATAGCTGCAAATTCAGGACTGATCAGCAAACAACCCTGAGGCAAAAGGGTGTGACAGTCTCTAACACTGGGCACATTTAATTGTCTTGGGACAGCAGAGACCTGTGTGGTGTCTTTCCTGAACTGTTAAAAGTTATCAGCACAGCCATTTAGAATTTTTAAACTTTTTGACCCTGTTCTCTGAAATTCCCACATAACACCTCCCTGAATTTGGAAAAGGCGGCTGGCACCGTGCTGGAATACCAAGGTGTGCTGCTATGCTCCCAAATACAGTATTGTAAACCAGTGGAAAGTCAGTGAAATGTCACCTTATAAAACAGGTAACATTTTGAGTGGTGTGTGGTACTTTTCCAGCCTAGCTCACAAGATACTTGTATGCTTTAGCTACTCTGTAAACCTTTCAGAACACTTACCTCCTCCCCTCGCCCCCCATCTTCAACTTTTGGTCCTTGCAGTTGAGACCTGGGCCATAGCTGCCGTGAGGTGCCAGTCTATGGTGTTAGGTTCTTTCCTGGAAGCTCTGTTACCACTTTGAAAGAGTGCCTAAAACCAGCGTTTTCCTTTCTCCCCGAGTATGTTGCCAGTCTCAGGGAGGTACCTTTCTCTTGATACTTGCAAAACCGCCGTGTTTACATCCAAAGTACAGTGACTGGCACTCATGACTCACTTTGTCTTCGGGTTGTTACAGGTTACCTTCCCTGTGTCTTCATGTTCCCAGGGTGTTGGAGACCCCCTTGAAAGGTTAAAGCTGGGCTAACACCAAGGCGGCTTGGTGGGGTCACTTGTAACTTAATACTAGGTCTTTGCCTCCTGCTCCCTTCCTGCCGGGACACCTATTAGAGCGAACATCAGAGGATGCGCACCACGAATCTGCAGTACGTTGGCTCAGCCTGGTCGTGTTTTTATTGAGATTAGTAAGAGTAAGGCTATGATGGATCGAGTACGGGTGTTCTGTGCTTAGAAACTCAGCCAGTTCGCAAAGATACTGATTCATTTGTTCAACAGTTATTGGATGTTCATCTAAGTAGGTGCTGTACCAGGTACTTGGCAGATAGTGGTGTGGTCCTTGTGTGATTCTGTGGACGGTGACCAGCCCTCATTTAGAGGTGTGAGTGGCTCCTTTAGGTGAAAGGCGGCTTTATGTCACATCGTGCAGCTGTGCATTCTGGTGATGGTAAAAAACTGTAAAACCCTTGTAGGGCCTCCTTGGTGACGCAAGGGGCACGAAGCTCTCCGCAGCCTTGCAGCATGAGTTCAATCCCCGGCCAGGGAGGGACCCACACGGTGAAGAGACCTCCTGTCTTGCCTGCTGCTCCCTGAGGCAGTGGATTTCAGTAGATCTGCCTGTTTAGTATTGTCTCTGTTGAATCCTCTCACCCCCTGTACTCTGGCCTACACCCCAGCTCTTGTGTGCATAAATAAATCTTTTAAAAAAATAAAGTCCTTGTAAGTATCTTTAATCCATAGACAAGGGCTGTTAGCTGTGCTTAATGTTTCTATACTAAGTACCACCTTTAAATGCAAAACATAAGGCAATAAAGAGTAGTGCTATTAATACTGCTAACCCAGTACTGAAAAGCTAAGGTGAATGCAGCCAGAAATCCCCAAATAAACTGAAATACTACAGAAATCCACTTAAAACCCCGACTACTGCCCCAGGGAAGCACTGTTTTCACAAGGACTTGATGCTGAGGTCAGATGCAGGAAAGACTTTATGCAACTTGTAAGTGACTAAGTACAAATAGTGACCCAAGAGAAAAATAAAAGAATTGACACAAAGTTTTTAATTCAAACATCAGTTCTCTGGTTCTTTTAAGAAACTAATACTGAGACAGGTTTAAGTTTGACTTTGAAAAGCAACACCATCAACTGAAAAGAAAGTCATCTTAAACTTGGCTTGCCGGTTCCGTATTCCATCTATGACTGTATTTGCTGCTATTTACAGAAACAGCTTATTCTAATAGTTCACTGTCTGCAGTCCTTTGCTTCTAGTCCTCCATTTTAGTTCTATATTCACTTGAACAACATGCATATTTTAAGGCAGATGGTAAACCTTACTATTGGTCTTGTGAGGTTTGGTCTTTTCACTGGCAAACACTATTCATAAAATGGAATGATGCTTCACTTTGTGAGTGAGGAAACGAGAACTATGAACTAGGAAAGCTGCATAGGCAACGAGATATGACCCAAGATGTTTTGATTGTGTTTTCTGCCTTTCCATTAGGTCAGGGCACCTTTTCAGCAGTTACAGTGGAAAACAGGAACTTCAGTAAAGCCCGACAATAAAATGTTTTAAACCCAAACCAAAGCATTTTAATAGGCTTTTCACTAGGCACCTTTAAAGCATTATAAGAAAAGTACTAATAGCCCAGCTACTTCAAAACAGCACCAAAGAACAGCTCTGCTTCCTCTTAAGACTTCTGCAGTTGCATCACATTACAGTCACATCTTCTGGTATCCAGGGAAATGAACAGCTTTAGCTCAAACTGTAAACTGCACTTTGGTTACTACTACTTTTCTCTCAAAAGCAAGTTCCTCGTGCTGACATTTCCACTGTCAGGAAGTGCAAATATATTAATCATCTTCGTTCTCTGCATTACCAAGGAATTCTTTCTCCATCTTGTTCTGAAGGATCAACAAAAGCTTGAGGTGTACGTTTCAGGAGATAAACTGCAGCATGCAGACCCCCGATGTTTACCCAGACAGTATGCACCTTCCGCCACACATGTCCCATTCCAGATAATGCCTGTGTACACACAAAAAGCATACAAGTAATTAGGTGACCATCTGCTTCTAGAACAAGGAGTCTTAGTTGCCAGTAAGAACACTGGGGGAAGAGAAAACATCCTACACAAATTTAATATCCCCAAGTGTGCTCACAAAGCCCTTAGAGTTGCAAAGGCTGACTTTCGGAGCTACATACAGCACCTTGGTGAAGCACTTCTTGTCCTGGGTCAGAAGGACGGCGCGGCCTGTCCCAGGCCTGCAGACGCGGCTCATCTCCCGCAGGCAAGCAGGATACAGGTTCCAGTTTCTCTTCTTGGAACCCATCCTGTAAGAAAAGTCCAGTGAGGTCCAACCATTATGGAAAGCAGTATGGCAGTTCCTCAATCTACTAAGAATGCAACTTCCATATGATCCAGCAATCCCACTCCTAGGAATATACCCAAAAGACACAAATATATTGATTCAAAAGAATACCTGCACCCCTATGTTTATAGCAGCACTCTTTACAATAGGTAAGACCTAAATGCCCAAAAACAGATGAGTGGATCGAGAAGCTGTGGTACATATACATGATGGAATACTACTCAGCAATCAAAAATGAAAAACTAGATGCATTCATAGGAACATGGATGGAACTGGAAGGGATGATGCTCAGCGAAGTCAGTCAGAAGGCAAAAGAAAAATACCAGATGATTCCTCCCCTAGGAGGAATATAAGGGAACCAAATAAGGATCAAGGAAAGGAATAAGAATAACAACAACAATAATAATAACAAAGACACAAAAACCAAAAATGAAAAGACAAGGACAAACTGGGGACACTTAGTGGGGAGGGAAGAGGGGGAGGGTTGAGGGCAGCTGGGACCACAGGGGACTGAGGTAATGGTGCAGTGGTGATACGGTCATGGGGAATACATGGGGATTACAATTGATGTCAAATATATATTAAATTAAAAAAAAAGTCCAGTGAGTCAAACAATTGCTGCCAGGAATAAATGTCTGGAACTATATGAAGTGAGAAGTTATAAAATATAATTTGCCATTACATAGATGTCAATGAAATGAGTGAGCAAAGTTTATGTACTGCTTATGTTTTTTTGATCAGTTACAGAAAAATTTCATTTGATAACTAAATTATATCATTTGTTCTCTTAATGAGAATAAGAGTAAGTTCTATAATCCAAGCCAGTGATTCGTAATCATTTACTGTGAGAAGGAGAACCAAGTTTTGCTCAACCTTTTTTATGAACTCTCATCTAACAGCAGTGGGCTAGACAGTGAGTGATACATAACGCTCAGAATGAATCTGCTGTGCGGTCAGGATCAGAAGGTAGTTAGTCCATTACTGAGTTCTGAGGAGAAGCAAAATGGGTGAGTCCATTGCTTAACTGAAATACTGCTCTGCTAAAAGGAACTGAAGGTTTCTGAGGGAACGAACTCAAAATACAGGTTTAGAAGACGAGCGGGCACTTGTGTCACACTTAGTTAGTTTTCAAGAGCGAGCCCACCTTTTCCCGAACGGCATGTCTGTTACGATGATGTCCACAGAGCCGGTTCTCAGCGGCAGGCTGCAGATATCCCACTGGACGGCATCGATGGGCAAGCCCCAGGACAGCTTGCTGTGGGACAAAGGGAAGTCTTTCAACACTTAAGTAGAAAGTGCTTCTGAAGAAACTACTATAAAGTACAAACCGCTGCTGAAATGCTGTCAGGACAATAGCAAGTTAATAAGCAAAATTTTAAAGTAGCATGTAGGAAGAAAGCGCAAAGTCACAGGATAAAAAAGTAAAATCTGTAAGAATGGTAAGTACATTTTAAAAATGCTTAAGAGTGTTTTTCAAAAGATGTCTACATCTGTTTCATTTAAGAAGAAAAACAGAATAGGGGAAAACAAGATTACAACACAAAGAACTGCAACAGACAGTAAATTACACAACTGACAATGTAAAACATTATTGATGAAACAGATCATCAGTGATGAAACCCTGGGAAAATTAGAAACCTTAAAGAGAAAACTGTGATGAAATAGGGAAAAATCAGAAACAGCGGGGAAACTGGGAAAAGTGAGAACACTAAAGCGATAAGGTGGTTATGATGTGGTCAGGATAAAAGCTGGTTAAATCTACAGGGTTCCAAGAAACCGCAAGAAACAGAGATGTAAAATGAGCAAATATACAGGTATTTAAGATCAAAATGTATGGTATACCACACTACAAACAAGGCCAAGAAAGAAAAAGCCAAGACAGAAAACGTGACCAGTCATAACGAACATAACAATTAGTGATTTAAATCCTCCCCATTAAGTAAAGCTATTGGCTCAAGAAACAAAGTATGATGGGCAATAAATAATATTAGAGCCTAAAAATTAAAGGCAAATGAAACATGAGCAGAAATTAAGGGTTATAATAAAAATTTAAGAAAAATAAAAGGTAATCACGAAAAAACAACACATATATAATAAACATGAATATTATGACCATGGGCACCAATATTTGTAACAATATATAACCACAGGGCCCAAAATACTGTAAAGAAACATTTCCACCAATTCTTCCAAAACACAGGAGACTGAAAGAATGGGGAAGGCCAGGGATGGAGTCATTGCCTATAACCTGAGTGATGGGTGAAGGCTCTGGGCATCGCCGCAACAGAGGAAGACATCTCCCAGAGGCAGTGGGTTTCCGATGCACAGATACGAAGAGATTGCGACTTAAGGACCGTAGAATATTCTGCTTGGAGAAGGACTGGAGGGGGTGGGCAGAGGCAAGGGGGAATTTCAGCAGCTCGGCAAATATCTGGTGTCAATCCTTGTGCGATAGAGGGAAGGTTTTCTTTATGGGAGAAAAAGCCTGTACCTGTAGAAGGTACAGGGATGCCCGAACTCACTCAGCGGGGTGACCGGCACGCGAGCCTGTGAAGACGGAAGCAGCGGCCTCCACTCGAGGCCAACGACTGAAAAGCGTTCGAGGTAGGCAGACTTTCTCTGGGGAACTTAGGCCTCAGAATGCATTTCAGGTTTCTTCCAAACCTGAGACTTCTTTAAGTGCCAGTAACAGAAAAAAGACTAAACAAACTAGTACTTCCATAAAATGTGATCTTACGCAGTCATTAAAAAAACAGACCCATCTAAAAACAAGGAGTTTGAAAATTTGTGAAACTAAAACAAATCTTTAACAGTATTTTTTCACTATGTGAAGAAAAAAAGGAAACAAAGGGAAGACAAAAGGAGCTACATCAGGATGGGAAATTATAGTTTAATTTAAAAAATTCTAATATATATCTTTAAACAAAATGAGTCTCACAATGTGTTCACTGTGGCTACATGTCATAAAGCACTGGGGGTACTGATTCCTTAGGCCAGTCTGAAAAGTGGTTAAGACATGCTACAAAGTATCTTACCCTTCTTTAACTTGGCTCTTGGTCAACAGAGAAGAAATGTTATTTGCTGCTCTATTCACAGCCAATGGATTATTATCACCAGCAATATGGTAACAGTTGGACCACTCAGTAGCCCCCTGAAAGACAAGATGTATGTATTAAAGCAGACTTAGCAAATTGTGAGAAAAAAAAAATTTCAACCATCAATAAATAAGACAATCTGATAAGCAAACGCTTTTCTCAAGTGGCAAAACTACATACTGTTAATGGAGCTATTCCTCCTGCTTGAAATGCCCTGTGTCCTCCTTGCTGAATTCCTTCCTACTCATGTTTCAAGACCCAGCTCAAATGTCACTCCCTCTGTAGCTCCAACTCATCAAGCTGTCTCACTGGCGACATCACAGTAATTTTGGAAACCATGTAAGAACGCCTGGTATCTAACCTTGTTAGGCTTCCTAAAAAAATCTAAGGGATGATCATTGGCTTTTCCTTTTTACAACTATGCTTTTTCAAAGTACCTAGTGGATTAAGACAGACTCCCACTTTACAGAAATAAAATCACCTTCCCCAGTTTATGCTTGTCTTCAATTACCTTTTCTGTTCAACTCTACCAATCTGTTAGAGAAAAGGGACTCACTACTATGCAGTTCTCAGCCTTTTCTGTAATCAATCTAGTCCTTGGTTATTTGTAGTAAGTAGTTACATGCTAGACACAGATGTTCTAGCCTTACTAGTATAATTTTTTCAAAACGCTTTGGGGTCTACAGACCCAGCTCGGTGATTTCATCATGTCTAATTTGTCCATCAGGTCTAGAGCATTCTGGATATATCCCTTGCCTGTCTACAATCTAAAGAAAACTCATTACCTCTATTGGTATTGCCCCTGTTCCACACATTGGATCAACTATTATATCGGTAGGTTGAGGTGCACAGAGCCTGGGGAAAAGAAAACAGCCTATATGAGGGAACTTCATTGACAGCTGAGGCCTCCACAGCAACTATTTCTGAGGTTACAAGGTCAAGGACCTATTTTACTAGCAGGACGGAATTTGGGTCAATATTCATCATAAATGTCAGTTTGTAATTACATGTTGGCTCTATCCTAGTACTTAAAAAATTACAACTAAAAATCCGCTTCAGTTACACCTAAAACCCCATTCCCCTACTAGATGGAATTTAGCTTCTAGACCTTTGCATACATGTGTTTGCATATATGTATATATGTGTGTGTATATATATATACTTTTGAAAAAGTGTATTTTGTTTACAAACCTGTGTTTACTAATGTTTACAAACTTTTTTAATGTTTAATGTTTACAAACATTAAAAAATCCTCAAACATGTTTCCAATAAAACATGTATCTATGTAAGTCTAGTGGCCAGTATGAGATTCAGCATTCTTATAAAGTTAAAGATAATCTTGCTATAAAACAGTTGCTTTACTTTGAGGACTTTTATTTATCAGGTATGGATTTAAGTTCTTTCGATGAATTATTGGCACAGTTACCTGAACGCTATGAGCTAAGTTACTATTATTCTTCCCATTGTTCAGACAAGTTGATGCAAAACCCGAACACAGACACAGAATTAATCGGGACCTAGAGTCAAGAGGAAGGGTCCCTCTCAGTGACTTGTTACCCATGTGTGAGGCAGCCCCTCCTCACACAGGTCACAGCGCTCCTCTTCCTCCTTCCGTTCTGTTAATCGCTCCATGATCTATGCTACGCGCTGCATGCGAAGCAACGCTTTATCTCCCTGACAAGACTGGGAGTCTTAGGGATTAACCCTGGATTCTTATTGTGACACCTGCCCAGCTCAGACACCCCCCTCCCACCCCCGTTCCTGCTGCTGAACACGGGGCAACGGTTCCGGTTCCCTCGGTGGCCCTGTGGGGAGCGAGCAACCCAGCGCTCCCAGCCACTCTGCTGGGGCCGGCGTGCAGCCTTGACTCTCACCATGTCAGTCAGCTCTGCTCTTCCAAGCATTTGAAATGAGGAGCTAGAAGCTGTAGGCAGAATGGGCTGATCATTTGAAAATGGAAACAGATAAATTTAGAGGAGGGGCAGCCAAGTGCACAGATGAACAGAGACAAGAGCCCAGAGGTCCCAGAAGAGACAAAAGTGACAGCTCGGCTTCGGGTGGTTTTCCAAGATCTGATTCCTTCCCTCCTTGAGTCATGGCTTTCAGTTTTTCTGTGGATGCCCCAAGATAAGTATCTTTCCAAACCTCCCACCACAAGTCATTACTTTATAGCCCTTGAGCTAGCTTACTCAAGTTCCTACGAGTTGTACCCACAGGAGCTGTCCCTGGCCCCGCCATAATGCCCGGCAGTAGATAGAAAATGTGGTTTAAAGAAGACCAGGAGCTTGTCTTTAACGAACCCAGTTTCCTGTTACTGAAATGACCTTTCTATGTTGACCTTGACTCAGTGCGTGAGCAGGGTTAAAAAGGAAGCAAAGATTGGACGCAAAAAAATATAACTGACTACCAGGATATGCAGGGACTGTAATTCTTATTCTGTATTTACTCCTTACTAATAGACCTGTAAGGCTCACATCAAACCCATTTTGCAGTCTGGAAAACAAAAACAAGATAAGCTTGTTCAAATAGAAGAATAAAAGAGAGACAGGCAATGGACAAAGAAATCTAGCTCTTGCTCTTGGAAAGGTGGAACGTTCCAGAATGATTCCCGGATTGCTGTGATAAAATGTAAAAAATACAAGTAAAATTTCTCTGTGTTCACTTACGCGTTGAACATTTAAAGTGCCTCTGGTTTCATCTGCTTTACTTCAAGAAATAAAGCGAACTTCGCCCTGCTGATACAGTACAGCCCTCCCACTCAGGCTGTGGCAACCCCCTCCCGAGGCGGATGGGAGCCGTCCTTCCCATTTTAAAGTCAGAGAGCTGAGATCGTGGCAAGTGACATCAGTACTGGACAGAGGGGAAAGAAACTGACCAACAGTTTTTTATCCTGTTCTTCAGGAACTGAACTCCATCACAGTACCTCACAATGCTTTCAAGGCAAAATTCAAACCAAAGGGTCACGTCAGTCCGAGTCCCTTCTCTAACCTCAGCATCCCATAGGCCAGGGTAGATCGAAGTGTTGTCGGACCGAAGTGCGTGATATTCCTTCGGTGGAGACTCTCCTCTGTCAGTGCAATGCCCACGATGATTTCATTCTCGTGGATGTTCAGAAGAACCTGTAATAAAGTCAAACAAGACACAACAGTGTAGGGTTGTTCAAAATGTACTAGATTCTCTGGTGAGTTCTGAATTTCACTGTTGAGCTATACTTTGCTGACTGCCAGTACACAAGCCCGAGAGGCGCAGCTCAGCGGATTTTAATGAGCTGGATTGTGTGCCCGCCACCTGGTGAAGGCGCGCATAGTACCCGCACTCCAAAAGAAGGGCGCGCGCCCTTCGTCCCCCTCCCAGCGAACAGTCACCTAATATAACCCTTCATCTGACGACCACCATAGATTAGTCCTCTTTTCAGACGTTCATTTAAGTTAAATACTGTTTTAAACATTTTAAGTTGATTTCACTCTTTTTGTGTTATTTTTTACATTAGCTAAAAGCAGGTATCACCAGGATCTTTTTAACAAACATATTCTGAAGGTGTATAGATTTTTTAATTAGCATTTAAAACGTTTTTCAACTGTTCTGGAGAATTTTTCAAGCATACAGAAATGCCACAGTACATCATACACTGAACTCCTTCCTCAGTATACCCTATGCCTAGACTAACCAATTGCTGATCTGTGCTACATTTGCTTCATCAGCTATTCTCTTTCCCCAGAGACAAAATATTTTATTCCAAGCTTTGCTGCTAGTGTCATATAGCACTTCAACCTGGAGAAAGCTGAGACTGGGAAACTTAAAGGCCTGGGTCGAAGACAGATAACTATGTCGTTATCTTTTTAATCCAAGTTTAGACAAACCCACTGATCTTGGGCAGGGCATACTGTAAAGTTTACCAGAAGAAGAGTATTCTTTTCTTACCCAGTATTTTTAAACTTGATTTATACTGTCTGTGAAGTAATGTTTTGTTCCAGTTACAGTTTTCTGAACACATGGTTAAATATGAACTATTCAAAGTAAAATTAAAATATGTTCTCCAGTCTCCCACCTAACATTTCTTCATGCTCTCAGCAGCAGCAGCTGACACTTTCACATCACACTCGACAGGCAAGCGACTGTTCTAATGCACTTTATGTCCACCTCGTTTCACATCTACACGCCCTGAACCAGGTATGATCCTCCTTTGTGGATGAGCACGCTGAGGCACAAAGACATCAGCTTATTTGCCAAACACCATACAGCTTGGCAGTGGGGTCTCAACAGAACGGCTCAAGCATATGTTCACTAAACTCACTTGTTGACTTCTGAACCTCGCTGTCCTAGTTACCCAAGTCTTTCTTACAATAGCTGTATGAGGACAAAAAAATGCAAATTGCCCTTTACATGCCAAAAAAGAGTGACTTGTCCCAATTTCACATGTCCTAAAAGCAACAGAAAATGACTTCCTGACAAAAATGTTAGCTGCCGGGGGCAATAAGCTACTGGAGACTCAAAAGTCCACTTTGTGTGGCCCGTGTGTGAATTACGTGTACAACAGAAGACAGAGGACAGTCAGAGCCTAAGAGAACTTAAGAAAGAGGAAAGCTGGCTCTAGGATGAATAAGACCCTGATTTTAGGAGGTCTTTTCAAGTTTTGTTTTAAAATGTACTCTTATTTTTTTTCTAGTAGCAAACTCTACAACCACGACACAGAAAAAAAACTGTTTTAATTTTGATTGATTTTATAACCTTAAAGTCTACATGACGTAGTAAGAAGTATTAGCTTAGAAGTCACAAGACTCAAGTCTTAGTAGCTGCCTTCCATTAGCACTTAGTACATGCCAGGCACTGCACCAGATACTTCAGATGTGTCATCTCATTTAAGCTGCGCGTGACACTTAAAGGTATCTACTGTCACTGGCTCCGTTTGAAACAGACAGTGAGGCAGATGATCCTGTCCAAGGGTTCAGAATTGTGGAATGAAATTCTGGTTCCAGACCTAATTGTTTCAAAAGCCACATTCTTGCTGACCACAATTTATTAATTCTATGGCTGCAGTTTTAACTGTCCATATGACTGGGTTAGTCTGAAAATTCTGTATGTCTACAAACACAGTTTTCTAGAATCATCATAATCTGTACCTACCTCTACGTCAAAGTTGGTCATGTCAGCCTTCCACTTAAAATACTCTTGAACAGCACCCCCAAAATCTCTTGCGGCCTCGTTCGAGGTAAAGCAGTGCTTCTCTCCGGCCCTGTTGCACGTGACTCTAAACTTCAGCACTTCCGGAACAGCTGCCTCTCTTGAGCCTTCATCAGTCTCATCTTTGCAAGATGCCAAATCATCACCTACCAGTGTTGATACCTTCTCCTTGATGGCTGGGTTTTCGTAATAGTCTAAGACACGTGAACCTAAGGAGCTGTCAGTAAGCTCTTTTTTAACCCCGCTCTCATCTATTTTGTCTCCTCGTCCATTACCAGTCTTCCCTTTACTTGAATTTTGACTGATCTTTTTACGCTTAATTTTTTTTTTCTTGAAACTCGTATTAATTTTCCATACTTTTAAAGGTTCTGACCATGGAAGTTTCCCAGCTAACTCTTCGAAATCCTTGAGAACTTCTTCCTATAAAGGACAGAGAATGAAATCCATTCATTTTACTCATTTCTTACCACTTTTAATTGCCTGGAGACCATATTGGTATGTTGGGGATAATGGGAGCACAGAACAAAAGAGTAAACAAAGTAATGCCTGTGATTAAGGAAAATGAAATCTCACTTAAACTGAAGACATATACAAATTAAGTCACTGAAAAAAATGCCACAAGACAACATGGGCCTCAAGATTAAATAAGTAATAAACTTGTTAGCAGGGGTTACCTCTAACGAGGGGAAGTGGGAAAGCAAGGGAAGAAGGGCAACTTACCGCTCACTGACTGACTTCCTTTTGAGCTTTGTGCTGTGCACACATATTAACTATGTTTTTTTTTTTGGTAAAAAAATTTTAAAGAAAAATCTCTAAGCAGTTGAATGTAAAATGAGAGCTCAAAGCAAATATACAAAAGCAGAAAGATGAGGTGAGCCGCGAGAGAATGAAACAGGAGTTAACTCTTCCAAGATAAAATGGAGTAAGAAAGTGCACCACACACATAAAACAGTGCTGGAAACGGAATAAGGGATGTGGGGAAAATCCAAGCAAGTCACAATTAAATGTGCAAAAAGGTTAATAAAAAAGCAGAGAGAAACCAAAAGAACTTGAAAGTCAAAAGTGATCCTATACATGTATAACTGGCATCTCAGAAGAAGGCATTTAAAACAACAAAACAATGGAATACTACTCAGCAATCAAGAATAAGAAACTAGGGACATTTGAAGAAACATGGATGGAACTAGAAGGAATTATACTCAGTGAAACAAGTCAGAAGGCAAAAGAAAAATATCGGATGACCTCGCTTTTAGGAGGAGTGTGAAAAAAAAAAAAAAACAAACTACAATCAAAACAAAAAATAAAAAGGGAGAAAACGAAACAAACAACAACAAAAAAAAACAAGAGAAAACTAAAGGAAATGGGCAATCATAACCAAAAACAACCAAGCAATCAAATAACAACTCAACAAGATCAAAAGATGAAAGATAAACCCAAGGGACCATGGGGGTGGGTGGAGGGCGGGGAGGGCAAAGGCGGTGATGAGATGTAAAGAGCACAAGGGACTGAGGTGACGGCGCACGGGTGAAATGGTGGTGGGAACCCACTGGGGAAAACAAACGATGTCAAATGCAATTAAATACAATAAAAAAAAAAAAAAAACTCAAGAAAAAAAAATAAAACAACAAAACAAAAATTTAGCAATTCTAGAAAATTTCCCAGAAACCAAGTGGCTGTCAATCTCTCTACAGATTAACATACTCTGACAACAAATTATCAACAATGACAAATTCTGGTGCACTTATGACACTTCGAAGATTTTTAAAAAATCATCTGAGCACTTAAAAAAATAAGGGGGAAAGCAACAAGAAGAGAATGTCAGAATGGCCTTAAAATTTTAACTAGGTGTCCCATGGCAACATTTATGCTACATAAGAGTGCACACAGCCTCCACTATTCTTAAGGAAAGGAAAGCATGACATCACATTTTACACCCAAACTATTCATTAAATATAAAGATGAAAGACAAACATTTCTGAACGCCTACCATTCAAGAGAAATGAATCTCTAATGGGGGTAGGTATCTTCTACTTTCGTAGGACTAAAATGAAAACACAGGGCTAATGACTACAAAATAATGTAAATGTGACAAACTGGCATGTAGTTGGAAGGGAAAAGTAAAGACAGAAATAATTTAAGCAGGTCGAAAACCTCTACTCTTATAGCTGGAGGGCAAAGGATAGATGTTAAACTGGTAAGTAAAATGAGGGTTGACACTAAGAAAAAGGAGAAATTAAATATGTCCACCACCGCTTAGTAGTTTTAAAAAATACTGTGTGAACAGTTAAGATCTGATCAAGTTGGAGCTATAAAGTAACA
Organism: Galemys pyrenaicus; assembly: GCA_019455555.1. Taxonomy (NCBI): domain Eukaryota; kingdom Metazoa; phylum Chordata; class Mammalia; order Eulipotyphla; family Talpidae; genus Galemys; species Galemys pyrenaicus. The sequence goes on along the minus strand of JAGFMF010011663.1, from coordinate 4,231,719 downwards.
GCTAAAGAAGCACAGCCTGAACTATCAGAGGGCACATGGACATGGAGAGAGCAAAGGAAACACAGAACGTGAAGACATTTTTAAGCAAAATGTGAAGCATAAATGTGATGGCACTAAGACCAAATACTGTTCACAGCAATAAATAGCAATAGGATAAACGATCTTACTAAAGAGAAAAAACGATGCCCAGGCTGGGGATGTACATGCCTGTATACAAACTAGTCACTTCGTCACAGTTGTAACAAAAGCGAGGAGATAACCTAACAAGCTAGAAGGAACTGATTCCGATGCACTCATCTCCAACCATGACAGCGGTGTGACTGCCAAGAGGCGGACAAAACCACAGAACAGTACACGAAATACTCCCATTTGTGTAGTAAAATACACATACTGGGAAAACAGCTCAGAAGGTAACAGTTGTGACTTCCAGGGAGGGAAGTGAATGGACATGAGGAGAGAGGAACAAACACTTGGTTTTCACTGCTTATGCTTTTGCTCTTTACAGTCTTGCTCTAAGTTCATTTTTAACTAGGCTTTCAAATTCACAGATCCGTTAGGTTTTTTAGAAAAAGGCTAATAAACTCACGCTATTTGTCTGATTACTTAAAAATAAGAGCCCACTAGACAGTTTAACAGGTTTTATATACCAGGCGAAAATTGTAACCACAGAATAAAATCAATGGTCAAGGGAATGAAAGAAGCAATTGTTTAAAAATGTTGCAATTTAACCTCATGGAGTGACTAACTCATCAATTCTTCACAGACACAGAAACTTCCCCCACAGATTTGAAATGTACCTAATCCTTACTGCCCACCTTGTAGATTTCCACAGGAGCCCACTTGTAGTTATTTACAAGGCAACTCTGCAAGGCTGGCTCACACAGAACCATTCCACAATCTCAAATTCACCTACAGATCCAAAATTCCAAATAATGCAAACTGTAGGGTGGCAAAAATGCAAGAATTTAAAAAAGTATTAATTATGCACTAGTAAGTTAGCCGTACAAACTTAAATTTAAAGTGGAGCGTTTTTGTTTTATTACGTGTCTGTTAACATTTATTCAAGTATAGAACTAGTTGTTGAAACTGTGAAATACTTAGCAGCAAAAATTTTCAGCAGCCTGCCTGTCATCTACTAGTTTCTCAGGTATGATTCAGTTGGCAACAACTATCGGAAACCTATAACAGTAGTGTGGAAAGCTACACTTTCAGTTAATATAATCTATTTTCAGTCTGAATTCTTTTAGATCTGGTTTTACATTTTCTAGGCAGTGGGTTCGTATCACTTTGATAGGTTTTTGAATAATGTTTTGGAAATCAACCTGTTGCCCCCCCCCCCCAAAAAAGGAAAGAATTTTGCAGCATACCGTAGTTGTTTAAAAAAGATTATTTCTAAGATAGGCAATAAAACTGAAAGAAAAGTTTTCAAGCATCTGGTCTGGAAACCTGACCAAAAACAATGTGGAAAAACACGAAAGGCTTACTGCAATCTATTTTCAACCTTAAGCTTAAGCAGTGTGGGAATATTTAGGAATCAGATGCTAAATACAAGTTGGAGGCAAAGCTGTTGTCCTAACAACTGAAAGAGTATTTAGATATTACTTTGGCTTTCTTTCAAAAATGAAGTTAGAGAAGAAAGCAGGCAAAAGCAGAATGGTGAGAGAAAGTGTTATTTGTAGATGACACAAACTGTCACTTGCTCTGGTTCGCAGTCTGGAAGCAAGTCTATTTTGGAACCATACATATCAGGAAAGCTAATCTGAGACATATATCTTTTGTAAGAAAGTCAAGCAATTTATTTTACTTTTTATAAATCTGGATGTGTTTCAAAACTGATTTTAAAAAAAACTTCTGGGCTAGATTGTCAACAAATCTCTGCATTTTATTATAAAAGCCTCCCAGCATTCTAGTCCAATAAAAACAGTAGTAACACCAAATGATAAGACAGAATCTGAAAAGCAGAAATACTCTCTTCGGAAAGACGGCTACAACTCAGATACCAAGTTAGGGATGGCTCACCTTTGTGTCCTTGAACTGGAAATCTTTAAATTCCTGGACAACCACAAATAAGTTATCAACCGACCGCAGACAGTGAACCTGGGGAGGAACAAAAATGTTAAAAAACAAGTTCTGGAAAGATTTGTGTCCTGAATCACCCAATCAAGATTTATATATAAAAACCAGGCACAAAGATTTAAAGTGGCCAATACCTATAATCTGTACTTCAAATTTCCCCATCTTCCTTGTCTTCCACCTCTAGGGTTACCCATCAAGTCCCATTCCCCCAGAAAAGGAAAAAGAGGTGGAAGGAGAGAAGCTTCAACTAGTACGTGGCCAGCAAGAGTCTGGAGAAGAAGGGGGAGATGAAGACAATAACGTGGAGCTCCCCTGTGTTTCCTTCATGGTGCTCTGGGGGGAAAAACTATACTGCAGTGTGCAAGAGCAGGGTCTGAGCTTCAGCTCTGTGCTACTGTCTGAGCAACCCTGGACAAGTTACTCATTTCCAAGTCCAGTAGTCAGTAAGGATAATACAGTGGGCCATTCGTCCAGCAGGTTCCACACTGATGGGAGTCACCCAACCAAGGATCAAAACAGCTAGTTAGGCTTACGATGGCTGCACATATACTGAACATATACAGACATTCTTCCCGATCCTTAGTCCCTAAACAGTACAAAAACCATCGCATAGTATTTACATTGTATTATTAGGCATAATCTTACAGATTGGAAGTTCACCTGAGAATATACGTAGTTCATATATAAATACTACCCCGTTTCACAGAGGGGACTTGCGCATCTGTGGATTTTGGGATCCAGACGGGTCATGGAATCAGCTCCCCACAGACACAAGGGGCAAGGCGAGTAGAGTCTACCCTGGCAAGGGTTGTCAGCCACTGAAGTACTCACTACAAAGTACTTTCTTACCTATCCAGCCCACGAGTGTTCGCAGATGCCTACAACATGCCAGACACTAAGAGCTTGAGAGCTACTGGCAAGGAAAAAAGGAAAAGCTTCTGTCCTCATCTCAGTAACTCCTAGTTCCTTCTGAGCAAGAAATTCTTTGATGCAGAGTAAAGGAAACACAACAGCAATAACAAAAAACCCTATCTTTTCATGCTGGATCACCAAAGCTTAAACTTCATCTAGATGTGGAAATAAATAAATTCAGAGATGTAGTAACAAATACTCAGAATTTCTTCCTATTCACATAGGATTCTTTCTGGTGAATTCATCTCAGGAGGTAAAGCAAATCTATTCATCAAACTTACAAACCAGCAGCCAATACGAAATGCAGAAATGGGGGCCTCCCTGGTGGCGCAGTGGGTTAAGCAACGCACTATGAAACAAACCGCAGCCACTGCAGCACAAGTTCGATCCCTGCTGCCGGCCAGGGTGGGGACCCACATGGTGCAGCGGACCTCTCCTGCTGTGCCCGCTGCTCCCCTCAGCAGTGTACTTCCGTTGATCTGCCTGTTCTGCTCTCTGTGGTGAATCCTCTCACCCCTCCACGCCTCTGTCCTGTACCCCAGTGCTTGTATGCATAAATAAATAAATCTTTAAAAAAAAAAAAGGAAATGCAGAAATACTTTAATATTACCTGCTCTGGGAGCAGAGCAAAGCAAAGCAAAGGAATGCCAGCGGTGGTTCTTAAATCTAAGTAACCGTAAAAGACCCACTTAGAAAACTTTTAAATATTGCTTTATTCAAACCTGAGCCAGACTTTCCACTGAAATGTCGAAGTAGATCTTGCCCCGGTCTTTGCTGATTTTGCACAATGATCCCAATTTCTCTCTCACTTCATCTGCAGCTGTTTGCTCAAAGCCAGTTGGTACAGTTGCTCCAATGATGACTTGGAGATGCTTGGACTCACTCCTGAGGCCACTTTCTGCCACTGGGACTGAGCTCTGGCTCTCATGAAGGTTCACGTTCAGGAACTGGTTAGTGGCTTCTTGGACATCAGACATGTTGGCAGTGCTTCCAAGATCCCTAGTAGAGTCCCTTTAAAAGAAGAAGAAAAATAAAGTGCAAACGCTATCACTTCACATTTCAACTACAGGACAGCTGAAAGAACAACGCAACAGCCACTCAACACACCTGAACTGACAAAAGGATCAAATCAACGTGAGTACAGCAGCAACACCTGTACCAAGGACAAAAGGAGACAGATAAGTTCCCACAACAGCAACACTCACTGGCGGATCACTCATGTTGCTGAAAGCCATCTCACATCGACACGTTCACAGTCCCAAAATGGTGCTGCTTGAGCACAGACACACTTCTGCATCTACCCCTTTTGAAACTGGCTGTTAAAAACACAGGGCTCTGGAATTTCAGGTAGACATGGGTTTGAATCCTTGCCCCCACAGGTACAGGCTGACCGATCTCAAGTTATTTCTCCTATGCCTCAATACCCTCATCTGCAAAATGGGAGTTAATACTTCTCGCTTACAGTGGCTGGAAGACTTAAGTGAGAACAGCACCCTCAGGCCTATCATGCAAATGTGTTAATAGGCTATCTTCCTCCTGTGGCGTGGACAGTGACTTTACACGTTTAAACACGATGCACTGAACATCTACTTCTAGTAACTGCAAATACTTGAATGCCCACTACATGCCAGGCTCTGGGACCCATGGATGGGTATGGGAAGATCTGTGAAACGTTTCGAACACTAAGCTAATTTCCTTTTTGGGAAGAAGGGAGGTGGGCGGCGGCTGGAGAGGCGGGGCTCCGCTGCTCACACCGGATTTTCCAAGGTTTTGGGTCTCAAAACAACTTATAGTCCCGTGCCCAGAGGGGCGACACGAGTAAAGGCCAGTTTCTGCCCTTGAGGGGCTCATATCACTGCGCAAAGCCCCTCCTCATCTAAGCGCGGCTGCTAGCGCCCGAAAGGGCGGGTCCTCGCCAGGGTCCGAGAGCCCAGCGGTGCCCGAAAGGCAGCCCACATTCTCGACTGCCAGCCGCGCGGCCTGCTCACTGGAATCCGGCCGCACGTGGCGGCCCGGGAGGCAGCGACGAGGGCCCCGCGGTGGCCGGGCTGGTCTTCAGCCGGGCGCTGCCCCGCGCCGCCGGGCCGAGGCCGCCCCCCTCCCGCGGCTACAGGGCCAGGAGCGCCCGCCGGGCCCCTCCCCCGGCCGCCCGGTTACCGGCCACCCGCGCCGACCTTCCGGCTCCGCGCCACGCCGGCCCTGGCGTCCGGGTCACGCCGCCGGAAGTCGGTCCGTGCCCCGGAAGCGGAAGTCGGGCGCCCGCCAAGGTCGTGAGCGGCGGATCTTGCGCAGGAAGGTGTGTGCGGGAGTGCGGCGGAGGGCGTCGCCGCCCCTGGGGCACCGGGTTCCTCGCGGGCTCGGCGCCGTCATGGCGGCGGCGCCGCGACCTGGGCGCCCGGGGCTAGCCGCAGGGAGCGCTTCCGAGGGCCGGGCGCGGCGGGACGGCCAGAGCGCCTCGGCGAGGGCGAGTGGGTTGCCCTGAGCCGCGCAGGGTTTGAGCCGGGGTGTGACTCCAGAATCCCTGCCCTTTGGTGTAGCTCAGGCCTGGGTCTGAGTCCTCCATGCCCTGCCTTGGCTGGTTCTACCCGGGAGCACTGTGCCCACTAACGGTTTTCTTTAGCATAATCTGGAGCTTACTGGAAAGGGAACTTTTACAGTTCAGCAACGAAAAGCTAACTCAATTAAAAGTGGACAAAGAACTTGAATATATATTTCTCCAAAGAGACCAACCAGGTGGTCAGTAATCCCATGAAAAATGCTGAACGTTACAGGTCAATAGGGAGAGTCAAATTGAAGACACAGTGAAATAATTTTTAGAAGTTAAGACATTTGATTAAAAAGAAATGAATCGACAATTCCAAGTCCCAGTTAGAATGTGGAGCTATGGAATGGTAATGCGTTGCTGATGGGAATGCTTTTAAAATGAGAGGGCCACTTTGGAAAACTCTTTGGCCTTTCCTTAGAAAGTTATACATAGAAAAGGAGAAAAGTGATTCCCTCTGACCCAGCAATTCTACTCTCAGGTAAATAGGGAGAGAACTAACAGCAGATGATCAAACTTAAGCCGGTATGGTGACTGTGCACAGCAGCGTTATTTTAATAGCCAAAAAATGAAGACAATCTAAATGTCCGTTCGTTGGCAAGAGTTAAACAAATGGGTTATTTCCAGACAAAGGAATATTATTTGGTCATAAGAAAACAATGAAATACTGATGCATACTCCAACATGGATCACTTGAAAACATGTTAAGTGAAGGAAAAAAAAAAAAGGTTCCCAGAGTCCACATCATGATTCCAATTATGTGGAATATCAAGACTAGGTAATTATGGATCAAGACTAGGAGGAATGAAGAGATTTGGGGGTGATAAGTAAAGAGTATGAGGTTTTATTTTACACTGATGAGCTTATTCTGGAATTAGATATTAGTGATAGTTACACAGTATTGTGAATATACTGAGAAACACTGAATTGAAATGGTTAACTATGCACATTTGTCTCAAAGGAGACTTTGTTCTTATGGGAAATTCATCTACATTTTCCTCCTATGCAAAATGATAGTTTTCTCAAGAGTTGTTAAAAAATTTAAATATTAACTTGTTGGGCCTCCCTGGTCGCACAGAGGTTAAAGTCTCAGTACTAGCAAGCTCTTGCCAGCCACGGAGGCATGAGTTCCATCCCTGGCCAAGAAACTGAACCACAAGGTGCAGCAGACCTCTCCTGCCTCCCTGCTGCTCCCCTCAGCAGTGGATTTCAGTAGATCCACCTGTTCTGCTCCCCACTTTGGTAAATCCTGCCACCACCACCCCCCACACACACCTGTGGCCTACACCTGTTTTTGTATTCATAAATAATTTTTTTTAATCTTAATGTATTAAAAAAATTAACATGTTGCCAGGCAGATAATTGAGATAGTGCCCTTAAAAATAAAAACAAAAACAAGGTTATTAAATTCTGGTAAGATACTATTCCAAGCTAAAGTCTCTGTAGGCTCTACATGTCAGGCCCTGTTCTCCAGCCTTTAAAAGGATAAAATAGCAAGAATTAGCAACAGAATAGCACTACGTGAGATCTTGACATAATGAGAGGGATTAAAATACGGAAAAGACTACCCACCTCATTCAGTGATATTTTTTTTTTTAAAGATTTATTTATTTATGCATACAAGCACTGGGGTACAGGCCAGAGGTATGGGGGGGGTGAGAGGATTCACCACAGAGAGCGGGGAG
>JAGFMF010011663.1:4190635-4220431 GCA_019455555.1 Galemys pyrenaicus | reverse complement strand
CCTGCTCTGTGTGGTGAATCCTCTCACCCTCCCACACCTCTGGCCTGTACCCCAGTGCTTGTATGCATAAATAAATAAATCTTTAAAAAAAAAAAAAAAGAGTCCTCAGTAGGTGGTATCTTTTTGTATTATGATTGGTACTAGTGAGGGGCCCGGCCAAATAGCTGAGGTCACTGATTCCTCCCCCCACCCCTTTCACGGGAACAGGCTAGGTGGAAAGTTGGCTAACAGGTGCGGTGAACATTGCCCGGAACAAGTGTCTCACGTCTTCATTAAAGCACGGTATTGCTGGTGTCTACTCAGACTTTTGTGAGCGCTTTAAATCGCCATATATATTTGAAATAATATACAAGCATATATCCTCAAGCATTTACAGTTTAGACTTTTCATGAAATTGGTTCTAGTGGGAACTTCCAAAGCCTTTCTGGTGGGGGTGTGAGGCGTGCTCACAAACATGTCCCTTTAAGGCAGCATCTCACAGACCTGAGACGGACGCTTTACCCTTCAGCTCCTGTGTAGTCCCTTTCCAGAATCCTCTCTTTTTCTGTGTGTGTATCTCCAGTTCCTCTCACCACGCCTCTCCTGGATCTTTTCCTTATGTGATCATTCATAAGATCTTCCCCACTGAAGTGCTAGCTTGAACAAGGAGGAGGTTTTTCAGTGCTCCAGAACATTCTTTGCTGAGACCAGTGCCTGCCACACAGAAGGGGTACAAGAAATGCACGTTAAATGAATGAATAATGCAGGAAAGCCCTCGGAACTGGTCTGGTACAGAGTAGACGACGTACATTCGGTAAATACAGCGCGAGATAGCTCAGTTCTGTAACACGTGAGCTCATTCACATTTAAAGTATTCTCTTTTTTTTTTTTTTTAAAGATTTTTTATTTATTTATGCATACAAGCACTGGGGTACAGGCCAGAGGTGTGGGGGGGGGGTGAGAGGATTCACCACAGAGAGCTGGGAGCAGAACAGGCAGATCAACGGAAGTACAGTACACTGCTGAGGGGAGCAGCGGGCACAGCAGGAGAGGTCTGCCGCACCATGTGGTTCCCCCCCTGGCCGGCAGCAGGGATCGAACTCGTGCTGCAGTGGCCGCGGTCTGCTCCATAGTGCGTTGCTTAACCCCTGCGCCACCAGGGAGGCCCTAAAGTGTTCTCTTATTTTTACTCTTTGTCCCTTTTCTTTCCACTTGTTGTCCCTTTCTTCTTTTTCTGTCATCGTATCTTCTCTCCAGCCATTAATTGTGGCTTGCCAGGGACCTTCATAGATGTTTTTCACCTTTTCTCAGAGGACATGCAGAGAAAAGGTCTTGGAGCTTTGTCTTGGGCAAAACGTAACGATCGTGTTTCGTGGCTGACCACAGGAAATTGTGCTGTTGAGGCAAGCACGATTGTGCCACTGAACATTTTAACCAGGGGCCTGGATTATGGAAAACAGTAAGCTTACTAAGGCGTAGCCTAGCGAGTGCCTGGCTGTGCATGTTCCTGGTGTCCGCTGGTGAGTAACCATGCTACTTTTGGCAGTGGAAATGTGAGCAGACCCAGTAAGGCCGATTTAGCCGAGTTCCTCTTCTTCTTTTTCTCCAGAAGGGAATGGAAATGTGCTGCGACTTGGTGGACCAGTTCTTTCTCAGGCTGGTAACATTACAGAGTCCCTGTTGAAATGCAAGTTGAGCTGGTGGAAATCTGAGTCCCGTGCCCTCTTCTCGTAAGCTGTTTATCCAGGTAAATCCCATCCATTTTAATATCATGACATCCCACGTCTCAGTGGGTGTTGTATTCAGAAGTAATTTCGGGTCTGTCCCGGAACTGGCTCTGCAGATGTCTCCATCTTCTGGGATGTCGCACACGTGGGGAGGTGGCTTCTGTTTCCAGGTCGCCGTTCAGATCCAGATCCGAGCTTCGTGATGCTGTAGGCTGGTGACCAGGCAGCTGGGCAAGCTCAGACAGGGTTGCTGCCAGACTTGTGAGCGCGGCATTCAGGTTCAGACTGGCGGGCCGCTCAGACGCCTCAGCCCAGCATCTGCTCTCCTGTCATGGGAGGCCATGCTTTGAAAACAGACTTAGGAGGACAAAGGGTAAGTGTGAGCTTCCTGGCAACTTTTCTCAAAGTTGCTTTCAGCCACGCTCCTCCTCTTCCTCCAGACACCTGCTCACCTTCCAGACAGTGCTCTCCAGGCACGTTTACTTGTTCACCTACAAGGTGTTGGCCCACCTAGGCTCAGGTAGGGGCGTTTTGAGACATGCAGACTGTTGGTTCTCAAACACGCCGAGTGTGTTGGTCTGAAGGACCCCTTCTAGTAGGAAAAGAATTTGATGATGAAGTGAATTAGAAAGGAACAAAATAACCCAAACTACACCATCACGACATGTGTGTTGTGCTGAACAAATTGATCAAAACCAGAAAAACAATATTTAACATTTTAAAAATTGCACATATAAGAAAGGACTTTGAAACTCAGTTTCATATTTGAAACTCAAGATGCTATGAAGTAAAACAAACAAACAAAAAAACCAAAAAGACCAAACCAAAAAAGGGTGTCCCTCTGAAAACTATGGCAGTTCCAGCTGCCCGCATTGTCCTGCATGCAGCGGGGAAGGTGCATCACTGCCAGACTTTCTGAGGCAGCCAATATTTTCAGTAGTTGAAACACTGCACACTTTTTGGTGAATGTAAAATTTTAATTACGCTTAATAATTAGCAAAGGGAGCTGCCGAGTGCTTAGTCACACGTGGAATGGAGGTGTGTGCCCTCACCCGGCATCCCCTTCTTGCCCAAGAGAGAAGCCGCGCTTCATCTCCTCGCGGCTGGCCGTAAGGCTCCGGGGCCCTGTGCTTGGAGGCTGTGACTGAAGAGCCAGGACCGCCTCTTTTCTGAGCCTTTTCTTCTCTTCTGTGTCTGAACCTGCAACTCTCTTCCAAGTCTGTGAGTAGTAACCTGATTCCGCATTAAAATGACCCCTGTGCTGCTGGAGGTGTAGGGGTCGACCAGTCCCGGCAGTACTTGGCCGCGGCTCAGAGTCGTAGAGCCATGCATCCTCCTTGGCACGCGCTGGCAGCTCCACTCCCTGAGAAATAGTTATGACCGTGAACAAAGGTGCGTGCGAACAGGTTTTTTGTATTTCTTTTATATTAGGAAACTAATAAATTACTAAAGGTTCCAGTAATAGGTGATTGATTAAACAAATGATGGTATTTTCATCGGATAGAAAACTGTTTCCATTATGGGTGATGATACTAAGAAGACTTACATGGAAACTCATACACTGTGTTCATTCTAACACATAAGGCAGGAAAGCATACGCAGTGTAAACCTGATACATAAGGTAAGGCATCGAAGATGTATGTTTATTCATAGGAAATGGCTGGCAGCTCATGTAATTCTGTGTTTACGGTGCTCATCTTTTTCATAGTAAGGACTTTTCTCATCTGTCGACAATGAGCGTATATTACTTCTGTAAGAAGACGTGTGTAAATATTCTTGAAATGGAGAGCACTTTGGCAGCCGTACTTAGAAGAATAGGGAGGAGGGACAGTAGCTGAGAGGTCACTGCAGCGTTCCGGGAAGAACAATGCGAGCGAGCGAGAGCCGAGGCCGTAGGCATGCGGCTGAGGAGGACGGGCAGGTGGGATGCGTCGGTAGGCCTGTGAGTCTGCGAACACGCACCATACCTTCAGGTTGGCGATAACAGACCTTTGAAAGAGCCAACAATATTCATCCATTTATAGTCCCTCAAATACGCATTTAAAGAACTCAGAGCTTGCTCTGATGATAGGGTTTGGGCTCTCCAGCTATGTTAATAGAGGCCCAGTTGACCAAGAAAGAGAACAGAAGAGGAGGACTGGACCGTGGAAGTAGACAGTGAATTCGGTTTTGGACATGTGCTAGCTGAAGCTTGTCTGGTCTCGTCAGTAAATACAGAAAGCGGAACCGCCATCGGCCAAACTGGGGCGGTGGCTCAGGTGCCTGTGGCGAGGCCAGCGAGTGAAGGGCTGAGCTGGGGCCCCATGGAGCAGCGGCAGTTCTGGGCAGGAAGAGGAGGCCGCTGAGAAGACGGAGGGGAGTGAGCTGCTTCGCTCCTCATGGGCCGATCCCTCCAGAGCTGGCAGCAATGTCCAGCTGAGCAGGCTCCGAGCTGCTTTCATCGTAGTTGGCTACCAGGGACCCCAGCAGGCCACGCGGCAGGCGCAGGAGCCAAGCGCGAGGGAGAGCAGACCCTGGAGTTTCTGCTCCTCAGGAGCCCTGGCCGACGCCCAGGGGCCAGCGCCTGACCTGCTGGTACCTGCTGGCCGCAGGCACATCCTCGTGCCTCTGCTCCTCTTCCTGCCTCTCTCGCCAGCCTCAGCGGGGTACGCCGTGTGTGGCGTGCCGAGAGTGGCCAGAGGGCTCGAAGGAGGCAGGACGGCCGGGGGAGAGAATTCAAGGAAGGAGTCAGCGGTCCCAGGTGACAGGCCAAGAAGCGGCAGTGCCGAGGAGCCCCGCCACCGTTGCGTGCGGTCGTCAGGGCTGCCCAGGCACAGACGCCCCGGAAACTCTGTCACCCTCATGAAATCCGTCGGAACCCTTAGTTTAATTCTTCCTGACTCTTAAGTTGGCCTTCAGCCAAAGCTGCTGTCAGCAACGGGCTAACGAAGTCTGCCCTTACACTCTCGAGGTTTGTCGTGGAGGGCACTTGGTTGTGTGCTCGGTGGGCGTTCGGAGAGCCGGGGTTGGCTTACGCACTGGAGGGTACGGAATGACGCTGGTAGCCTCACTCCTGGCCCTCGGTATCTAGCACAATCTGTCTTTCTAGGAGCGCACTCTCGGACCATCCTTTCAGCCTGCTGCGTGGTGGGGAGGGTTTCCACACACGCGCAGAGCTACGGCCCTTTCGTGTGGAGCCGTGCCTCTGCTGCCTCTCGCTCCCCTCACCCCACCTGGTGGTCAGCAGCCTGCCCTGGCCCCGGATTTCCAAGCTGCCTTGACCATCAACCGAGGAGTCCGCCAGGCCCCTCTTGGCGCCCATCTGCATGCCGCCTGTGGCTCCAGCCTGTTTCTGCTGCCCTCTCCGGCCGACAGCACCCGCCCCGCCCGCCCACCTTGTCGTCGCTCCTGTGTCCCTGCAGGTCCTGAGTAGATGGCCTTTCGAGGCGGTTCCTACGTCAGAGCTCTGGAGCCCTAGTGACGCGGTTCTCTTCTGTATGCGTCAGGCCCCTGTTTCCCAGAGCCGAGGAGCACTTGAATGTGCAGGGTGGGGACGCGTCACACCGAACGGGGAGAGTTGTCAGGTTCTAGGCGCCCCTTTACTGTTGACCCCCACTCCAGGCGGCTCTGTCCAGCCCACTTACCGGGTTGTGTCCCCTGCAGTTCGTGTGTTGAAGCCCTCACCTCCATGCGGTCGTTGCTGGAGGGCCCCGCTAGATGATAGTTGAGATTAAATGAGGCCATAATAAGGGTCGGGGTCTAACCTAATGGGACTGTGGTCTTTCTGCCCCCTGCCCCATGTGCTGATACAGTGAGACGGTGGCCGCCTTGTTCTCACACTTGAAGCTTGTCAACTGTGGAAAATTTAATTTCTGCTATTTAGCACCCCGTACAACGGTGTTTCGTTAAGCAGCGCCCCCGCCAGACGTCATTCATGGTCATCTTCTAGTGGCCCTCTTGTCTCGTCTCCCCGCCTGGCCTTCCTGGCGACTCCCCTGTCCACCATGCAGGCTGGAGTAGTCCAGCTGTGAGCTGCACTCAGCATTTCTTCCATGAGACTCTTGTGGCCTGTAAGACTCGTGTCAAGGAATGTAGCTGGGCACAAGTTTCATTGTCCCCAAACTTTCCCAGCAAGGGAAGGGACTGTTGGATGTGGGCATAGTGGGCTCTTGGGTACATCAGGGTCACAGCAAGTTTATTTACCTGTAAGTAGCCAAATATCAGAAACACTTTGGGGTGGAAGGCGGGGGCGTGTGGGCTTCTAGCACAGAATTAGTTCCCGGCTTTTATGCAGCAAGGTGTGTCACAGCCAGCGGTCCTGACTCTGCTGCAAGGGGTGGGGCCGCTCCATTCTTGGTTCTGCCGTGCTAGCCTCCTTGGGCACCAAACTAGAGCACGTAAGCACCCTGTCCTTTCCACCCGTTGTTGATGATTCAGCTTTCCATCTGCTCTGCTCTGCAGCGCAAGAGGAAGAGAAGACGGGGGCGTCGTGAGCTCAAATCTCTGCACAGAATGGACTGAGCCGCAAGAGTGCGGCAGCGGTGCAGGCGCTGGAGGCCGCGCTTACCTCACGGGCAGGGTCTCGCCCAAGTGCGCACTGTGCATTCCGGTGTTTGCGTTTGGCTCTCACCGCCCCTCCGCACAACTGGGTTCCTGAGCTGCTCGTGGCTCTTGCCCTGTTGAGTGCGTTTTCTCTGTGGCCTCCCAGAGTCTTGTGGCCCTCAAGTTCATTTATGTAACGGGAGCTCGGGACCCGCAGCGGGCATCCTTCTGTGCGGTCGGGAGCCTGTCTCGAGGGTTCCTGCTGCACTGGTGTGTGAGGAGCTGTGCTTGTTGATTAAGAGCAAGCTGGAGCAGAGTAAGGACTTTCCCAGAGGGTCTGTAAGTCTTCCTGCACAAGGTACTTTGGGGTGCTGGAACCTGGGCCTGCCCTGCCTTGTGGGGTTCGTCTGTGAGGTTGCAAATGGGCAGCCCCTAGATTGAGTAAAGTTTTTTTTTAAAGAGTTATTTATTTATGCAGACAAGAACTGGGGCACAGGCCAGAGGTGTGAGGGGTGAAAGTGTTACAGGGCAGGGAGAGGAGCAAGGAGTCACCTGAGAGAGCGGGGAGAAGAACAGAAAGACTGAAATCCACTGCTGAGGGGAGCTGCAGGGAGCAGGAGAGGTCTGCTGCACCATGTGGGGCCCCTCCCTGGCTGGGAATTGAACTCAGGGTGCAGTGGCTGTGGATGTTTCATAGTGTGGAAGGCCCCTAAAGTTTGTTTTATTTGGTCCTTCCAGGGTTTGGGGTTTTTGCCAACATTTAAAAATTGGGGTATCTCCATACCCAGGCGGGCTGCTTCTCTCTGGGACAGGAAGGTCTGAGGACACTGGGCCTGTATTCTCCCCTGGAGGTAGTTCTCCCCTGCACAGAGATGAGCTCGCGGGGGTGGGGTGGGGGCTGCAGACCCACCCGCACTCACTGAGGTAGGTCAGTGCGGCGTCACTGGGGAACAGGCGACTGAAATACGGTCAAGAAAGCGTATATCTGAGCGTAGGGATCACTCCAGAATCCGGTGCGCAGGGCTGATTCTGAGGTATGTTTCACCTGGCACAGGGAAATGGGAATTTTTCAAGGGGAACGGTCTGAGCTTGGGTCACTTTTGAAACTTTGGTTAGTTCTGAAGTAGCGTGTGTCTTCCCAGTCGGCTGACTAGGGTGCAGCAGAAGGCTGGCGCGTGCGGTCAGCTGCTTCCGGCCTCCTGCCGGTCAGGGCGCTGTTGCTCAGGCTGCCTCTGGACTCACCCTGGCAGTCACAGTCCCGTGGGTCTGCTGGTCTCAAGTGACCGCGCAGTGGGCACCTGCCTGGTGCCTTCCACTGTGACGGGTGTGTAGGGGGGAGAAACCCTTTCCCTCTAGCCTCTGGTTCACTCACTGTGCTCGTGAATGAGCCGGTAAGACACAGAGTGACACGAGAAAAACAGTCTTAACTACGTGTTTATATAGGGAGTCTCACCAAGAAATGAGAGGGTCCTGGTGACTGAGGCCTCTGTGCATCTCAGACTAGACAAAGGAAAGGGGTTTGGGGTCTAGGTAGACAGCGGGTGCTGGAAGGGGGAGGAGAGGAGCAGTAAATGTGCTGTGGTTTGTTAGGTGTTTTGTTATGCAGACAGGGACCTCTCAGGTGATAGAAACTGCCTCTCTTTCTGGTGCTGAGACACTTTTGTAAATGGAAATTTCCTTTGTAAGTGTAGTTTTATTTTATAAAAAGGGAGATTTATGCACTATTTTTAGGCAGCTAATGGGATGGTAAAGAGCTTTTCCTATGTCTGCTGGTTCGAAGTGCCTTTAATTCAGAATTAATCCGTCAAGAGGCACGTATTGGGAAGACACGCCCAGCCCACTCCAGAAGGAAACTAGCATTTATTTAGCGCCCTCTGAGCGTGCGTCTCTGTGCCTTGAAGCTTGCACATATGATCTCATTTGATTTCCCCAAGCACCTAGTGAGATTTGGGCTCCATGTTATCCCCAGTAACCAAGATGGGGTTAAATGCTCACCAGTAGACTACTAGGTAAAGAATTGTGCTATATGTACTGAATGGAATACTACTCAGCTATTAGAAAAGATGAAAGAGTGACTCTTGGGTTCTAGAAAGTGAATGGGTCTTCATGAGGTTATGTTGTGTGAAATAAGTCAGAAAGTGAAAGACTGTTAGTGGATGGTTTTAGACTCAACTCTTTAACAGAGATTCTTGGACTCTGAAAAATACAGTGGTTATGAAACCAGGGACCCCAGGCTGTTAGGGGTCCATCCTAAGGATTGAACTACCCACACACATAAAGGCAAATAAAGCAGATTCTTCATGTGCACAAAGCTCTTTAATTGGTGAGAAGTTCAAAGAGCCTAGAGAGAGCGAGAGAGAGAAGAAGGATTCCAAATAACAGATTTGTGATCAGGCTCTGAAATCACCCATTCCCTCGCGGACCGTGTCCATCCAAACAGGTCTGCAGCCTGGAAGCTGGCCAAGAGTCTGATGTACTTCCTGGCAGGGAACCACAAGCCAGGGTTTAGGCAGGCCCCAGGAGCCGGGGCCGAGGAGAGTCTGAAACTCAGTAGGTGCCATGTCATTCAACATGAGGTCAAGAGGGCTGCCAGCCTCTCCTGCCAAAGTGACTGCACATGCCTCCCCTCCCTCTTGGTCCACCTCAACATAGTGCTTTGCCTTCTCCTTCTTCCCAGCAGCCTCTGCTGGAAGTCTGGTTTGTGGCGTGCTGGGAGTTGTGCTCCAAGGTGGCTGAGATTAGCAGCATGGAAGTGGTGGCAGGTAAAATGGCACCCGTTCTTACAGCAAGGGTGATGCTCCTTCCCTGTAGCAGCTACCAGGGGGGTTGGGGTGGGGAGGGAAGAAGACAGAGGAGCTGACGGGCTGGGGTCGTAGCCCTGAAGTTTGGTGGAGAGGGGGTGCAGCACGTGCACACATGAGGTGTGTAGTTGTACTCCCCAAATTATAGTTATGTCAATGACTGACATCAAAATTCGAGAAGAAAGAAACCCTGTAAGAATGGAAAAAAAAGATTTGGACTCCAGTGCTAGAGACCACGCCTATCACGGGACTCAGGACACCCCTACATGTGGCCACGGCTTGCTGAGTGTCACGAATGGAGAGGCAGGAGGCCACCTGCCTGTCGCCCGCCCTCCGAGACAGGTCCTAACACCCTCCTGGGAGGGGCAACTCACTGTACCCAGGCCCCCACGAAGAATCCTAATGACCAGGCCTTGCCGAGCGTCCCCCAGTTTTCTCCCGTTGACTGAGATAATCACTGCTACAAAGTGAACGCAAAATTTAGTAGAAGACACATTCATTAAAGATGTTATAGAGAACCAACTGAGAACCCAGTCCGGGGGACCAGCATCGGACTTCTGTCGGCATGTGTATCAGGTTTCTCTGAGACAGAGTTCCCATCCAGGTTGCTGGCGGTTGGTGGCCTCAGTGCTTGTAGGTAAGTGTGTGCACAGAGGAATGCGTTGTTCTTTCTCGTGGGCAGGCGCTGCAAACAGACAGTTCACCAGAGAGGATACCCAGAGGGCGGACAGACACGTGAAAAAATGTTCTTCGTCACTTCCAGTAAGAGAAATATATACACTCGTGAGAATGCAGCTCGTTGAGGCCGCCCAGCAACAGGTGCTGGGGAGAACGAGAGCGGGGCCGCTTTACGCCTTGGGTGGGACGGTGCTGATGCGAGCGCCGTGGAGGGCGGCCTGGGTTTACTGAAACGGCAAAAGCGGGGATGCTGTAGGCACAGCGGTCCGTCTCGGTGCTGTCCAAGCAGTGCAAAGCCATCAGTGCAAAGGCCGCTCATTCCTCGGTGGTCAGGCGGCTTCGCTAGAACAGCCGGGGCTGGGAGCAGCCTGACCGTCCTCAGCGGACGCTTGGCTCGAGGAGGTGTAGGAGCTGCACGCGGAGCACTGTCTGGCCGTGAGGAAGGGCGAGCCGCAGCCATCCGCAGCGAGCGGGGCGCTTGAGGCAGCTGTGTGTAGTAAGCAAGCGAGAGTGGAAAAAACGGGTAGGGAACAGTTAAATAGCAGATGACTCAGCGCAAAATTATTTAAAAAACTCACGGACAATAGAAAATCCCACGAAGGCGCTGAGCTCAAGAGGAAGGGGGTCAGGAAAAGGACAGGGAACTCTAAGGGGTGGTGGTGTTTGGGGTGGGCCAGTAATAAGGCTGTTAGCACTGAGCCTTGCTGAGAAGCAGGTGTCTGAGCCAGGGCAGGGGTGGGGTGGGGGGCGGTGCGAAGGTGGGGAGACGGCCTTTAACCCAAAGGGCCAAATAAGTGAAGTCACAAACTCTCTAGAAAGCGGCTTAAAAGAATACATTGTTTTAGCATGGAGAGGAGGCATCTGGCTGATTTCTGACTTTTTCAGTTAAGTAATGACCATTTCAGTTAACTAAGGTTAGTTCATTCGTGAGGGAGAAACACGGCCCCTTCAGACCACCCCTGGACCTTCAGAGCTCATCAGCCAGAGCCGTCTGGGGTGTGCGCTTGGAGGGATCCTCGGCCTTGAGCCCTCCCCTGAAACTGCCGCAGACGCAGCCTGGTGGCTTCTCCCGTTCTGAAGCCACGGGTGTGAAGGGAGCGCCGGCTTCCTTGGCCGTTCCTTTGCTGCCTGGCCCAGAGTTCTTCACAGCGAACAACATCACTGTTGGGCTGATGCTAGCCCTCTGGGTGGCCCTGGCAGGGTGGAGGTTGGCGTTTTCCAGCAGAGCCAAAAAGAAGTGTGGACTTTTCTTTGTTAGTCCCCTCTACGCTTGCCTCACCCCGTTCCTCCGTGACTGTCCACTGTTCCTCAGACCGAGCACACGCCCTCGGGTCTGTCGCTTTGGTCTGCCTTTCTTCCAGAAGGCTCCCCTGTCACATCAAACTCAGATTAAATGTGTCTCCTTTTCGAGGTTAGTCTGTCTTGGTCATGTAACTTTCACACCTAGTCAGCCACTCTGAGAGGGCCAGGGAGGACCTTCCCTCTCCCGCACCTGCTTCTCTACCCACGGCGAGCGCCCAGCACTCAGGGTAGTGAAACCGCGCGGCAGGGGCGCCGACGTGTGAGCACACGCGTGACGCGGGCAGCGAAGGAGGTGCTTCTGTCGTATTTTCTAGACCAGCACGACCGAGGCCCTACATCAGTCGGCCAGGCCTGCGGCCCACAGGGTTACGCCTGGCGTTCGGTGTGCAGTGTGTCGCTCGAGAGTGTGAAGGCAAAGGGAGAGACATGGGCCACTGGAGGCTGAAGGACCTAGTAGGCACGTTGTAAGTGCTGCTGACTTGGTTGAGTGTCGACATCAGGCCAAGCACTCAGAAGACTGCGCTCTTGGGTGGTGGGCATGTGAAATTTGTCTAAAACCTCTCGGTGTCTGGGGCGTCGGGATTCCCTCGTTTGGAGGCTCCGAAGTAGGTGGTGCCAGCGCCTCTGACCTGTAGCAGGAGGGCAGAATGTTCCTGCTCACAGCTGACTTGTGCTCCAAAATGTGTGACATTCCCAAGGTCGCTCTCCCTGCACAGCTAAAGAGCTTCCTGGGGGTTTTCCTTTCCAACTACCTGGTGGAGCCTGACTGCCAGCCCCGAGCCCGAGCCCGAGCCCGAGCGGTGCTCCAGCGTGAACGTGGTTCAGTACTTCTGTGCGATGTAGCAAAGGGCCTATGGCTGATCTAGGGAGCAGACCCTGGAACAAAGTCCCTTTCTAAGAGGAGGGATGGCCTGACTGAGGAGTGGGAAAATGGCGGAAGAGGGCACCCTTGTGCTCAGTTTCCAGCTCTGTCCTGGTGATTCCCACGTCAATCTGTCACCGTGGTGAGGTCTCTCACACACGTCTCGGAGCTTCAAGAGAGCTGCGTCCTTTCAGACCTCTGTCTGCTGTGACCCCAGACAAGCTGTGAAAAGGGAACTACTGTGTCTTTTCCTCAAAAACCCGTCTTTCCTTCCAATTTTTCTGGCAGTGGCAATATATTCTTTCACTTACCAAGCTCCAGCTTTTAGAGTCCTACTACTATTTTCTATCCATTTACATAGACGAGAACTTTTCTAGAAAGTGTTTCACGTCCTTCCTCTTCTCTGCCCCATCCCCACCCACAGGCAAGATGGCCCGGGACTTGATGGTTAGAGAACCTCTTCGTGTTCACTCTTCTGGACTCTCTCATCAC
Source organism: Galemys pyrenaicus (assembly GCA_019455555.1). Classification (NCBI taxonomy): domain Eukaryota; kingdom Metazoa; phylum Chordata; class Mammalia; order Eulipotyphla; family Talpidae; genus Galemys; species Galemys pyrenaicus. The sequence continues at coordinate 4,208,069 of JAGFMF010011663.1, read as the reverse complement.
TGCACCCCACCGCCAGGGTCATCGCACAGAAATCCTGCTTCCTCTTCCCAGGTCCCTAAGCTGTAGTGCCTTCTTAGGCTTGGGGTGGCTTTTCCTTAAGTGTGTTGTTGAAAAGTCAGTTGCATGGGAAATTAATAGGTGTTAAGGTAAAAACAGATTCTGTGATTAACTGCCACGGAAATGCTAAGTTGGCAAAATCCTCCTGCAGGATGATTCCCAGCGTCGACAGATCACTATACCATATTACAAAGTGTTTTCTAAGACTCAGACTGTTTCTGGTGGGATATTCCGCATTGGTCTGATCCTCAGCGACCATGTTTTAGAAACTCTGGTCCATGGATTCATGCAGTGATGGTTAATTTTGTATGTCTACTTGCCCGGGCTGTGGGGTGCCCAGATATTTGGTCAAAATTTATTCTGAACGATTCTGTGAGGCAACTTGTGATGAAGTTAATATTTATTTATTTATTTTTTTGAAGTTAATATTTAAACTGGTAGACTGAGTAAAGCAGTTTCCCCTCCTTAGTGGAAACTGGTGGGTCTCATCCAGTCAGTTGATCAAAATGTAGGTGGGCCTCATCTAGTCAGCTGATCAAAGAGCAGAGCAAAAAGACTCACCCTTCAGCAAGCAAGAATCCCGCTTGCCTGGCTGCCTTTGAACTGGGACATCAGCTTTTCCTGACTTCAGACTTAAGCTGCAGCACCAGCTCTGGAGGCTGCCAGCCTTTGAGTAGAACTGCAGTGTCAGTTCTCCTGGGTTACCAACTTGCTGACTCAGTCTGCAGATCTTGGCAATTGTGAGTCTCCAAATTGTGTGAGCCATTTCCTCGTAAGTGACTCTTTAAAAGCTCTCTCCTATCTGTACATTTCTACCCCGCACCTGTACCTGTAAATCTCCTGCTGGTTCCTTTCTCTGGAGACCCCTGACTTCTACTTTCCCACCTGCTTATGCAAGGCTGTTTAAAATCAGACTCTTTTCTGCCAGTTTGAGTCTACCTACTTCTATTGCCCAGCACATAACCTGCTGCTTCAGGTAAGTTTATCTACCCATTGTTTCTAAACACCCCTTGTAAAATTAACCTCCAACCTTTTCTAAACTGTTTCTTTGCTTATTAGCACTTAACCCTCCCTTTTCCTGTATGTTTACATTCTACCCATCTTTCTCACCCTCCTTCCCTTATTCCCTTTCTTTTAAATACACTTTCCGAAGAGAAGTCCTAAGAAGCATTGAATTGCCTTCATTCTGAGTACTGTGCGCTGCAGAAATGACTGGAATGTGAAGCTGCTGGAATTTCAAGGAAGGAAGACTTGGAGGAAGTTCCCCTTATAAGAGAGTAGGTAAAAAAGTAAGACTCTCCCAGCTCCCGCAGTGCTTCCCCCAGAGACATTTCCAGCCACTGGTTTCTCTTTTTCCTTGTTTTCCTGGCCTGAGGGAGTCCCAGGTTTTAAAGTAGAGTCACTTGCATTAAAAGTCCTGGAGACCAAGCTGCCCCTGAGGCCATGTCAGTCAGTCCCTGGGGGTGGGCCTGCTGTCAGTCTCTTGCCAGGTTCTCCCTGATTCTCGGGCAAAGCAGGGCCAGAGAACTAGTGTGGAGTCTTCGTGGTCAGAAGGTGCTGCGCTCCGCTGTGGCCCTCTCGCTCTGTGTCACACCGTCTGGCTTCTGTGATCTGTCGGATTGAAGATGGAAGCCTTTGGCTTGCCTGGTGATGCCCAGGGGGGAAATTCTTTGGTTTGGAAAGGCCATTGATTGCTCGTGCCAGTCTTCCTCTCCCCAAGCGGGAGAGCTGTGCTTCTGTGCGCACATCAGGCCCCGCAGGCTCTCAGAGCCCACTGTGGCCGCTGCCAGGGTCTGAATCAGCAGTTGCGGGGTGGCGCCCACACATGCATCCGCATTTACGAGGAATTGTCACATGATGCTGCGGCTGGTCGAGGACCACCCCTTGAGAACCAAAGACCCAGAGGACCTGGACTAAGGAAGAGAGCCCGGTGGGCCTGACTTGGGCCCTGGGGACGTGGGGAAGCGTAATCGGATGAGCAGGGAAGTGGAAGACCAGCTGCAAACATCACTACACCTGCAGGTTAGCAGTTGGTGGCCAGACCCCACATCCAGCCCACAGACGTGTTCTGGAGTCACGCAGTGTTTTCTGTAAGGAGAAAAGTTCGGGCTGTTTAGAAGTCAGCAACTTACCCAATACACGTTTACACACAGACAACGTTGATTTTTCAAGAAAAGCATGTCGGCAGAAAGGGCAGTTTTCCTCCATGGTGCCCTTTGACAGGAATCCAGGAGAGCTGCCTGCTGTCCTTGGGCGTGCCCAGCAGACCTTCTGAGTGCGTGTGCTGCGGCGCGGGCTCAGGCAGGACGGCAGAGGAACTGCACAGCCAAACAGTGGCGCGGCGGACGGGCGTCCCGCTCGCTGGAAGGATGGCGCAGGGAGTGGCAGAGTGGCCAGGCCGCCCACGTGAGCATTCGAAGCCAGGAGGCAGCCTGGCGGGTTTTACTGTGGTCCAGCACCGCAAGCTGGAGTTCAGTTTCTAGTAGGAAGAGTGAGTCACTGAGGTAAAAAATGTAATTACTCTCGGGGGCTGGATTCTGGTCCCAAGGTATTCTGACCTAAAGATCTGCGGACGCCCCTGTGTGTGGAGGAATACTGGCTCAGTAGCTCAGGACTTCTACGGGACGCGCTGTGGAGAGGCAGGGGTGGCTGCCATCTCTTAGTCTTGTTTAACTGGCTCCTTGGTTATGGGCGCGGTTGAAAGCCCGGTTTAACCTGCAGGCAGAAGGCTTTTGCACAGCTGTTTCACAGAACAGGCCGATCCTGCCAGGACTTCCGGTGCACGCAGATGACTCTGCTCTGGTGCCTGCTAGACCAGGGAGCTGGGAGTCCCAGGAAGTTTTCCTCCCGACATTTATGACACGTGTCCATTGCACTGTCACTGGGTTACGCTACCACGCTCTGGGGGGTTTGCTGTGTGGCAGCAGCTTCTTGGCGCAGCAGCTGGCAGTGCCCCAAAGGTCTGCGCTGCTCGCTCGTTCCTCCCAGACCCCTCCTACAGCTGCACTTGTAGGCAAGTGACCTGACAGCCTTTGCAGCCTTGTTTACCTTCACGGTCACCGAACACACCTTGCTAGGTCAGCTGGGGTTAAGTCTCCATTTTGCAGATGAGGAAACTGAGGTCTGGAGAGCTAAGGGACAGCCCGAGAGTCACAGAGGAAGAGCAGGAGGGGAGCCACCACCTCTCACGTCTTCAGTGCTTGTCCCCTTTGGGCTGGGAAATCAGCCATTAGTGTCTTTGTATCTTTGAGAAAGGAAATCAACCTTCCGAAGGCCCTGCTGACACCAAGGCCACGCCCTCGAAGTCTACCAGGCGCACTGTCTTTGTGGAGGGGTCTTCATGTATTGAGAATACTGTCTGCCAGGTGCCTCATGTGTGCACAGAGGGTCTTAGCAAGAAATCTTCCTGTGCTTATTATCTACACTGTCTCTAGAGCATTCTGATGGCCTCTTCCTCCTTTCCTCACTCCTCACAATGAGACTAGATCGTTTCAGCTGTGCTCTAAGATCTGGATACTTAATTTCAGGGATTATAGATTTCCTTTGATCTCCAGTCTGTCACAAGACCTGGCCCAAGATAGGAGCAAAATAAGTGCTGAGCGCATGGAATCGAAGTTGAGTCTCTCAGTTGCAGCATACTCTAGTCTCCTCGCGCCCATAGCAGCATCCTGTGACGTGAACGTTGTCATTGCAGATACTGTTGTACCCACGTTGAAATGAGGAGACAGAGGCTCGGCACCCTGAGGGTTTCTTTCCTCTTGGCCACGCTCAAGTGATGTCTGCCAGGTTTCTCATCGAGCAGTTGATTGTTCTTCTTTGCTTTTATTTTTAATTTCTGCAACGTTTTCCATTTGACAGCAAAGCCTCAGCCTGATGCAGGTCTTGGTCCCAGCATGAGATGTGGCAGGCGGTAGACACCTGGTGATTGTTGGTTTGACTTTAATTGCCACTCCTGTGTGTTACCACTCCGGGGAAATATTTGCAGCTGCCACTGGAAAGTTGCTTATGACTAAGGCTACTTTCACCCGGTCTGAACATCAGCCAAATATACTCTCACTCTTTTATCGCAGATCAGATGGAGGGGAGGGAGAGAGAGAAAGCGAGGGGGAGAGAGACAGAGGCTTGTATCTTTGAGAAAATAAGGACATGGGAAGTTGCAGGGTAACCGGACCCTGTTCGCAGAGAGAATTCTTTCTTTGTGCCACCACCAGCAAAATGCGGGCTGTCATATGAGGAGAGTTCACTCTGAGTATCAGGTGAGGCAGAAAAGAGGCTAAGGAAAGGAGGAATTAGAAGGGGCCAAGTGATTGAAATCAACAAAGAGAAAGGACCAAGAAATATGAGAAATGGAGGGGAAGGAAAAAGGGTGGGAGGATGGCCTTTGCCAGGGGGCGAGGAGCACAAAGGCACCCGGGAAGGAGCCCTGAGGCACTGACTCGCTTCTCTCCCTGGAAGCCCCTCTCTCCTGAACAAGGTTGTCACGTCACAGCCCGTGTTGGCGGTGGGGCTGCTTTCCCGAGTGGCGCTGCTGTGTAGCGGTGGGTCTCGGGACTTCCTTATCGTTTTTGCACTTCTCCTGCTCGGGAGGATAAAAGGCATTTGAAAAGTAGACCGTGACTTGACTTTGAGGATTGGATCAATCTGCAATAACGTAACGTACTTTGTAAAATGAAAATAATGCTAAGTCAGTCTTCCGTTGTCATGGTTGCTGGTTTTGAGCGGGAAATACCCACATGCAGGGGACTTTGCTGTTAGCAGTGGGTCCCACTTCACGTTTTGAACCAAAATGATTTTCTGGTCTATAGCCTTTTCTGTCTGAGTCGCAATCACAGCCCTGGCAATAACTCGTGCTAGTCTCCTTGCGTACGGTCCTTTTGCTCGCGAGCCTGTCATCGAAGAAGCATTTAGTCGTAGGTAAATGACCCTTGCCTTCTGACTTTAATTGAAACTCACTCTGCCACAGTTAATATGTTTCATGACTCAATAAATCTCAGAAGAAAAGCCTAATGTGCTGTAAAAGCAAGGGGAAAAATGGTTTCAGCACACATGTTCCTAAGCAAACAGCGCCTTGTTTTCGTGTAGAAAGAGCTCTCTGGAATCACCCCCCCCCCCCCANGCTCTCTGGAATCCCCCCCCCCCCCCCATGTTGGCAGTGGTAGCTGCTCAGTTGTACACAGTTCTGTTTTGTGGAGGAGAAAGCCTTGTCTATTTGGAAGGCAGTGTGAGAGCTATGATCACTCCCTGGGGGCTCTCGCACTGATCTGTGTATTAGGAAGAGATCCAGGAGAGCTGGTGGGCAGGACTGCTGTCCCGGTGCTTCTTGGGGTTTCCTTGTAGCCCGGCCGAGGTACGTCGCATCTGCTGCACTTGCTGCACTTGAGAGCGTCTCTCTGCTGGTGAGTCAGGTTGTGTGGGTTAGGCAACACTGCGTAACAAACCACCCCACCATGACTGCGTCACATTGCTTTTCACTTTCTGAAAAGGGTCTTCTGGGTTGTTTTCCTGCTGGTTTTGCCTGGGCTCACTCATGGGGCTACATTCATCTGAAAGGTTATCTGCGCTCACTTGGGATAATATTCAAACATTTTTATCTGCTTGTCTAGTCCGTTGCCTTGTACCGGGATTGGCAAATAAAAACACAAGTGCTGTTATTTTCCATTTCTGTGCTCAGGACAGATGCTGCTAATTTAATTCCAGCCTCTCTTTCTTGCTTTGCCTGATGTGGCTTTCTCCAGACAGCTCTAAGTTGGAGTTGGCGTTGCGGCTATTAATCACTTGCTGCTTTGTTCTTGCATTTTGTACCGGTTGTCTGTCAGATTGATCGACAGTTGTGTAACGAACTACTCCTGATCGTTGTGGCTTGAAGATATAAAATCACCTCTGATCTTTCAGTTTCAGGTCGAGATCTGGGGCATGGCAGGATGGACACCCGCTCTTCCATGTCTGGGCTGTGTCTACCGGAGGCCTTCAGGCTCGGGCGGGAGTCATCTGAAGGCTGGCTTGCTCACTTTCTGGAGGCTGATTCTGGTGGTTGGCTCAGGCCCCGTGGGGCTGGGTGAATGTCCTCCCTTGGTGACGCGGACGTCCTCGGAACGTGGCGCCTTGGTACCAAGGGCCAGAGTCTCAAGGGAGAGAGCCAGTCAGGTGCTAGCCACGGAGCATTCTGTTCCTTCAAAGTGCGCCACCAAGTCTGACCCATTTCAAGGATCAGTAAAGTGCACCCCCCTTTTAAAGGAAGGAGCATCAAATAATTTGTGGGCGTGTTTCAGAACCGCCGGATGTCACGCACAGATTGGACACAGTTCTCGTCTGGGCGACATTCTTTGTGAGGACCTCTGTGTCGGGCCATGAATATTTACGAGCTGAAATGAAGTGCTTCATCGGCTCTTGCCTCACCCCCTCTTCTGACAACAAAGCCCACCTCCTCCTCTGGGAAACGAACCCCCCAACCTCAGTGCATAGGTTCAAGAGGGGCTACCTGCTGGCCAGACCAGGCTTCCATGTCACGATGGCTGGCTCAGGGGCAAGCGACCTGACACGGCTGGGGTCCGAAGGTTTGTGCCCTGCCCCCGCTCATCTCTTGAATTCTAACCCCCAAAGCTTACGGCTTTAGCAGGTGGGTCCTCTGGTCACGAGAGTGGAGCCTTCAGGAGTGGGAGCTGTTATAAACGAGGCCTCCAGGGCCTCCCTGGGGGTGCAGGGCCAAGTCTCAGCACTGTCGAGCTATGGGCAGCCTCTGCAGCACAGAGTTCGATTCCTGGCCAGGGAGCGGACCCACACAGTGCAGCAGACTCTCCTGCCTCCCCGCTGCTCCTCTCAGCAGTGTATGCCAGTCACTCTGCCTGTTCTGTTCCCCACCCTGTCTGGTGAATCCTCTCACCCCCAGACCTCTGGCCTGTACCCCAGTTCTTGTATGTATAAATCAATAGATCTCTAAAATAAATAAACAAAACAGGCTTCACAGAGATCTCTTGCCCCTTCGACCGGGTGAGGACACGGCGAGAAGGTGCCTTTTATGAGCCAGTGGGCCCTCACCAGCCACCACACTCCTCTACGCGCCATACAACCATCCAAGGAAGGATGTTCTATTACCACGATCTTCGACTTCTGGACTCTGGAACTGTGAGAAATAAATTTCTGTTGATTATAGGCTACCCGGTGTGTGGTTTTTGTCGTACGACAGCCTGAACAGGCCGAGACAAGTGTCGACCTGGCACTTTTCTAAAACTATGGAAAAAGAGACAACTTGGCTTACTGGAAGTGCGAGGCCAGCGCACCATAAGCATGGGACTGTCCATCTGGACCGCCTCCAGGGAGGAGCCTGCCCGAGGAGAGAGCCAGCAGAGAATCACAGAGCAGACCAGCAGGGAGGGGCAGATGCGGCAGGTCCAGAGAGAGGCCCTGCTCTCTGGACAGCCCGGGGACAGGAAGGACCCGGCGGGGTGGTAGCTGGCAGGTTCGGATTCCCAGTGTGGCCCAGAAACGGTGCTGGACCGCAAGGGGACCCTGCAGCTTGGGATGAGGGACGTGCCAGTGGGTCTGGGGTTGAGGCCTGTGGTCTGACGAGGCAACGGCGACTTCGCTTGGCAGCTGCGTGGGTGGAAGGCAGCGAGGATCCGAGTGACCCCGGCCCCGTGGACTCTGCAAACCTCAGTGCCCGGAGGCGGTCTCCAGGAGCGGGCGGAGCTTCGGATTGCTGAGGTCATGCTTTCGCCTCTCTGGTCAGATACGGGCCGGACCTGAAGCCGAGTTCTAAGAGCATCACCTTTGTGTACGAGGCGAGCAGGGAGCCACACGCGGACACGGAAAGCAGCGGGCCTGGGCTGCAGGTAGCGCCAGGATGTGCTTCCTGAGTCTGAACGCAGGCGGCACGAGGCCCTGCATGTGCCGGATGCCCTGGCCGGGCGCAGCCACTCCTGTATCCCGGGATCTCGGCGCGTGGTCCTGCGCAGCCTCGGCACCGCGGCACGCCTCAGGTCCCGCGTGAGAGCGACCCGCGTCAGTGACCGGCAGAAGCTTTCCAGTCATTCTGGTGCGTGCTGGATTTGAAAGTCACTGCCTTCATCATCTGTTTCCTCCTCTTACGTGCCCCCTCAGTTTCAGCCTTACTTAAACAGTCTAGTCCCCACTTGACGCTTGACGAGCGTTGGCCAGACATTTCAAGCTCGCGTGAGTAAAGGAGAGCGTCTGGTTTCCCCAGCCTTTCCCTCATAGCCATCCCAGTTTCATTTCACCTTGTCAAGCACCCAGTTCTTGGTGGAAAATAGGGAGATGGGAAGGAGACCCGTAAGCACAAGCTGGGGGAGTCACAGGAAACGCCCCCTGAAAGCTTCGCCGGAGCGGAGAAGAGCGGTGAGCTTCACAGGGGATGATTTTGCGGCCAGCACAGCCTGGGGAGAGTCCCGGCCGGAGCAGCCCTGTTTCTGGGTCAGGAGATCACTGCACACAGGCGGGATCTGCAGCGGGAGAGTGAGTGGGCCCGCCCGCCCGCTGGCCCCGCGCGTCTGGGCAGAGGCCCCTTCCTCTGGCTCTGCGCGGACACAGAGGGCCCCCAGGCCCTCCTGGCTGGCGCTTTTTCTTTTTCCTCGACTGCTTCCACTTTTCACACGGGGCTGCCCTGCGCCGTCCGCTTGGGACCGGGCGAGCCTTGACTTGGCAGGAGAGAGGAAGAGATGCACAGCGGCTTACAACGCTGAATCGCTCTGCCTCCCTGGTCCCTTTCCTGGAATAATAGACCTTTGTGCTTTGAGATGTAGGGAGTCCCAGTTTCTCGGGCTTAACAAAGCCAAAACCTTCCCTCCTGCCTTCAGATGCTTGGCGGGGAGTAGGTAAGGGACAGAGCGATTATTAAATCACATTTCTTTAAAATGTTTTAAATCGCACGGAGAGCGGACTTCTAAACACATGTGTATCTGGTGCATTCCTTCAGACAGGCAAAAATAATGACTCGGTTTGAAAGTCGAGCTTTTAAAAACTCATTTGAGATAAACGGTTACTTTAAAGAATGGTTTGGCCCTAGCCAGTGACCCACTTTCGTAAAACATCTCACAGCAAAATCGTATTACCAGAGGAATTCAGACGGCTTTGGAGTCTGGCGAAATGGGTTTTCGATATGATTTAAGTCTCCTCTCATTTCCCCTCTTCATTTGGTCCTGCCTTTCCAGAAGTGTCTGTTCGTACCACGGCATTCTGTTTTTCAGTCCCGAAACAAATTACATTGAGAAGAATCATCATCCAGGCCCTGTATGTTTCCGTGGTTTAAGCAGATTGTGCACACCTTTGATTTCCATTTTATCCTAACAGATGCGATCCCATTATGTGTTCTGGACTGCTGTAGGCGGTAACTGAAGGCGTAAGACATCCCTCCGTCACGGGCTGTGCCTGTGTCTGTGGCAGGCTTCTGGAAGGCGGGCTGTGAGCTGACCTCTGGAGCTGCTGTGTCCCAGCCTTTCCCTTTCCTTCTGACCCCAGCCCCGTCTGTGCTTCCGCAGCTCAGCCTCGCGCCTGCGGGCTGCGCACTCAGCGGGCCGGAACGTGCGACCCGCCTGGCCTGGCACGTTGTGGGATGCTCTCGGGACGCCACGGTGACTGCTCAGGGGCGGGCGCAGGGCCAGCCTCAGCCGGTGAAGTGGGATCAGCTTCTCTCGAAATGTCCACACGCACGCGAGTGTGACGAAGAGGGCGACTCTCCCGAAATCCGGCAGGCGAGGGTGCTACTGCGGCCTTCCCGGGGCGCCTCCGGCCGGCCGTGACCTTGGTGGCGATGGGAACCGTGTGCAGTCCCTGATGTCTTAGAGTCCGCGTGCGAGTGTGCGTGTGCGTCCACCCGTGCTGGCGGGTGTTTGGGCTTCTGATGTTCGCGATGAGGGTTACGTCATGTTTTGAATCGCTGATTTCCAAACTGCCCCTGCTCCTTGCCTGGGACAAGTTTCTGTCTGTCCACCGAGTCGGCGTGGGGCTACGGCGTGACGTTTGCATCACTGACGACCATTGTGCAGAAGTTTAGAGATTCCTCTACTGGGAGCTTCTAAATGATTTTCAAGTAACAGATGATGAACTTTCCAAGGCCCCTTCCAATCTTTTCCTTAAATGTAGCCAACATTTGGCTGAGTAAAAGCACCACTCGCCTCGCTGTGTGGGGGTTCCTGGGCCGGCCATCTCCCCAGCAGTGGCTGAGTATAACCATGGCGACAGGCTTGCTACCCTCGCCTCCTGACGAGCTCTCACCTCAGCGTCTGCAGCCCCCGGCCCCTGGCCAGCCTGGGTGTCCAAAGCTTGGACCCCCCTCTAGGAGTTGGGGCCCTGGCTGAGGGGGCAGTGACTGAGCTGATGGGGACTGTGGGCTTGTGCCCCGTTCTTTGGCCCTCTTCACTCCCCGAGACTTAATTCTGGGTGCTACACTGCCACTGTCACACTTCACAATGGTCTTGGCCGCCTCCCTGCCCCAGCCTGTGAGCTACCCAGAGGGGCCTCTGGCTAGTCTGCATCACCCCTGGAGGCAGCCAGTGCGCTGCCTGCAGATAGTTGCTGGACAAACCAGCACAAGATAGAAAACAGACAAGCAAATGAGCCCAGGAAGGAGTGACGAAACTCAAGAAAAGATACTCTCTGACAGCGCGATGTTTAGGTGCTCAGTGTGGGGAGAGGAGGAGGTGGCAAGCGCTGGGCTGCAGGGAGCACGGCCGAGCATGCGGGCGGTCAGGTGGGAAGACCAAGGCCCTGTCTAGGCCAGGCTACTGCCAGCGGTGCGACCTTGGGCAAGTCCCTCAAATTTTCTGCAGTTAGAGCTCTCAGATAAAAGAGGAATAAACTGACAGCAGATTGGGTCAATAAATATTTATCGGGCGCAGTGTGCTAGGCCCTGTTCTAGGTGCGTGGATCAGCGGGGGACACTCAGTCTTGTGCCGTCCCTGTGATCAGCTGCTCAGATCAGCTTGCCGGGGCCTCTGGGGAGGGGTGTCATTCGCTCAGCCCCTTTCCAGCAGAGCCCTCACCCAGAGGCCCAGGCCGGCTGCTGCACACTTCCTGCTCCCTCTCTGAGGTGTCGGGCCTGCATCAGGGCCTGAGGCTCTCCTCCTTTCTCTGGCCCTCTCCGCTTTGTCTTCGGTGGAGTCTTCCTGTCTGATCTCCCTAGGAGTCGGCTTGGAGCTGCTGAGCTAGCTGTGTTCCCAGGAGCCTTCCCTGACGGCTCAGCCAGCGCGTGCCTGCCTTGGAGGCTGCGTGCAGAGTAAGTGAGCTCATGCTTGAGGAGGGCTTAGCGGAAGGTCAGCGCCGGGCCGGGCTCAGTCACACGTGTGCCTGACTTCATGCCCAGGAGAGCGGGCCGGATGGGGCCCTGTCAGCCTCATGAGTTGGTTCAACCCAGTGGGCTGCACCTGGATCTTTGCACCCTTCACAGCTTCTGTGGGAATGAGGGGCCAGGAACTGGAAGTGTTAACCTGGGAGAGAGGAGTGAGCAGGCAGTTTCCAGAAGAGGTCTGCGTGTGGGGGAGAAGCCTGAACGGCAGGTCTGAGCTCTATTCTTTGCTGACAGCCGCATGGGACGCCCACTGAGGTGTGGATGAGAGAGCTGGGCAGCCGGGCAGCAGAACGCGGAAGACACGGGCACCAGAATGCGGAGCCTGGCGCCAGCCTCACATTGGAGCCCGCCGCTTGCTGCCCATCTCGGCAGCTACAAAACTTCATGCTAAAGTCGTAATAGGGCCTCCCTGGGGGTACGGTGAGTTAAACATCGCACTGTGCTGCATCCACAACCACTGCAGCGTGAGTTCGATCCCTGGCCAGTGGGAGACCCACCCACAGGGTGCAGCAGACCTTTCCTGTCTCCCCGCGCTGCTCCCCTCAGCAGTGTGTTTCAGTTTTAATCTGCCTGTTCTGCTCCCCGCTCTGTCTCTGGTGAGTCCTCTCACTCCCTCCATCTGTGGTCTGTACCCAGCTCTTGTGTGCATAAATAAATAAACTTCTAAAAAAAATAAAGTTAGATTGCTCAGCACAGTAGGTATCTGAGAACTGTCCCCCGCCACGTCTTTGTTCTTCTGTTATACTTGAAATTGTTAACATCACTGTAACTTCTCTGGGGTGGAGGCTGGGGACCAAGACCTGGGTAAGGAGCCGCCCTCCCATGGCTCCCCACTTTTTCAGTGGCACACACTCATCTCCCAGGCATGTGCTTGAGTCTCTCTTTCCTGCCAGACTCGAAAATTCTGCAAGGACATGCACCCTGGGTACTGCGCCTGTGTGCCCCAGGGCCACTCCCGGACCCGTGCTCGTCCCTGGGCACGGGTCAGGGCACGGCTCAGCATGCAGTGGGCGCCTGAGTGGCCTCCCCCACCCATGTCAGAGGGGCAGCACCAGTTGCACGGCGGGGTGGGGGTAGATGAGGCGGTGTTCTCAGGTATAAGTCATCACCCCAACACCATTATTGTAGAGTTTCTAGTTCGTGCAGTCTTTGGTGGATTAATTTAGTGAGCTGTGCGGTCTTTCTCGTGGCTACTTGGAGGTTCAGTGAGCTCTTCTACGTACTAGAACAGGCCAGGTAATAAATACTTGAGAGGTGTTAGCTAAGACCCACAGGTATAAAGTTGCGGTTATAAAAACCTTCCCGTTATGCAAGGCGATTACGTTCCAGAGAACTACTGTGCAACAGGGCTCCTCTGCTTAACAATACTGAATTGCACAGTTAAGATCTATTAAGAAGGCAGATCTCATGTTAAGTGTTCTTACCACAGTCAAAAAGACCAGAAAGCAATCCCTAAAAAAACCAAAACCAAAAGAGATAAAGGAAGGAAATATAAGAAGAACAGTGGCAATGTTACAACTTGTCAGAATGCCCAGAACCAATACATCGCTTCTAAAATTCATCACTCGTGTTGGTTTATAGCCTATTTTTCAAAATAAAGTGGTGAGAAAATGTGTGTGTGCCGGGGGGGTGGGGGGTGATGTGTCACTGTGATAAGTATAACCATTGTGCTGTTTGGCGGAAATGTTCTAGCAGTCAGGACGCTGAAATTCAGAGACTTGAGGCCTGGGTGCGGGGAGGGGCGCCCCTCACTGTTGAGGGGTAAACTTGGAGCCAGCTCGCCAAAGGTGTGGGACATGCCTGGAACGGTTCGCCAGGTGGCGCTCTTCCCCTGCATGGAATCAGACTGGGCCCAGCCTTCCTGCTCTCAGAGAACGTAGCCTTCTAGAGCTTGCCCAGATTTTGAGCATGTCAAAGCTCCTGATTTTTTATTTTTATTAATGTGCAAATTTTTAAAAAGATTTTTTTATTTATGCACACAAGAACATGGGTGCAGGTCAGAGGTGCAGGGGGTGAGAAGATTCACCAGAGACAGCGTGGGGAGCAGAACAGGCAGATGGACTGAAACACACTGCTGAGGGAGCAGCGGGCGAGGCAGGAGAGGTCTGCTGAGGCCTGTGGGGCCCCTCCCTGGCTGGGATCGAACTCGCGCTGCAGTGGCTGCGGATACTTCATGGTGCTGCAACTTAACTCCTTGCGCCACCAGGGAGGCCCCTTATGATTTAGAGGGAGAGGAATAAAGCACGGAGAAAGCATGCCCGAGTCACCCCGGTCACCAGGTGGTGCTGGGGCGGCTTCCCAGTCGGCCTTGCTCTGAATCTCGTTTGCTCTCTGCCTCCCCTCGTGGCGTTCCTTGCACGTGGCCCACAGCCGCATCGGCCCCTTGGTGAGGACTGAGTTTATGCCTCTGACGTACTCAGGAAGCTGTGGGAGCGGCACAAGCTCCGGGGTGTTAGCTGTCAGTGGCGGAGCCCACCGGCGTCCTACCTGGGCGTGGCGTTTACCGGAGGCCTTCAGGGTGATTCGTCACACTCAGCTGGTTGCCACCGTGTTGCCCCTCCGTAACCGCCCTGCTCGCAGTGTGTGCTCTGTGCGGGCGGACCCACGGTCCTGCTGTCACCGAGTCAGAGAACCGCCTCTGGCGTGGGCGCTGCACTGGCCCGTCGCAGGGTCGGGGCAGGGACCCGGCCACACGGTTTGCCCGGGATCGCACAGCCTAGCGACCCACCCTCGGCCGTCTGACGCCCAGACTGAGGCCGGTGCCCCTGCCCCGTTCAGCCTCCTCTTGACGTCCACTCAGAACAAAGGCGCGGGCCGCCGGGGAAGCCCCGGCCTCGGCTGTGCTCACCGGCTCTGCGGGCTGCAGAGGCCGCGTCTGCGTGCAGACTGAGGCTTCTCGCCGTTTGTCCTGGAGAACAGAGGCGCCGACCGCACAGAGGCCGCCTGCTCCCTGGCACACACAGTGCGCTCCGACCCGACAAACAAGGGGCCGTCTTCGGGTTACAGCTGAGCTGGCCACGGACTGTCAGGGCCCCCGGGCCCACCGGAGCTTCTGCTGCCAGCAGGCTCCTGGAGGGCGGGGAGGAGGCGTGCGTCTCAGGCAAGTGAGAGCGTCAGTTCGGGGCACCCATGGCCCCTCAGTGGCTCAGGCAACCTCTCTGGGCACGTGAGTCTGTGCAGCAGTGACGTCTTGTCACCAAGGAGGAACGCAGGCACCACCCCAGGGGGTCTCATCACCCTCGGGCGGGAGGGCTTGAGGATGTGCAGTGGGAAGGGTTGGGCCAGGACCACCTCGGGCTGGAAGGGATGACGTCGATTTACACTTGAGTCTAACCGGGGGACAACTGGTGCAGAATCCGGGCTGCCCCCCACAGAGACAAGCAGAGCTAGGCCTGGACGGCCTGCTGGGGAGCCCTGAGAAGCCTCCGCAGGAGGACACGGCAGTTTCTAGACTGACAAGGCTGGAGAAGGACGGTCCAGGCAGACGGAGGAGTGCCCAGGACGGTGTGACCGGTGCTTTGTGTGACTTCCCGAGTGCACATGGCAGGTGGCCGGAGCGGCCGTGCCGGGCGGCGTGCGCGGCTGCAGACACCCCAGGCGTGCCGCGTGCACCGGCGCGCGTCCTCCCCGCAAGCTTCGAGGAGGGTGCTGTCACCACTGCCCCGCACACACGTCCAAGTCACACGGCTCCTGAAGGCTCTAGAAACTCGGTCACGGAGAGCCAAGAGTTGTAAGCAGAGCGACGTCACAGCCAGCGCCACAGTTGCCTTCTGCTGGACACCAAACCACCCAAGGCTCACCGACTCAGCCAGCGCCACTTACTTTACCTCACAGTCCGGTGGCGTAGCCGAGACTCCGCTGCGGCTCCCCCACTCGCCCTGGGGCTCCTCATGCAGCAGCGGTGAGGTGGTGGCTGGCGGCGGCTTGGCTGCATGTGTGCACCTGCTGTCCTCTACGTGGTCTCTCTCTCCTTCTGGCCCTTTCCCCGACTGCTCGCCAGAAGAACGCCCGCACTCGGCATCGTCTGTGTCATCCTGGTCAAAGTGGGCACAGGGGCACAGGGCGGGGACGTGAGGCCCACCTCTGAAGCAAGGAGCGGCTTGCTTGTGCGGGACGGGGTGGGGTTCTTTGAGGCCGTCAGTGGACACTGGCTATCACAGTCAGATTTGGATTCCAGAAAGAATGTTCTGGCGGTGTCGTGGAGGTCGGTAGAAGAGGGCAAGGTTAAAGGCATGAAAACGAATCATGAAGTCGTTATAGCTTTGATCATTTTGGTTGAGTTGGCCACTCAACTTCTTTTCTTCCGTCGCTGTGGAAGGATCAGAGAAATTGTGCGTTAATGACGACAACAAAGCGGTAATCATTACCAGCCTGCTTTTGTCGAGCATCTACTACGTGCCAAGTGCAGTGGTGTGCCTTCTCACTTACCTCACGGTTACCCATGAGGGCTGTAGTTCCTACTTTACCTCCTGGAGAACTGAGAGCCAGTGAATTAGTTTCCTGGGGTTGCCATGACAAAGCGCCATAGGCTGGGCTGCTTGACTGGTGGAAATAGGGTTCCTCCTACTTCCGGAGGCAGGAAGCTTGGGATGAGTGGTTGGCAGCACTGCTCTCTTCCGAGGCTTCCCGCCGTGCCTCGCAGAGGGCTGTCTTCTCCATGTGTGCCCATGTGGTCTTTCCTCTGTGTTGGTCTGTGTCCTGGTCTCATCAAACAAGGACCATGCACAGTGGGTTAGGGTCTGCCCATGTGACCACATTACTCTTTAAAGACCCTGCCTGAGTGTGACCACACTCGGAGGTACTGTTAGGTCCCAGCATACAGGTTTGGGTGGGAACAGTTCTGTGCACAGCATGAGCTGGTTAGCCGGTGCCTATTTAGGTAATAGGCGGAAAGCCAGAACTTGACCTGGGTCTGTCTGACTGCAGGCTCCTGCTGTGAACTGCTCCTATGCTATTACCCACAGCTCTCTCTCGTGCTTGCCAAGCAGAAAGTGCACAGGTGGAAGAAGGGAGCAAGCGTGCATTGCTTTGCATTTATGATCTAGCTATTTACACCTCGAAGGCGAGGAACTGAAGTTTTACTCTGTGCCCTTCTCCTGTAACCTTCTGACACTGCTCTTTCTGCAAGGACAGTGAAAAGTGGCAGGATGGCAATATCCTCATAGAGTCATAAGTGGGAATTGTCAGTAATGACTGCTGAACTTCATGAATCTTTATAGCGTGTCAGGCAGAATGCTAAGTGCTTTTCCGTGTGGTGACCCTAGTAGGTAGATACTATCTTGCTTTTTATTTTACAAGTGGGGAAACTGAGGCAGAGTGGTGCATTCACTTGTCCAAATTCACCCTGCTAATAACAAGTGGCAGTGTCTGAATCCACAACCTTTGCTTTTAGCTATTTTGCTTCCTTAGAGCCCCTGGGAAGCTGGTGAAGAACGAGTCTGTGCCATTTCCACAGAAAGAACCGAAGAGAAGATTCATTAGAACTTCATTTTCCCCAGAAGTTTTTAATTACAGCATCGAAATATATGTATTGCTACATATCAAAATGAAATACTGATTTTTGGCTTACAAATTCCCCAAATCACATTGTTGACTTTTTGTTGTCTAAGATAAAAATGTCATATTTATTCCCTATTCTTTCCTCTAAACCCCTATTCTCAGAGTAATTTTTTAGTTAAATCAATGTTTATGGATTATTATATTATGTTTAGATGATTATTATACGTTTCAAGGCCAAAAGTATTTATTTCTTTCCTTGTATTACTTTTTGTTTTTTTTTCTGAAGTTGATGATGCTTTTCCGTTTGTATGTTTGTTTTGTTTATATTATTTTTTATGTACCTGTCCATTTCTTTCCTGTTGGAATGTTCATGATCACTGATAGTTTTTCATGCTCAGATGTTTATATTAGTATCTGGAGCTTTCCTCCTTGAAACCCATTTTGCTCTAGTATAGACAGGGTTTTCTTTACGCCTTTGTTTTTTTTTTTTTTTTTTAAAGATTTATTTATTTATGCATACAAGCACTGGGGTACAGGTCAGAGGTGTGGGGGGTGAGAGGATTCACCACAGAGAGCGGG
>JAGFMF010011663.1:4091781-4190312 GCA_019455555.1 Galemys pyrenaicus | reverse complement strand
ACAGAGAGCGGGGAGCAGAACAGGCAGATCAGCGGAAGTACACTGCTGAGGGGAGCAGCGGGCACAGCAGGAGAGGTCTGCTGCGCCATGTGGGTCCCCCACCCTGGTCGGCAGCAGGGATCGAACTCGTGCTGCAGTGGCTGCGATTTGCTTCGTAGTGCGTTGCTTAACCCACTGCACCACCAGGGGAGGCCCTGAAAATGTCCTTTTTTATTTTTATTTTTAAACCTTCACTCTGGATTTATAATATGACTATATAAAATTCAGGTTGCAAATTATTTTCCCTTGGAGGCATTGTTTTCTTAACTTCTGAGGTCGTTTTTGAGATGTTCAGTACTATTTTTAATTCTATGCCTTTGAATATGACTTATTATTGGATACTTCTCGTTCTTTATCGTTGGTATGCTAAAACTTGGCAGAGTTAATTAATTATGCTTTCAAGTGGAGACTTCTGTACTTAGTGTCAGCAATTTTTTCTCAACTTATTTCTTTGAAGATCTTTTCTCCCTATGTTTTTTCATTTGGATGTGGAATTCAAGTGATTCCTAAGTCCTTTTTTTTTTTTAAGATTTATTTATGCATACAAGAACTGGGGTATAGACCAGAGGTACGGGAGGGTGAGAGGATTCACCAGAGACAGAGTGGGGAACAGAACAGGCAGAGCGACTGACATATACTGTTGAGGGGAGCAGTGGGGAGATAGGAGAGATCTGCTGCACCATGTGGGTCCTCTCCCTGGCTGGGGATCGAACTCGTGCTGCAGTGGCTGCCCGTAGCTTCACAGTGCTGAGACTTAATACCTTGTGCCACCAGGGAAGCCCCGACTCCTAAATCTTTTGTCCTTATATTATCACTATTATTTCCATCATTTTGCCTTTTTATTGCTCCAACCTCTTGGCTTTTTAATATTGATTATCATTTTATTTCTAAGGGGTCTTTTTATTTTTCATAATATCCTATTGTATTTTGATTTTTTAAAAACATTTTATTTATTTTTTAAAGATTTATTTATTTATGCACACAAGAGCTGGGGTATAGGCCAGAGTCGCAGGAGGTAAGAGGATTCACCAGAGATAGGGCGGGGAGCAGAACAGGCAGAGCTACTCAAACACACTGCTGAGGGGAGCAGCGGGGAGGCAGGAGAGGTCTGCAGCGCCATGTGGGTCCCCTCCCTGGCCTGGGATTGAACTTGCGCTGCAGTGCCGCGGATGCTTCACGGCGCGGTGCTCAACCCACTGATTTTAATTGCTAGAAGCAAATGTCTTAACTTGCTAGGAGTATTAATTGTAGTTTTTATATGAAGCATTCTTCTGTTCTGGCATCATTTATGTTTCCTACTTCAAAAAATGTGTTTTGCTTTGTCTGGTGATCATCTTTGTCTGGTAGTTACCGTGTTGTAGTCTGGAGTGAGACACGCACCCAGGGTGTCCTTGTGCACCCCGAGCTCACTGAGTGCAAGTCTTCACTGTTGGATTTTGGTAAGAATCTTGCTTTGTTTGGGGAACCCCAGCTAGCACTAATTTTGGTTTTCTCCCCCTGGGATGGCTGAGTGTGTCGTGACAAGAGTCGCTTGTATTTTGGGGTAGAGGAAGGGGGAGACCTGGGACCCAGGATGCTCTCTCATCTCGCCCTCAGACCCACCTTGCCCTGTGGGCTGCTGTGCCAGGCGGACCAGAATCCAGGGCCCCACCAGCTGGACTCCCAGGGATTAAGCTTTCACTAGCCTTGGGTGGGGGGCGCAGTAATTGGTAACTGCTTGGCTGTTGGGGCGAAGGATATTAGCAGCCCCGATCCTCAGCCGGCCCGCCCTCCTAGCTCAACCTGAATCTTTCAGAGCTTTTGTGGACCAGTGTGTTTGTCATGTGTGACCTCCGTGATCGGCTGAGATAGTTGCCATTCCTTCCTCTGCTTTCCGCCTTAAAAACACTGAGCAAATAAAGAAAAATATCGGATGGTTTCACTTATAGGAGGAATGTAGGGGAACCAAATAAGGGTTGGGGGAAAAATAATCATAATAAAAACCAAAATGAATCGGCAACTATTAATCAGAGACATTCTGCAGGGGAGGGGATGGGAGAAGGATCTAAACGGGAGGGAATGCTTCTTATACAAGGGAGGATGGTGATCATGCGTGGGTGAAGTGATGGAATTTTGCGGGGCTACACTTAAAGGGAGATGCATGAACTGTGCAAAAAGGAAAAATGATGTAAAATATATATAAAATAAAAAAAAATATATAAAACCACTGAGCAAATGTCAGCACATGAAAAGCTGATGAACGTCACTAATCACTAGGGAAATGCAAAGAGAACCACACTGAAGTGCCACTTCACCCCCATTAGGATGCTAGTCCATAAAGACAGCAGGCGAGCATTGGGTGGAGGGAGAGACGTGCAAACCTTGCTTGTGGTGGGCGCTGGTGCGATGGCATGCTGCAGTGGGAGACGGGACAGTGGCCCCGCAAGGCCCGCATGGGATGAGTGCTTGGCCCAGCAGTCTCATGTTTGGGTGGATACACAGAAATCTCAAAAGCAAGGGTTTGAACAAATGCTGCACACGGTGTTTATGCAGCATTATTCACAATCTCCAAAAGGCAGAAGCCACCCAAATGTCCATCAGCAGATGGACAGTTAAATTAATTGTGACGTGTCCATACAGAGGGATCTGACCCAATCTCAAGTCGCGCTGAAATTCTGGGAAGACTGGACCATTGTCTACACCAAAATTAACTCCAGATGAATTAAAGAGGTGACCATGAGCTCTGAAAATGGAGAAAGCTCCTGAAAGAAGATAGGCAGTGAGCGCCTTGACGTGGGTCCCTGCAGTATGTCTTTGATCCAACAGCCAACACAAAGTAACAAAGATAAACACAAACCACTGGAGCAACGTCAGACTAAAAGGCTGTGCACAGTAAAAGAAGTCATCCCCACAGTGAAAGAGCAACCCACTACGAGGCCGCACGTATTAGGGAAGCAAGCTGATGTGGAGCTAATGTTCAAAATAATAAAGAACTCACACCACAGCAAAACAAAAATTAAAACGGGCAGAAGATCTGACTAGATATTTTTCTAAAGACAGATGGCCAAAAGATGCATGAAAAGATGTCTAACATCATGAATCATCAGGGAGATGCAAATGGAAACCACCATGAGCTATCACTTCACGTGCTCAGAATGTCTGCTGTCAACACAACAAGAACGAACGAGACTTGGTGAGGACGTGGAGAGACGGGGTTGCTTGTGCGCTGGCCGAGGGAATGCAGATTGGTGCAGTCAGATGGGAAACAGTGTGGCGGTCCCTCAGGAAATTAAAGATAGAAATATCCTGTGAACCGGTAGTATTTGGGTACTTATCCATTAACTCAAAAAGATAATGCACCCCCATGTTTATTGCTGCGTGATCGACTGTTGCCAAGATAAGGAAACATTCTAAGTGTCCGCTGATGGACGAGTGTCCAGCATGGGGACTCTCGTTAATGACACTATGCATATTTGCATAATGACATGCATATTTGAAAGTTGCTAAAAAGTAAGTCTTACAAAGTTCTTACCACGAGAAGAACATTTGTTAGGCTGTATCTTAACTAGACTTAGGTAGTGGCTGTTTCGCAATGTATACAAACGTTGATGGTGACGTACACTTGAACTAATATAACGTGTACGTCAGTTTACCTCGGTGATATTTTACAAAAAGGAAGGAAATTCTCTCTGAGTTCTATCTCAGTAAAACTGAAGGATAGTCTGATTTCTTGAGGGTGAAGGAAAGGAAGAAAATTCTGACACCTGCTACTATGTGGGTGGATCTGTGAGACCTTAGGCTAAGTGAGATAAACCAGACACAGCAGATCAAACACTGTTTCCTGAGAGGTTCCTGGACAGTCAAGTGCATAGAGACAGAAAGCGGAAGCGTGCTTGCCATAGGCTGGGGGAGCGAAGGGGGAGTACTTGTTTTGGGTGCAGTGTTGCACTGGGGAGAATGAGAAGCTCCTAGTGGCTAGTGGCGGGGCGCACGACAGTGTGAAGGTTCTCACTACTGCTGAGCCACACCCTGAAATAGGATTAAGAAGGTCAATTTTATGCCATTTATATTTGACCACAATGAAAAAGCGCTAAAAAACATCCGGACATCTCTTGCCTGCTGTGGTGTCATTTCCTGCTTTCTTTGTCTATGTCAGCGTATTTTCTCCTTCTTTGTCATTTTGGTGGGGTCTCAGGAAAAAGAGGCAATAAATGTGTGTGGTCAACCCACCAACTCTAACTAAATTTCGAGTATTTTTTCAGTCCTGCTAGCTGGATGGGACTGTGCTTAAGAACAGAAATGTGATCGGCTTCCATGTCAAAGGCAGAGGAAACCAGGCACACTTGTCCTTCTAAACTTGTTTGCCGTCACATACAGCTCCGGCTCTGAGGTCACTGAAGAAGGGAGCAAATGGGTTTGCTGCAATATTTAATATATTTGCTGTCGTCCTGGACACTAGTCTCAAGTTGCTATGGCAACGGGCCAGAGCAGGAACTTCATTAGAGGAAGAGTTCCTTGGGTTTGAACCATGTTATTCAATCAGGCGTGAGTGACGGGCTAGACCATCACATGGCACCCATAACATCTCTTACTTTGATAAGCTGCATAATGAACTCAATCTAATAAGCTTTTGGAACAAGCGAAGCAACCCCAAATTTTGCTTTTTGCATATTTTCCAAAGCCATTGGTGGTCAAACCATTTTCTTAGTGAGACTATCCAAGGCAGGGCTAATAATATCGTTACTGGTGTTTTGAGAGACGATGTGAGCATTAAGCTAGATGATCAAATAAAGAAATTACTAGCGGAGAGCTATTTCTTGAGGGGAGAAGGGAGTCTTTCCAACAAGGGGGGAGGGGTGAGAGGCTTCCACAGTAATCAGACACAACATACAGCAAGTCCAAAATGTGGTGGAAGTCAGGTGGTCTTCCAAATGTGATGGGGCTGGTGGTCGTCGCTGCCAAGCATGGCTTCCAGAGAGCAGAATCTTGGAGAAAGGAGGAGCCACATACTCCCGAGCAAGGCCAGAGGTCTTTCTGATTCATTAAGATCTTATCACTCCAGGTCCTCAGATTGTTCTGCTTGTGATTGTCAGATTCATTTCAGGTATTTCCCTCTTACCAGCCTTCCAGGAAGCCTCCAGGAGACAGCGGGAGAGCAAGTGGCAGGAGCCATGTCCTGGTGAACTTCTGCAGGTCAGTGTTTCCTGTCAAGTCTCTGTCAGCCCTAGAAAGACAGTTGTTTCGTTCACTCATTTTCCTCCCCAAAGGCCAGCTTATGAGTTCAACTCTCCTATTTACAACCCTAGTCCATTTTACTACAAATATTCATTTACCATGTTGATCTCTCCTGGATACAATTGTCTAGTTAAATATATAAATGGGATAAAAAAATTTTTTCAGGCAAATACTGATTCTACAGCCCTGAGCAAAACCCTGTGTAGTTTACAGAGACGAGTCAGCTGCGTTTCCTTCATGATCTTAGGGGACAGTATTAGAAGAAAGGACAGAAAATCAGCGGTTAATTACCAGATGCGTGCTGGAGACCAGCTGGTTCCAACCTGAGCTTCCCAAGCCCTCAAGGGTCTCAGAAGACAGTGATAGGGAGAGAAGCGTGTGTGTTTGGGTGGGGGAGGGGTGAGGTTTGTGAGCTATTTTTAGTACTTCAAAAAAGACTAACCAAAAGACTTCATATTTGCCATAGATTAGTCTCACAGGCTAATTAAACAAAAACATCAGGCTTCCTGCTCTGGGCTAGAATTATATCAACTCTGTAGAAACACCAGTTACCCCATGCTGGCTAGAAGCTCTGACTGGCACCTACCCTTGTCTTTGATTAATAAAACATGAGAAAATGAATTATTGCTGGATAAGTGTTTCGTTTGATAGGCAAAAAGTGTTTCAAAGCGTGGGATTTGTGAAGGGGGAGTAGCACGATACTTAGTCAGGGTGACTGGAAGTTAGATGCTCTGGAAGGGCAGGGGGCACGGAAGGAGGACTCACCTGAAAGGGTTTGGTGATTGTGCGGTCTGTACCAGCTGCATCAGCTCTGCCTGGAAGTTCCTCAGAAATGCAAATTCTTGGACCTTGTCTGCTGTCAGAAACTGAGGATGGAGCCAGCCATTTGTGTTTTAAGAGGACTTCCAGGAGATTCTGATGCGTGTGACAGTCTGAGAACCTTAGGTTTGTACTGTTGTTTCCCAAAGCCTGAGAAACTCTTGAAACTGTTAACCTTAAAACAAATGGAATTCCTGTCAAAGGTCACTTCTTTTTCGAATCTCGCATGCGTTTTGAGGACGTCATGGAAAGAGACCCACTTCGATCCTAGCAGATCTTTAAGAGGAGACAGCCACATCTCTTGAAAACAGGACAGGCGTCAGCCAGGCTCAGAGCCCTGGCCGGCAGTGGGGTATGACCTGCGTGTGACAACTGGGTCCTTCTTCCCTCACAGCTACTTTTACAGCTCCTCTCTTGACAAGTGACATTCGTTTTCAATGTATAGAACAGGTAGAAAGTATTCTTTATGAAAACTTTTTTATATAAATGTTTTGATTTAAGAAAAAGGGTAATCATATCAGAAGTATGTTGTGGAAAAAGACAATGAAGGCATCATGGGAATGACTGAAATCTGTGAGTTGTATGGTTTTTTTAAAGATTTATTTATGCATACAAGCACCGGGGTACAGGCCAGAGGTGGGGGGGTGGCGAGAGGATTCACCACAGAGAGCGGGGAGCAGAACAGGCAGACCAACAGAAGCACGCTGCTGAGGGGAGCAGCGGGCGAGGCAGGAGAGGTCTGCTGCATCATGTGGGTCCCCTCCCTGGCCGGCAGCAGGGATCGAACTTGTGCTGCAGTGGCTGCGGTTTGCTTCATAGCGCATTGCTCACCCACTGCACCACCAGGGAGGCCCTGTGAGTTGTATTTAAGAGAAGGTGTGTGTGTCCACAGGTGCACACCCCCTGAAGCAAATTCAAGTGCAGAGAAGTATCTGGGCAGCAAAAGGTGTCGGCACGTTTGACCTGTGGCCGCCTGTGAGAGCAGTACTCAGGCAGCACAACGCTGGATGGCCACGGCGCCCACGGGGTAGCCCGACGTGATTTGTGCCAGGACTTTGAGTTCCTTCATCTCTTTAAGTTCAGGGCTGCTGAGGTGTGATGAGAGCGAGGATACAGACTCGGAAATCGCTTGAGAAGAAGAAAACAGCCCTCGGCTAGGTGACACTTAGCAGCAGCTTTCCTCTCATGCCAGTTTTTGCAGAGATGCTTTTTCATCTCTTCATTTTGATTGGGAAGTGCCAAAATTAATTGATTTATGTACAAACAAAATGGGTCCCAATGTCCTATGTGCCAGGTTATTCGGGGGAGTTTATACTGTTCCTTTACCTCACGGTAGATGAAGCATAGGAAAGGTGTAGCGGCAGGAAAGGTGGCACAGGAGCAAGGTTCGGGATGGTTCTGGGCAGACAAGTCAAGGAAGGAGAGTCCTGGAGCCCTCGGTGGCTTTTCATGCTTTATTTAGTAGAGGTGGCCAGGTACGTGGCAGGCAGGGGTGAGGGGGGCTGGGAGGTTGGCAGGTCTCCCAGCCCCCAGCGCATCTCACCCTCTTGACTGCTTCTTTTCTCTCTCTGCTGCTGCTGCTCCTCAGTACTGTCAGTTCTGTCGGTCGGTCCTCGCAGTTCTGGTGTCCTCATGACACCGCCCCTTTAAGCCCGTGTCCCAACTCAGGTGCACCCACTTGCGCATGCCCACCCTGGAATGCTCTCAGCACTGCAGGTGTCCATCATCACAGTGGTGGGCAGGTGGAAATACCTGATCATTCTCTGACCCTACAAAAGGTCTGATTAAAAGCAAGGCAGAGGGCACCCCCTGAGCAATGTTTCCTGGCCCTTTGGCCTCCCTCAGCACACACACATCTTGAAGCTTGGCCCATTGCACTTGTGTTCGCGTGTGCACACACACATACACACACACATCATGACACCTAAACGAAGGTTCAGTGAAACACACCTTTATAGCAAGAGACACACCGAGTTTTTATTCTGTCTCATTAAAAAATGATTTCCCAGCCCACCAGTGAGCTCATCAGCAATTTGAAAAGCACTGCTCTAACTCACAGATGCTCAGAGTTCAGTGTGAAAAACTTGTTAAGCAATTCGGGTGCCTGCGTCTTGGGAGCAGCCCCCTTTCCCGACTCTCCCTTTCTGGGGATACAGATTTAGTAGTTTGGGCTAAGGCCTGCGGTTTGCTAGTGAACCACGTGATTCTGATGTGCGGAACTTGGCTGCTGCAGTAGTATAGTGTAGTGAGAGACACGACCGTGAAGGGACGCAATAAACGAACCCTTAAATCCTAAAAGAATCCTTCCTAAAACTTGTGAACCTTGTGGTCCAAATTTGGAAGCATCTGTATTAAGTTCTGGTCAAAGTTCAAAGGCAGCATGATTTTCAAGGCCCCCCCCATTGACGAGACCCCACTGAGCCTTCAAGCATATCCCCAGCCGCACTCTCCTTGCCCTTTCTCACTCCTGTCCCGCACAGCCAACCACGACAGACCGCTGGCTTTCCTCTGGACTTTCATATCTTGCAGTTCGGTGGAATAGCTACATCGATCCTCCAGCTTAAACAACTAGAAGTGCTGAAGATGAATATGAAGGCCATAGAAAGAAAACATTTTTATGAGCCAGAGAGTTATGAAGGAATCGTCAGAAGTCAAAAACTAAGTAAGGAAGATAACCTAACAAAGCTGACCTTTGCCCCCAGACAAGTGCTTGCTGAGCTGGGTGCGGTTTGAGCTTTGGTTTCTCATGGCTTCATCACAGGGGACAAGAGGTGAAGCTCAGAACCTGCCCAAGGACTTCCATAAAGTTAGGGCCTCAAATGACCATTCCTTAATGTAAAGGTGATATAGAGCAATTTCTAAAGGTGATTTAGAAATAAACCTGTCACCTGACAGATAAAAACACTTGTTTGTTTTGAACACTGGGACTGAGTAGAAGGCAAACTTTTTTTTTTGAAGATTTATTTATTTATGCACACAAGAGCTGGGGTACAGGCCAGAGTCGTGGGAGGTTGGAGGACTCACCAGACAGAGTGGGCAACAGAACAGGCAGACTGACTGAAACATACTGCTGAGGGCAGCAGCGGGCTAGGCAGGAGAGGTCTGCCTGCACCATGTGGGTCCCCTCCCTGGCCGGCAGCAGGGATCGAACTTGCGCTGCGGTGGCTGCGGTTTGCTTCACAGTGCATTGCTTAACCCACTGTGCCACCAGGGAGGCCCCAAACTTTTTTTTTTCCTGAGATTTTAAAACACAAGTTAACTCTTACAAGGATCTATAACATGAATTTGCACAACCAATGTAGTGTCTTTGAGATGCCTTGTAGAATCAAATACAGATTCCTTTAAAGGAGCACATCTTCCCTAGACCTCAAGGAATTCTTCATGATAAAGTTTCAAGAAATTTCAGCTCACTCTCAAAATGATACAATACATGAGAAAACAATACATGAGAAAGATGCAGAAAGCTAGTAGAAAAAACAGACAACAGAGTAGCAGAAACAATAGACAGCAGACAGTGGAATGATTAGTCATAAACTATTAAAAAAGAATTTTAATATGTTTAAAGAAATAAAAAATAAATTATAAATTAAGAATCAGACTATAAAAATGACAACGTATATATTTAAAAATGAATTTCTAGAACCAAAAACTTGCAGACTCAACATTTAATTAGACATAACTAGACATGGAATTAATAACAGGAGAGAGTGCTGAAAAAAAATCTAGAACATAGCAGAGAGAGACAAAGAGATGGAAAATATAAAAGAGAGGTTAAGAGAGGTTAAAAGAGAAGTTAAGGAGACAGAATAAAATAAAATGATCTAAAATACATATGATCTGTGTTCCAGAAGAAGAGGAGAGAAAGGATGATGGAGAGACAATATTTGAATAAACAATGGTCGATAGACACCTGTGTATACGTTCAGGTAGACAAGATAAAAAGAGCCATACCTCAAACTATATTACTGAGCTATAGTAATCAAAACAGTATGGCATCAACATAAAACCAGACACCTAGATCAATGGGACAGAATAAAAAGTACGGAAATGAATAAATAGTCAGCCTCTTCAATAAACAGCGGTGGTGGAAAAAACTGAAGCCCACACCTACACACATCACAAATGAAACAGCAGAACACCAAACAAAGGGAAGATCTTAAAGCAAGCAGAGGAGGCTACAGATCATGACAGTTGTCTTCTCTATAGTAATAGAAATCCTTGGAATATGTAAATTGTGCTGAGAGAAATCAATTGTGAACGGAGTATCATGTGTGCAGCAAAAATATTTTTTGAAAGGAGGAGGAAATACATTTTCAGATAAAATCTGAGCAAATTCATCATCAGACCCACTTCAGTTATTTTTGAGACATTTTCTTTCACACACTCATGCCGGAATAATGTAGTTTTTGTCAAAGGAGATTCTAAAGAATGCACATCAGGCTTCAGAAGGTTGGTCTGAGAGCCAAGAAGGACTGAAGAGCAAAGAAAGTGCTAAAAATGTGGATGAGTCAAAGATCAATAATGTAAGATACTAATGATATCTTGTTCACAAAAATAAAACAGAACTATGATAACAGTAGTTCATAATTTGGGAGAACTGTAACTACAAGAGTTATAGTCCTTATTTTGTGGGCAGGTGAGGTGATTGAAGATACTGATCACTTCTGGATTTTGATAAGTGCCGAACAGTTTCACATTTCTAAGGCGGCCACTAAAAGAATGGGAATCGAACTGTTGCCATCAGGCCCTTGTAGCTGCGGCTCTAATGCACACAGACTCCTGTGCCTCAGTCAGCTCTGTGCTTCGGGAGAGGGGTGTCCCAGTGGGGAGCAGGGGAATGACCCGCCCCTGTCTGGAGGATTGTTTGGATTGGCCAGGATGTAGTAACCACAAAAGCAGAGTGTGTTTTATTGTTGTATTTAAGTTCTTCATTCCCCCAACTCCATGCCGCTGTTCCTGGATTGTCACTCCTAGATTTCCCCGCCCCAAGCAGTGACTCCTAGTTTTGGTCATTCAGTTTGTAGATGTCTGGCTCTTTGCTCCTTTTTGCTCATTCTTTTTTTTCTTTTTGCTCATTCTTTAGGTGTTTTCCTTGAGCAACACAACTACTTAGGGTAGTGTTTCTGTGAGTGTGACCCCCGGACTCCTAGGGCTGCCCATGACACTGTTGGGGTGTCAGCCATAGCCAGCAGTGACCCAGAGCTTTATCTGCAGGTCATGTCTGTTTCTGTGCAGGTCCTTTTGGTATTTTGTGTAATGCCATGGGAACACACAGGCCCTGTAGTGGCTGAGGTGGGTGGTTGTCTCGGGACGTGCCCTGGTGCAATGCTGTGAGCTGAGCTGGCAGGTCTTCTCTAGGACACCATTTTGCTTGGGAGGCGGAGACTGTGGGAAGATGTGTGCTTCAAAGGAAACTGCCTTGTCCAGGGCACAGTCACCACGCTGATTCCAGGGAGTTGTCTACAGCCCTGTAGTTGTCTGTGACCGACAGTGATGCAAAATAACTCTTGTCTATAGACATGCAAATGGTCTCTGCCCAGGGGCAGGACCCCCATTTTCTCTGTAAAAAAGCCAGTCTTGTGTCCATTTGCACATTCCTTTCAGTGCTCTTTTTTTCCTTATAAATTTGTGTTTCTTTGACTTCTTTCTTGAGCTGGTTAAAACATCTGCCTGGTTCTCTCTTTATGAACTACATAAAATCTTCTAACACTCATTTTCTATCTAAAGGAGAATTATGATTTTGCCTTTTTAAAATAAATTATCTTTTAACAAAAACTATAGTTACTCCTGCTTGCGTTTGTGGCAGGAAATTTCTCGAAAATAATGGAAATGAGCTGTTACGGAAAACACAGACAATACTTGTTACAAACATCACATCCAAGCCCTCAAGTGGAAGTTAGAGTATCTGCCACTGTGTACTTGAGAGCCTCCCAGGAGTCAGTTACTCATTGCTGGTTGTGCCGTTAATGAATGTGATATTGTCTAATAGAAGGCGACATCTGGAATATCTATCTGTGCGACTCAGTGAGCCAGTGGTCCAAACGACCGCTGTGTGATGTTAAACATCGTGCGTAGGAAAAAACCCCAAAGCTGGAAGCGTGCAACAGGCCTGCAGGTTCCCATATGACGGTATGAAAAGTTCGTCGATAACAGCTTCAGATTCTGTACCAACAGAACTCCGTGGAACTACCCCCTGCTGAGTCTTGTTGCAGTATCAAAAAAGAAAATTTAGTTACCCCAAACGTCTATTAAAATAGCCCTCCCCTTTCCAACTCTGCATCTGTGTGAGGCTGTCTTTCCCCACACGCTTCAGTTCGGACAGCGCCTCACAACAGACTGAGTGAGAAGCAGACAGGAGACGGA
Source organism: Galemys pyrenaicus (assembly GCA_019455555.1). Lineage (NCBI taxonomy): Eukaryota > Metazoa > Chordata > Mammalia > Eulipotyphla > Talpidae > Galemys > Galemys pyrenaicus. The sequence continues at coordinate 4,177,877 of JAGFMF010011663.1, read as the reverse complement.
CGGTCCAGCTGTGTTCTAGCCGGCCGGACGTGGCGGACACGCGCCCCTGTGACACAGTGCCGGTCTGCTCACTGATTTTGCTTTTTGCTTTGGAAGGCGTTATATGTCATAAAAACGTGTAATTAACTGTTAATAAGCAGAAGTGTATTATTGTTATTTTACCTTTTTGTTTTTACTTTTTCCTGGCTTTGGTTTTATTTTCAACTTCAGCGGTTTAGTTTATGTAGTGTTAAATTGTGTAAGCTGCCTCAGATTCTTTATTTTAAAATTTGTAGCGCTAATATGTGTTAGGAGTCCAGGTTCACACCTTCAAATGCGTGTGACCGCAGCATGTGCACCACCAAAGGACCAATAAATAACTCTCCACCACAGTCTGCTGGGTCCCTCCACCTTTGCTCCCATGCCACTGTTATTTTTTTACTGGGAAAATACGGTTAGTTTTTAATACCCAAGGCACACAGCAGCTATTTATCTCGGTACACTTTTCGGCTGATACTTGTATAGCTAAAATTTACATTGCGTCTTCACAAAATACAAAGTAAATGATTCGCGGGAGAAGCTTCAGGCCCTTTCCGAATAATTGGTAAATCATCAGGCACAGTACGTCTGTCGACTCACAGTTCTGGTTTGATGACATATGGCATTGCCGGCCCGCACGGACACTGTTCCTTGAAGCTATTTGGGTTCCAAATCTTGTAGTAAAGGGGACGCTCCAGAAAGTCGCGCCCTGGCTTTTCTGTTGCCCAGAACAGGAGTTGCTCGTACAGTGGGTTGAGAAGCATGGGGGACCCACTGTTAGAGGCACTGCTGCTGAGCAATGTGTCTGCACATTGGGGGAGTTGGATGAACCCCCCCCCCCCACCTTCCGCCCACGTGGATTCCCTCTTCAGATGACACAGCACCGCCGTCCTGTTAAGAGACCTACCAAGGTATGGGCCCGTCCTCCAGCCCCAGGTCCCGGGGAGGCTCCTAGGCCAGTGGGCTGCCAGGAGTGCGGCGCGAGAGAGGGTCATGACAGTCTGCCCTCTGGAAGGAAAGGTCAGTTTCAAAAGGAAGTTCCAGGTCCCAGGTACCGGGCACGCTCATCTTGGGCAGTGCATTCACTGTTTGGGATGCTCTCCAGCCGGCTTCTGCTTGGACTCCTGAACATCCTGAGAAGTCACTGGCCTGTGGGCACTGCCAGCCATGCCACCCGTGCGGCCTGGGCAGAGCGCGCCGGCCTCCTCTTAACTGCTGTCGTAACGTGAGCTAGCACGGAGTTTGAGAGCCCCTTGCAAAGAAAGGATCTTTGGGAGTCCTCAGTCATCTTTAAGTGTGGAAAAGAAATCTGAGATGAGATGTGTAATAGCTGCTGCCTTGGAGAAAAAGAGAGTTAAGTGGTCAGCTTGCATCCGAAGACGCTGGGTGCGAAGCTGCGGACCAGGCTGGAATTGGATTGCCTCGCCCTGCAGAGAAGTCTCTCAGGGTCTAGTCGGTCTGGTTCTGGCCTTGCCGTTAACAGCAATAGTGTCGACTAGTGGCGGGGACCTTTCGCGGGTTAGATGCGCTGCTGTGTGACTTTGCTTGTTCCTGCAACAACCCGAAAGGTAGGCCCTCTTATTTACTATCGTCACGACGATGATTTGTCAGGAAGTCTGGGGTCAAAGAAGCCAAGCGACATTTTTGATCAAACAGCCAGAATACAGACCTCGTTCTGTGCTGCTCACAGTCCGTGGCCTTGCCCGGGAGTCCACGTGCTCACCCGACTCCAAGCAACCATGGCCAAGTCTCATTTCCTTGGGCCTCCCTCAGCTTCTGTGTTTGTAAAACACATGCGGTCCCAGAGCCCCCACCCCCACCATGATTCAAGTCCTCGGCTCCGTGCAGAGTGAAGAGCATGTTCTCCTGTCTTCAGAGGCTCCCAATTTGGGTGACCGTAGGTGTGTCAAGTTGCCCGAATCTGTAAGTTTCACAGCCCATATTCATAGAGCTGTCACCGTGAGCCTCTGGGTGTGCATGACTTTGTGTTGGAAGTGAAGACGCCCAAATAGAAGCTGAAGAGGCTGCTAGTTCGCTAGTGTGGAGAGGCAAGATATTAATCCAGTGGCAGTGAGTTCATCTTGCCGCTGGACCCCTGCGGCCTGGCAGCAGAAACCTGAGCGTGCGTGTGCTGCCCGCGTCTCCCCAGGAGCTCCCCCGATTCAGGAATTGCTTTCAGCCGACATTACCTCTGCTCTCTGAGCACAAGCCAGGCTATTGTGCTGGAAATAATCTGTGTGAGCCTTACTGGAGTGGCCTGGTTGCCATAGCTACTTGTTTGGGTTCTGTTACCTAACATTTCAAGTATTTATCAGGCAAAAAGAGTTTGCGGATTTTTCTCTTGCTCTCCTTGGAAAACCAGATTGGAGAGAAAGCAGATTTTATATCCTGTGAAGTATCTGTCTTGGAGGGTAGTCATAGTCAGCATTGCCAAACAGTGGGTCACTCTTGAGCAGTGAAAAGGGGGCCTGGCCGGGCCTTGAAGAGAGGAGTTATCGCGTCCTGCTGAGGACAACAGTCTCCGCCCGATGGATGCAAAGCAGGTTGGCACTGCCAGTTGTGCAGCTCCGGAAGTCGCATGAGGCAGTGGCCACTTCCGATGGAGCAACACAGAGCTGGTTAGTGGGTTTCCCCTTGGCCACAGCTCCGGGGATGGCCGCCTGCCACGCAGCGCTCAGGCGGGGTCAGAAGTCTGCAGGGACGAGGGGAGGTAGGTGGACATGCTCGTGTGGGGTGGTGACACCCGAGTGGCAGCAAAGAGGACAAACTAGGAGCAGCTGGAAGAGCCACAAGCCAGGGCTCAGCTTTGCCGCCCCGATGTCTGTCTGTGCCGTTTGCCCGTCTGGTCTCAGGCTCCACGTCGGAAGCGTTCTGTCCAGAAATATCCCCTTTGCCTGGTCGCCCGAGCCAGACTGGTCTTTATGTGGCTGTCTCCTAGGAGCCCGAAGCTATGCCACATGGCTGGAGGCTGTGTTCACAAGCTTTCATCAGTCTTTCTTAACTTGTGGTTGCTATGGTTTCCTTCGCCTGCTGGGCCTGGCCCTTTCAGGGGGGCTAGCTGTCTGTCAGCCCGTAGCAGGGGCACAGCTCCCCAGCATCGTCCTCTGACAAGCACGGTCTCCACCATAGCCCATCACCTGGCTACTCTGAGCCCGGAACCTTGCCCCTGGGGGGCGCTGACTGTCAGCCCAGTGTGGAGTCCCACCGTCTGCTCGCCCCCGGACTCTGCCTTTGCGCAGTCAGGGTGCTCGTTGTGCTCTCACTGGACTGACTTCCTGTTCGCTTGCGTTTTCCCTCGCAGAGCCGGCCCGGCCCCGCCATCACAACTGTCTGCCGACACGAGGCGCAGTTACGCCGGGCCCCACCCCGCACCGTGACCATCCCACCCTCTGCTGCCTGGGCCTGGGCCCGGCACGGTTAGCCTGTGGCAGGTCGTAGTACTTTGCCTTTCGGGGAGCTGCTTCCCCGTCCCATTCTCAGGTAGTAGTTACTAGCGGGGTCCAGCCCATGCCTCTTATTCCAGGGCCTGGCCAATCGGAATTGTATTTTCTCCCAGCTTCAACGACGGGTCTGGGAATGGACGCATGATCCAAGTTAGGTGGATGAGAGTTAAATCTGCAGTTTTCACGAGAAAGTTAGGAGTTGCATGGTTGTTTAGGGTATCGGATATAATCTTGATGGGGGAGCGGGGAGGGCTGCTGTGTAAGGGGAACAAAACGACGCAGAGAGAGCACCGAGGCCACGAGGTTGAGAGCGAGCCTGTGACCTGGCGACGCGTCTGCTGCCTGATGGCCAGATGCTCCAGTCAGAGGAGCGAGCTGCCTTGTGCAGGTGCCACCGGCGCTGAGCTTTCTGTCACTTGCAGCTGAAAGGGTCTCACCCACCCTCACGTAGGAGGACGCTGAGGTGCAGAGAAGCCCAGCCCCCTGTGCCCGACGCCGGCCACTGCAGTCAGACCCCGCCCCGCGGGCCCCGCAGAAGCCTGCCTCTCTCTTCTGTCCTGTGCCGACTCGGAAGACTTGCTCTTACAGCCCCGCCCCACCCACGGCCCGCCCACGCATCCGAGGGCTCTCCCAGGGCTTCCACCGCAGGCTCGGGCTGCTCTGCCGGTGCACCTTGCCAGGGCTGTTATTGTCACAAACACAGTGTTCCCTTCCCGTTTCCGGATGAGGTCGTTGGGGATGGCTGCACGCCATGTAGCGAGTGAGTGGCAAAGTGGGCCTGCTGTTTCCAGTCTGGGTAATGATCATCCCATTCCCTACTTCCTGGATTCGCCCCAAGGAGAAATCTCCCCGGCCAGTGACCTCCTGTCTCTTACTTCCCCCCAAGGCCGCTTGACCTTCCTGTACTTCAAGGGTAGTTACCTTTGGAGGAGGCTTGGCGTGAGGGTAAGAGGATGGGGCCAAATAAACCCAAGTTTAGATCTTTCTTCCACCAGTTACTGGCTCTGCAACCAGGGGCAAGTTTCGAGCTTCATCTGAGCTTTAATCTCCTGTTCTGTGAAACCTACCTGCTAGGGAGAGTAACGCTTGACGCTCTTGTGAGGCTCAGTGGAGCCAGTGCTTGGGAGCAGTAATACTGTGATGTCGACGACAGAGCCGAGCACGTACTACATGTTTTGCTACTATTATCTGTGTGTTCCATACGAGGGAACAGGCGCAGGGAGGTCAAGCGGCGTGCCCAAGGTCGCGTGTCTGGCGAATGGCAGAGCTGCGTTCAAGTCAGACATGCTGGTTGAGAAGCCTCAATCACAGAGCTGGTGCCCATGTAACAGGCGACTCTTCCTGCACCCCCTCCTTTCTCTGGAAAGCTCAGCATCTAGTGTTCAGACGCATCGAAGCAGTGGGCTAGGCTGAGAGAGGACTGCCCAGTGGCACAGACCGGAGTAGGGCTGGAGGCCGCTCTAGGCAATGATGGTCTAAGACTTATGTGACCAGGGACCAGGGAAACAGAGAGGGCCTGGGCCCAGCAGGAAGGAGGGCCCAGCACAGAAAGCGGGCTTGGGGATCGGCCCATAAGACCGAGGAAAGCACACTGGGGGACACCTCAGGGGCCCAGAGGCGCCTCATCACAGGCCCGGAGCATCACTGCGACTTTTGTTAAGCCAGGGCACCACTGACAAACGGTTGGCCGGGGTCCTACAGAGAAGGACGGAGGATTAGAGAAGCTGCAGTTCTGGCAGACATCTGTCTGACGTTGGTTTGGACTGATGGTGATCTTCTTGAGTCGTTCTCCCAATGTATCTTCGTAATGCGATGGGGGAAGCCTTATTTCCTTAGCAGTAGAGCCCTGTCTCTTTTGGCGTGCTCTTCTCACTGCCCCCGCCCCAGGAGGCCCATACAGGTGGGTGAGCACTTTGTTAACCTGCTTGGGGTGAGCGTCAAGATGAGCACCTCAGCCCGAGCTTGAAGACCGATGGGTAGATGGCTCTGTGCGGTCAACCAGCCACCAGACTCCTCCTCGGCTGAGTGGGATAGCACTCTAGGCAGAGAATTGAATGGTTTGGGGGCAATAGAGCATATTTTTTAAGAGTCTGAGATAAAGGAAGAGGAAGAGAAGGAAGTGAAATAGCTTGTCGGGGAGAGGGAAAAGAGATGTTTAAAGGAATTTTTATGAAGCCTTGCCGTGTCATGCGCAATGCTAACTTTTCTTCCTGCCTCCCCCGAGAAGCCGTCAGTGATAGACTTTCCTTGTTAACGTGTCGTGGAGGTTGATCTCTTTTGAGGCCACATTGAAATGCCAAGTCCCACCTCAAGATGAGCATGGGGTAAGCACAAAGTCATCCATCGGGAACCCGCCACATCTAGGTCACGTATTTTTGGAGCACCTATTGTCACGAGGCACAAAGCCAAGCGCTGAGCTTGATAAGACAGCTCTCAACCCTTGAGGAGCGCACTGCGTTTGGCACAGCCCGTGTGGGTACAGATTATAGCAGACACCTCTAAGCTAGAGGGCAAACCTGCATGTTGTTCTAAAAGGGTATTCTTTGTGCTCAGTCACATGAAGACAAACAGAGACCTGTGGGGTGAGAAGCCCAGAAATAAGCCCTCACATAGATGGTCACATAATTTTCAACTGGGCCTTCAGCACATTCAATGAGAACGGACAGTCTTTTCAGCAAACGGTTTTGGGAAAACTGGATGTTGGCAGAAGAGAAAACAAATGAAGTTGATATATATCACATGCGAACATTAACTCACAATGGATGGAAGAGCTAAAACTATAAAACTCTTAGAAGAAAACATCAGATGAACTTCATGGCATAGGACTTGGCAATGACTTCTTGGATATGACATCATAAGTTGAGGCACCAAAAGAAAAAAAATGGACAATTTGGACTATGTCAAAATTAAAAACTTTTATGCATCAAAAGACAGCATCATAAGAGAAGGAAAGGCCAGCAGACAGAATGGGGAAAATCACATATCGGGTGAGGGGTTCATATCCAGAACATTTAAGAAATCCTGCAACCCAATAGCAACAAAACCCAAAACCCTATTTAAAAATGGACAAAGGACTTGAACAGACTTTTCTAAAGAAGAAAATTTGACCAATAAATACATGAAAAGATGGTTAATGTTGCAAATCACTAGAGAAATGCAAATCAAAACTGCGGTGAGATACCTACCTCGTTGGCATCAAGGAAGAAAGTAGTAAGTGTTGGTGAGACTAGATCCTGGGATACAGACACACAGGAATTGAAAGCAGGGACCTGAACAAATGTTTATATACCAGTGTTCATCGTAGCCTTATTCACAATACCCAAAAAGTGAACTCACGTGCCCAGTGATGAATGAATGGATATGCAAATGGCTACAATGGGGTATTATTTAGGCTTAAAAAGGAACAAAATTTTGAGACATGCTACTACGAGGCTGAATGTTGAGGACATTATGCATTTCACAAGTCACAAGATAAATACCATGTGGTTCTATGTATTTGAGGGATTGTGGCAGAACCAGAGAGACAGAAAGTACGACAGAGGTTACTGGGACCTGGAGTTTCAGTTTAGGATGATGAAAATATTCCCGAGGTGGATGATGGCGATGGTTGTACCCCAGTGTAAATGTGTGGAACGCCACCGAGCTGTATTTGTGAAAATGGTTAAGATGGTAAATCTTATGTGTTTTAGCACAATTGTTTCTTTTTCTTATTTAGAAAAAGTGAACATTCACCCAAGAGTCACAGCACTGTAAATGACTGGCAGCATTTTGTACTATGAAGGGAAGGTGTGAGTGACCGGCGGGCAAGGCGATGGCTGCCCAAATAAGCCATTTTAGTGGACAGTGGCTGTGACACTGCAGCGGACTTGGGCGACAGAAATGTGACAATTTTGAACCACTTATCTGTTTTGATAGGTGACTGACTTTTGCTTGACCGTTGCCAAACTAAGCAAAATTTGGCATTAAACTCTCCAAACTCCAGAGCTGTTCTCACTTCTGAGTGGAGCTGGGCTCAGATCTTCAGCTGTGACTCCAATATACGAAATGCCGTGAAAGATAGAAGTAAGTGTAGAGCGCCACTTGACTACTCGTGAGATGTTTCTGCAGGCTGTCTCCCAGCACAGAGCCCTCTCATTCTCTTCTCTTCTTTGGGTATCATACTCTGCCTGGAGGACTCGTTTGCCCTATTAGCAAGACTGATGTTATGGAAGCCCGGCCCTGCCTTTGTTCATCAGGGAAACCAGTTGTCCCAGGGTTTGGCGCTTTGTGTGCAGGCGCGTGGGGCAGCAGGAGCGTCGCCACAGGAAGAGCCGTGATCCTTCAGAGCTGTCCAGAGGGAGACAAGGGGGTGGGGCCCTACCCACAGTCACTGGCGCAGGCCCTGGGAGGGGCCGTACCCTGGGGGAGAGGCTCCCCTCGACCGGGCAGTATCTCGTTGACATAGTGTTTTCCTTTCCTTAGGGTTGATTTCCACAAGTGGGATCATATGGTTGTTCTATTTTTAAGTTTCGAGGAACCTCCAGTCTGTTTTCCACAGTGACTGTCTCATTCACAGCCCCACGCCAGGGCACAGTGTCCCTTTCCGCCACCTCCTGGCCGCGTTCTCATCCCCTGACTGATGTCAGCCACTCCGAAGGCGTGAGGTGACACCCCCTTGTAGGTTTGGTTTTGCTTTCTGATTCACACCTTTTTAAGTATCCAGAGGCCATTTGTGTATCTTTAGAGAATACGGTCTGTTCAGGTCCTTTGCCCTTTAAAATATTGGATTGTTTGTGTGGTTTTTTTTCCTGTTGAATTTTGTGAATTCTTGATATATGTTGGATATCAACCCTTATCAGATACATGCTTTGTAAAATATTTTTCCCCTTTTGTTGGGTCTTTTCATTTCGTTGATAGTTTCCTTTGCTGTGCCAAAGTTTTTTAGTTTGATGTAGTCCACTTGTTTATTTTTTATTTCGTTGCTTGTGTCATGTCCAAAAATTCATTGCCAAAACTCTGTTTTCTATCACCATGGATTAGTTTTGTCTGTTTTTTAATTTGACATGAAAGGGAGCATGAAATCTACTTTTCCCCTTTGTTTTATACTACTCATATTTTCTTCCGATAATAAAAAATATATCCTTTTACCATCAACAGTCAGGAATAAAGAATAATATTATGCAGCATTAAAACAATTGTCCTTAGATCCACTTCCTATAGGTAACCACTGAATCTTGGCATATTTTATTTATTAAAGATTTATTTATTTATGCACACAAGAGTTGGGGTACAGGCCAGAGTCGTAGGAGGTGAGAGGATTCGCCAGACAGAGTGGGGAGCAGAACAGGCAGATTGAAATACACTGCCAAGGGCAGCAGCGGGCGAGGCAGGAGAGGTCTGCTATGCCCTGTGCGTCACCTCCCCGGCCGGTGGCAGGGATTGAACTTGTGCTGCAGTGGCTGCGTTTTGCTTCATAGTGCATTGCTTAACCCACCGCGCCACAGGGAGGCCCGAATCTCGGCATATTTTAAAATAGCAATGGTTCTCAAAGTCTGGTCTTCAGACTGACATCAGGAGAGGACTTGTTAGAAATGCAAAATTTCCATCTTCACCCTAGACTCACTGAATCTGAAGCTGGGGTGAGCCTGCGGTGTGTTTGAAGTCCTCCTGGCGTTTCTGATACACATGCATTTGAGAACCATTTCTTCACACACTCTCTCCCCTCCCCCTCCGAAATGAGAACACAGGCTCATCACATTTGGACATTCTACCTTTTCATGTAACAATTTGTCGGAAGCATAAACATGTCATGACAAGTAATGAGTGTGCTTATTGAGATGAAGAAAAACTGGTGTGGTCTCTAAATGTAGTAATGAGGCAAAATGTGCAGGCTTTAGCTTGTGCCTTGTCTTAGGGTAAGTTCTTCCAGCACTACCGTATCTGTGCAGAGCTTCTGGTACTTCCTCTTGTCACTGTTTGGCGTGAAGACGCCGGGAACCGCTTGGGCGGAATGACTGCAGGTGTATGAGGGAACATTGACACGGACCTGGTCTCATGTAGGGCTGAGAGAAACAGTTTTATCGAGGCAGATGACGTAGGGGGTTGACTCTTGGGGTTCTCAGAGAAGAAATCACTTTAAGTCGAGGTGGACATCTTGAAGAAAAGATAGCTATAGGGCTGCTGGAGACGTGTCTGGGTCCTCGGTTCAGGTTGAACAATGACCTCCGCCCTGTCCCGTGAACAGCATCATGGAGCACCGTGTCCTCTGGTGGACCAGCCCGGCAGTCCTGCCCCTGGCCTGCCTCCGAGAGCACCCATTGACTCTCCTGCCCTGAGATGATATTTGTTAGGCTGAAAGAGGGAGGCGAGGGAGGCACCTTATTCGGAAGTGTGCCCAACTGTATCCTGCCACATAAAGGCTTTGTCGTCGTCTTCCAAGAGATCATCTTTCAAGATGGCCTGTGAGAACTGGGGAGGTGACTTGCCCAAGGTCACACGGTTGGCATGTGCTGGCGAAGCTGCGCTTCCCATCCAGATCCCCTCTGCCTGTGTTCTGTGTACTTTCCTCTCTGGTGCTGCCTCCTGGAGTGTGTGTGGTCCTTTCCGGTTCCGGTGGACAGGGCATGGGAAAAAAGGCAGCGTCTGGCTATCTCAGAGCAATAGGGACTGGCGGGAAGCAGAAGGGAGAAAACACGAGTGGTAGTGTGACAGCACAGAAATAAGTGCCAGGTCGACCTGGTTCGGAATCAGAGCTGAGGTCCTTATGGCTTGGACTACCGGCCATCTCTTGCTGAGTAAGACATGGTTCCTCCACAATGTGGCTTGAAAGCATACACGTTTACTGTCTCCGAGTTTCTGTGGGCCCACGGTGCAGAGCCTGCCTCTGGACTCTCTTCATGGTGTGTCCTGAGGCTGCGGGGGGCTGTGCTCAGGTCTCACATGAAAGCTCAGCTGGGGAAGGCCTCACCTGAGTCAGCTTGAGCTGCCGTAACTGAGTCCCACAGACTGGGGGACTGATGCACACTTCTGTCTTCACTTCTGGAGGCCGGACGTCCGAGGCGGTGCAAGCCTGCTGAGGGTGCTCTGTGTGGCTTGGGGCCGGCCACCTTCTGCTGTGTCCTCGTGTGGGGGCGAGAGCAAGCTCCCTGAGCTCTTCCTATCAGGCCACCGAGCTCATCAGTCACGAGGGCCTTCCCCTCATGAACTCACCTAACCCTAACTACTCCCTGAAGGTCCTGTCTCCAAATACTAGACCTCGGGGGGCAGAGCTTCGACATGTGAATTTTGGGGAACACAGTTCAGTTCACGGCAGATCAGCTTCCCAGCTGACTTCTGTGGTGGTTGGCAGGATTCAGTTCCTCACGGGGTTTGGAACTCGCTCGCCATTCCTCGCTGTCTGTTGGTCAGAGGCGGTTCTCTGTTCCTTCCACACGGGCCTCGCTAGCAGGCAGACGACTTAGCCATTTGAGTCCTCCCCTTCTTACTCCCTAACGGGGACAGCTGCTGCTGTCCTAGAGTTGTCATGGACATTCACTGGGTCAAGTGGAAAGCAGTTTGCACAGAGGTGGCCGGGTGCCGGGGCTCCCCAACTACCAGCTGTGCTGACAGACTCGGGAGGCGACTGCTCAGACTGCCTGTGGCCGTGTCCCCTGACAGAACACACAGGTCTCTTCAAACCGCAGCGAGAGCAGAGCTCTTCCTGAGGCATCTCCTACCAGTTGACAGAGGCTCTGAGACCGTGCCACGGAGTCCACGCGCTCACTCTCTTGTGCCCCCCGGCCAGCCGCCTGGGCAGGCCGGGTTTTCTTTCACAGCCGGGGAGGCAGGCCCTACTGCACTCCTTGCCGCACTGTGACCCGCGGTGGGTCCTCCAGGGAGAGCCTCGGTTCACCCTGTCTCAAGCCAGCACCTGTTCTCCCCAAGCATCTGTGTCTGCTCCCTTCCCTGCCCAGCGCGGGCACCATTACGAAGGTGAAGGGAGGATTTCCAGAGCCTGGGGAGCTGCGTTCTTCTCAGCCGTCACCTGGGCTATTTCAGGGGCAGGTGTCTGACTTATCGCCTCTGGATGGCGTAGTCCTGACCCTTGCTGTGTAGAAGGAGGCCCAGACTGAATGTCTGTTCTGAATTATCTTTCTGCCTAAACTGAGCCCAGGAGGGACCTGACTTCAAAAAATATATTATCCAGCCTGATGTTGGTTTCACTTCCTAAAAGAGACTGGGTCCAAATAAGACTTTAATTGAATTCAGCCCCTTGACCTGACACTGACTTGGTTCTCCCGCCTTGTGCCTTCCAACATTCGATGAGGGAGGAGGGGGGTAGACAAATAAAGCGATTCACATGGATTTATGGGCCGAGCCACTTCCACATTCCATAAAGCCCAAATGGCTGTGTAGGAAACAGCTGCAGTGCTTGCTGGGGCCTGGTGAGGCTCATCTCGGTCCCAGCTCCTCATGGGGATGTCGGGCTCCAAATGGAGTGCAGTGGAGGGAGTAATTGGCTCTGTCGCCCGGGCACCTGGGGTCTCCGCCAGTGCCTGAGGTCAGCACAAAAGCACCCCTCTCCCCAGTTAGAGGGGGGGCCTCAGGCCCAGGAGGAGGGGGCCAGAGAGCCAGGAGGAGGCCGGGGGGATTCCGTGGTTCATGTCTTTGTTCAGTCACTCAGGATTCATGGAGCACCTACCGAACGTCAGGCGCCGGCGCCGGCCCCAGGGACACGGCCACAGGCATGGCCTGGCCTTCTGAGCCGGATAGTCCAGGCATCTCTGCAGGTCAGTGACTGCTGGCCACAGTGGGCATGCAGAGTTCAGTTCATGACACAAAAGGGACTGGAAACGCCAGTTCTCTGCTCACCGCATTTCCGGCTCTCCACAGCCACGCGTGGCTGGCAGCGGCCAGGCCGGACAGCACAGGTGGAGGGAACTCCAGGTTTTAGCAGGTTTACCAGACATGCTGGTCTGGTGTGGGCGGAGGGAGGGTCCGGAGCAGTCGTCAAGAGAGCAGACAGATACAAAGGCCACATGACTTCCGGTGTGGGGCTGCTGCGGACAAAATAAAGCCAGCGAATGGATTAGGGCTGCCCTTTGAGTGGCTGTTCTGGCGGGGCCTCTCCGAGAAGGCGACAGATGGGCGCCGGTGCTGGACGGAGCGGGCAGACAGTGGGTCCTTGGCGCTTTCCAGAAGGAGGCCACTGTGGCTGGAGTAGGGAGCGAGAGAGAGCGCGCGAGATGGCCAGGAGTCGGCGGAGGCCCAGCACGTGGGGTCTGGGGAGGAGTGTGCATTTAATTTAGATCGTGGGAAACCGCTGCAGGAGTCCTGCCAGGGACGTGTCATCCTCTGCTTTCTCATTCAGCGCTCGCTGGCTCCCGGGCGATCAGGGACCGTGGGGGGGCGAGCCGGAAGGAGGCCACTGGGGCCGCCCAGGTGAGAGAAGCTGGTGCCCGCAGCGGGGACAGAGGGGCAGCAGTGACCGAGGGACGCAGCGTCCACGAGGGGGCGTGTCCCGGCGGACGGTATGGGACGGTAGTGGTTTTTAGAGTGGGCAGCCGCCAAGGCACAGCACAGGGGCTGGGTGACTTCTGCTAGAACTAGTTCTAGAACTAGAACTCCTGGGAAAGGGTTGACCTTCCTTGCTCGATGCCGAGCTGGGCGGATGTAAGCTGGAGCTGTTGGGACGCCTTGGCCTTGTTCTCGGAGGGCCTGTCACCAGCCAGGACAACAGCCCGAGAGTGGGAGACAGGTGCCCAGTCCTGCCGCCACTGCCGGGCCGGACCCGGCGCTGCGGACTTGAGTGCTGACGAGTGAGGGCCTGTGGCCGTGTCCACGTTTCATATGTGCTTCCTTCTGGCCCTCTCTCCTTCACTGACTTTTCCATTAGACTGTTGGTGTTTTTCCCATATATTTGAAGGAATGTGTTTTAAGTATGTATTTGATTTCTATCAAGGTGAAATTTACCTACTTAAAATTAATGTCACAGTGAACAATTCAGCGATTCCGTGGCATTTAGTGCCTTCTTAGCACTATGTGACCGCCCCACGGCGGGTTCCAGCACCGTCTCACCAGCACCCCTCATCCCCACCGCCCGCCAGCACTGACGGCTGCTGGCCTGCTGTCTGTCTGTCTGTCACTGCTGGCTCCTCTCTGCTGGGTATTTCGTACAAACAGACTCAGATGTGGCCGCTTGTGTCTGGCCCCGTTCACTCCCCGTTGCGTTTCCAGGGTTCATCTGTGTGGTGATGCCGTCACCACTTCATTGTCTCTGTGACTGAGTGATAGTCCGTGGTATGGCCAGACCATGCTTCGTTTGCCCACTCAAATCTGTCGGGGGTGTTTGGCTGTTTCCAGCCCTGGCTGAGCAGGGCTGCTGAGAACGTCCGTGTGCTCGGTCAGTTAGAACCAAGGGCGTGCTCGGCCTGCGAGACGTCTGCAGGTGCTGTTTCTTAGTTTGCCACCGCCTTACCTATGGTAGTGCGATCAGGCAGACTTTTTAAAAAAATGTTGTAGAGGTGAAGCTGTCGTACTTTTCTGGTCTGACCTTTGTGACACCGTTCAGAAGGCCATCCTTATGCTTGAGGCTACAAAATAGTTCTCCCGTGGAAGCTTTCACTTATCCACCACACAGGGATTAAAAACAGCCCTACTTGCCCCCAGTCCCAGGTTTTTGTGAGAACCTTCTGTGAATGAGAGAAGCAATATGCTAGAGCTTTATAAACACTCAGCGAGAGAGCCACAAAGGCCCGCTGACCTTGACCTGTGTCCCCCCCGGTCCGTGTCCNCCCCCCCCCCCCCCCCCCCCCCGGCACCAACAGGCCCAGGTCTGTTGCTGCTTCCATTTTGCAGAACTGGCTTGAGGGCCGAAGGAGCCTCCGAGCCACCAGGGCTGTGTCAGCCGGTGGCAGCGCGGAGAGTGTCACAAGAGGTGCTAGCTCTCGGTAGCCGTCTCGTGAGGGCTGCATATTTGACCAGAAAAATAAAACTGTGTGGAAACCAAAGACTTTCCTGGTCTCTCTTCTCCAAGCAGTCTTTTTTTTTTTAAATTCTACCAGGAAAAGAAACCAGTTCAGTGGGTCTGTATTCTTTAGCTGCTGTGGTCCCTGGGGCCTCATCAGTGGCCATTTGTGATATGTTTTCCTGACATTTTTAACTCCCAAGCCTGATACTGTTTTTTAATGGCAGATTTCAGGCTGAACACTATATTGAACCAAATGTAATGTCAGAGATTGAAAAAAATCTGGTCAACGCTGGCAATGGGGACATTAGGAAGACAGCCCTGGGGTCGACTCCTGGGCCAGGCCCTCGGGTTGCGGGGCTGTGCCGGCCTGGGCGCGGATGTGTGAGGCGCTGGTTGTGAGATCTTGGACGAACTGCTTCACTGCCCTGTGCCTCTGTTTCTCCTTCCCCAGAAGAAGCGCTGGGCCGCGGCGAGCAGTTGGCGATACCCACTCCGCAGACTGCTTGGCCCAGTGCCTGTGAGGAGCGAGGGCTCGATAAACCTGAGCTGTTAGCTTCAGTCAGGGGCACGGAAACGAACTGAGGAAGAGCCTGAGGGGAATGGAATATACCCTTCCAGGGGGTAACCCTGCCACGGGGGTGACATGGATCAAACCACATGAAGACCCCCTGCCCCGGGGGCAAAGCACATTTATTTCGGGAGAAATCTGGTTCCTGTTATTGCCACGTGAGGGGGGCCGGCAAGAGCGCATGGTTCTCAGGCAGGAGTGGCAGCTGCATGGGGTGCTGCGGCGGCCAGCGGCGGGAGGGGAGGAGGAGCACACGCCGCCAGGAGGCCTGCCCAGGCTGCACCCACCGCCTCTTGGGGATGGAAGGTTCCAGAAGATGTGGACTCACTGCGTGCGTGCCGTGCTAGATTTGCAGGGAGCACCGCCCTTTTCTTCTTTCCTCTCCTCCTGTTCCCGCCCCAGGTATCTGTGGAGCCCCAGCTCTCGTCCGGGCCCAGCTTGGGCCCTAAGAAGAAATGACATCACAGGACACACACGGCAGCAGGCGCTTTGGGTCCCGCTCCCGCTGGACCCGCGCCAAGCGCGAGAGCACCGACGTTCTGTGGGTGAGGGCGGAGGCTCAGGGAAGGTGCAAAGGCTACCCTCGCCCCTCCAAACTGACGGGCGCAGAGCCGCACGTGCGGCCTTCCTGAGCAGGCCACCGCCCTTCGCCGAGGTCTCATGGCTCGTTGTGGCCGTTCCTGCGGCTTCGTGCCCCACACGGAACGTTTGTGGATGAGAATTCTAATAAGGAGAGCGGCAGGCCCCTGTGCGCCTGCCTGGAACGGGCGGCGGCCACACCCACTCACGCACTCTGCCGGGGGTCAGCGGCAGCCCGGGCGCATTCGCTTTTCCCTGGAGACGCCGGTTTGAGGCAGGGGAGCAACCTTGAGTACATCTTTGTCAGGCCACGTGGGTGACTTAAACGCGTCCACAGCAAAGGGCCCGCGCACGCCCGGGGCAGGGGCAGAGCCGGAGGGTGGTGGCCGTGGCCGGGGCGAGCGGCCTGTTTCGGACTCTGCGCCCACCGGTCTACGATGAAGCTGCGGTAGACCCGAGCTGCGCCAGCTGGGCTCCTCCGCGCGGCCGCCTGGAGGCCTTCGCGCACGCTGTTTGCGCCGCGGGGACGCCGGTCTCCCCGGCCCCCTCGCCCGGTCTGTCTGCGGCCTTTAAAGCTGCCGCCATCTCTGGGAAGCCCCAGGGGACTGGCGTGGACAGCCCGTGCTTTCTGCATCGGTCAAACCGTGTTCCCTGCACCCAGGGAAAAGCAGACGGAAGGCAACCTATTCTGACATTTGCGGAAACAGCGCACCAGGGGGACAGCACGTGCTGATGCTCAGATTGGGTGTGCGGGCCCAGCGCTCAGCGACCTAGGGCGGGTGGCTTCACTTTGTACGGGGCGGGTCTCACTCTGCCGTGCGTGCAGGAGACCTGGCTGATCTAGCAAGAGGCAGGGCCTGGGCGCTGCGACCGCAGGGCAGTGGTCAGACAGCCTGGCCTGCTGGCCTCGGGCACGTCGCTTCCCACGTCTGCGCCTCCAGTCCTTCATCTGTGGAAGAGGGCCCTTGAGTGGGGTAGGACACGCGCGCGGATCATGGAGGTCCAGCCATTCAGACGCCGCTGAGCTTAGCGCCGCACTCTCACCTGATGCTCCGAGAGCGCCCCGTCCTCACGCTCCTCACTCTGCAATACTTTCTTCCCCGCAGCATTTACCATCTTACGTCACGTTATATAACTTACTCGGTTTATTTTTCATCTTCCCCCTCCAGGGCCTCTGGCCTTGCACACCTCCAGGAGGCGCCGTTCGCACGGCACCGGGCTCTGCTGGGGCTGCTTTCACCAGGCGGGTGACGTGACCCCACTCACAGGAGCTGTTGATGGGGAGGCCTCGGGCTCCAGGAGCGGAAGGAGACACGTATGTTCTGTTTTGATTGTCGCTGTACCCTGCACGCAGAATGACCGCGGGACCTGCCGTCAGCCTTCAGCATGTCCTGGAAAAGGGGATGAAAAAGCCCCCCAAGAAGGACCCCTTCACCGGTGAGGGAACTGAGGCTCGACGAGTTATCGATTTGCCCGAGACCCCAGGCAGCTGCGTGTTTCCGAGGCTATGCCCCACTGCCTGGCGTTACCCTGTACCCCGCAACCTCTCAGCAGATACTAACAAGCCTGCTGGCAGGGGGCAGGCCCTCCGCGCACGGGTCCTGACAAGCTATCACAGAGCTGCTGCTTGGAGAGAGAGAATTAGATTGTACAAGGCAGAGGAAAAGCAGATCTTCTGCAGTTTCTGGAAGAAAAAGCCCTAAGCGGCCTGCAGGCGAGGGGCCTCTCGGGCCTCCCTCCCGACCCAGTTCTTTTTCCTGCTGCCTTGCCTTTTGTGAGGTTTCTTCCCCTTTTCCTTGCAGTGAGTTCTGCTCTCCCGTAGGCTACAATGTGTCAGTTGTTATAAAATCCGGGGGCGGAGCCTGGTGACGAGGCGGTGGGGGAGCTGGCAGCCCTGCTGCGGGAGCAGTCCAGCCCGGCTCACGGCGCTGAGGAGCTGCAGCCCCAGAACTTCCAGCCCCGGCTCCTGGCTTTGATCCTCACGGTACATCAGACGCCGAGGGGAGGGAGGATGCGAGATGACCGGCCCCTTGGCAACCTGACGACCTCCGCGCAGAGCCCTCCACAGCCAGCCGGGAGCGCGGGACCACCCGGACCACGGGGTGCCCTGCCTTGTGCATGCGTGTGAGCTGGTGTGAGTGAGGGTGTGTGTGTGTGTCCGTCACGACCATGAGTGTGCCGAGCTGGGTGAGTGCTCGAGTGTACGCGTGAGTGGCTGTGTGTGTGTGTGTGCGTGTGCATGCACGCTTTGTGATTGTTTTTTGGAAGAAAAATCTTGAAAATCTGGGGCAGGTTACGTGCTCCTAGGGTGGTGGTTCTTTTGCAAGACGAGCTGAGCAGAGCGAGCTACCAAGAGACATTTTTCGGCGAGTCAAGAGCGCTTTCCTCCCAGAACGAGAGGGATTGGCCCCCCAGCTCTGCGGCTCAGTGGGAGAGATTAGCAGGAAAACCGGTGACACCGACCTGAGCCTTGTGACTGCGGGGCTGGAGAAAGGGCTCGGCGAGAAAAGGAGGAGTGAATCGCTGAGCCTGTCAGTGCCTTTGGCCACGCTGGAAGATGTCATCTCAAACTAAGTTCAAGAAAGACAAAGAGATCATCGCCGAGTATGAAGCCCAGATAAAAGGTAAGCCACGGCTGGGGTCACCCCACCCCCCTCGCCTTTCTCTCCGGCTCCGGCTCGCGCCCCCACCCTGCCATCTCGAAATGTTGCTCTGCACGGGCAGCCTCATTGTGCGGAGGCGCGGGGCAGCCACGAAACCGGCCGGCCTGACTGCAGCGCGCTGGGCTGGGCGTGCGGCGGCTGCGGGAGGGCAGCCCACTGCATTGCAGGTGTGGAGCGGCTGGGCGCCCGCGGGAGGAGGGCCGGCGTGCTCCGTCACTGTGGCCGTGACATGTCACTCCAAGGCCCTTTGACAGCCGCCGCCCCGCCCCCGCTGGAGGCCCCTGGTTTTTTATGGTCTGCTCCCCCTCTCCTTTCTGCTTGTGGCTTCTCCTCTGTGCCTTTCTCTGGGCTGGGGCTCATGTGTGCGTTTGGAGGGCAGTGGCGTCCCCGGGCGCACTTCTTTGTGGGTGTCTCCGGCTGGCCCGGGCGGCCGAGGATCAGCTGTTACGGGGCGTATTGACCTGGAGGATGCCGGCGTGAGGCATAAGGGGGAGCGGTGCAGAAAGCGGGGCGTCCTCTGGCGCGTCGCTGTCCCTGTGCTGGCGTTCGGTGACCAGCCTTCATTCAGAACCGCCGGCTGGGCGCTGCCCAGCCTCTGTGGGCCCGGGAAGCCTGCCGGCGGGGCCGCTGACCTCTGGCTGCTGGTTCCAGCCTTGCTGCGCTGGGTGCACACTCACCAGCGGGAGAGGGGGAAACAGACACAGCTGCGCACCGCCAGGCCAGGCGGGGCTTCTCCCCCCTCCCCAGGGCTGGCTTCAGCTCTGGTCAGAAAAGCCTCAAAGCGGCACCCGCCATGCTCACCCTTTCTCCCAGGAGGACCTGAGGGCGCCTGGGCCGCGCCTCTTAGCATCTGTTTCCTCGCTGGTCACGCCGCCTGGCTGTGACAGGGCGCGTTGTTGTCCAGCAGAGAGAGTAAAGGCCAAACCCTCTCCAGCAGATGTGCTCGCCGCCCTTGAGGTGATGGGGTGGGGGCGGGGCGTACAGAGCGCTGGGTGCTGGGCCCCGGGGCTGAGGCGCCGCACCTGCTCTGGGTGTGCTGCAGCTCGGGCCCGGGCAGTGTGGCTGCCTGCCCAGCAGCGGTGGCAGCGGGAGGCCCACCGCAGCCGCCGCACTGATGCAGCGCTGGGAAACTTTGGGCGGGAGCAGCCGCCAGCGGCAGCTTTGTGTTTTTCCAGTCTCCCAAGCCTTTGCCTCTTAGTTCTGGTGCCATCAGCTGCTGCTGCCTGGGGCGGGCCTGGGTGAGAGGACCAGGAGACCCTGTCCCTCAAGGTCGCTTCTCCGGTCAGCTGGGTGGCCCTGCGCGCTGAGAATCGAGAAGCCGGTCCTCCTTCATCGCTCGCACGTTGAACTGGCCCAGCTGCTCCCGGGAAAGCAGTCTTTGGAGAAGGACTTTTTAGGGAGTTTATGCTTTATGACTCGTTTGACTGATCATTGATATTTGACTGCGGTTCGCATGGAAAATGCCGTAACAGAGAGGGGGATGTTGAATTTGGACGCTTTGAGGTTTCCCTGAAGCATTCTCCGGGTTGGAAACGCGCTTATCTCATCTTTGGAAGGATTGCTACCCTGGCCAGGCGCTTTGCTGGGGGTCAGTGAAGCGTTTATTGCTCGGCCGATTCTTTCCCGCTTCCCTTTCACCGTCCTTTTAACCACGAGCTAGCAAGTGCAGGGTAATGAAATCCAGCAGGAAATTTGCCCAGAGGAGCCTGTCTCCTCCAGTCTCTAAACGCCCGTGCATTCCGGTCGGAGGAGTTTGGGTTCATCTCTTTCCAGGCGACACCCACACGATGTAGGTCAGGACGCCGCTCTGCTCGGCCGCTCCCTTTGCCTCCAGCGCCCTGTCCATCAACCCCCTCGTCAGTTTGCGTGGCTGGTGCCCGGCATGGCTGCTCCTGGCCGCAGGGCGTGCAGGCACGGCTTGCAAGGACTCTGTCCTGGAGATGAGCGGAGGCCCAGTGATGACTGGCCCGAGGTCCCCCAGCTGGGACCGTGCAGGCTGGCAGCTTGGGGGACCGGCGCCCCCTGCACTGTGGGAGCAGGCCGCCCCTTGAAGGATTGATGGCGGCAGCAGATGGCCGTGTGCGGCGGGGCCTGGCCGCCTCTAGATGGCCTTCTATTGTCTACCCTCTTACTTTCGTCCCACTGCCTTTGTTGCTCGCCTCTGAAGAACGTTTGACCGCTGGCCAAAAATGAGGCCCGATGCCCGTCGCCTGGCTCCTCGGCCTCACGTGGCCAGTGGGGCGTAACCGCTCCACCTAGTCAGGCAGCTCCTGTCTTCTGGGAACGTTCAGAGGGAACTTTTGCTTTTTAAAATGATGCTGAGTTCTTTGTTTACTTACTCTCTTTGATTTCTTGTTCAAGAATTTATTGACCTACCAGAGGAGAAGGTTTTCAAAAAAGCTTTTTTAATATTGTAAAAAATTCAGAGTCAGGCCCTTTCTGGCCTCATCAGATACTTGAGTCTCTTTGGCGACACACCTGCCTCGCAGGTGTGTGCTGTGTGCTCGTGCATTTCCAGGGCTGGGGACTCAGCCCCAAGCCCACACATCTTGTCCCCGGATGGCTGTGCCATCGTAAGTAGCCTTCATGTTGGGAAGCTATGTCTTTCCCCACCTATCGGTTCTTCATGGAACGAGACAGATGCTTCTTCCCAAGGCGGGCCACCGGCTGTTCAGAGACTGACCCTGGCCCCTGGGCCTGTGATTTTCCCCATGGGCTCAGATAAGATGCTTCCTGCTGCTATCACCTTCCCTTGCCTTTGGGTCTGCTGCTTCCTGGCTGGTCCACCCCAGTGGCTTTGGGTGCTCGGCGGACAGAACGAATGGGCGAAGCTGGCCCAGTGGGTGGTGCGCGGCGCTCGGCCCAACTCAGTGAGGACAGTATGCGAAGGGTGTGGGGTTGTGGAAGTTCTACTTTATGTCCAACCAGTTGTTACTTAGGAATGCAGACCCAGGCAGATTTGCCACATTTTCAACAGATGCCAGAAATCTAGATGAGAGTTTTATTCTTTTAAAAAGAACTTGCCAAACGGACATCCAAAGGCTGTTGTCAGTAGCCTTCCTTGATTGTGGCGCTAAGTTCTAAACTCCAGATGTAGTCAGAGACGACAACTGCCAGCTCCTCCACGCTGTAAGTAGTGCTCCAGGCGCTGCAGCCCAAGGGCTGAATTAGCCTGACAGCTGCACCCCGGCCCCACCACTGCACCGTGTTTCTCCAGCCCACCGGGCGGGAGTCTTGCCGGACAGCAGACACTGACCACGACTCAGTATGACTTGCTCTCGGTGACCCCGGCGCGGGCTCCAACGGACGTTGCTTCCTGACCGACCGGGCACCTGGAAGTGTGAAGGAACTCGACCGAGAGCGACGTGACACTCTCTGATCTGGAACTGGCAGGCTTAGCGCCTTCTCCCTGGTGAACATCAGAGCACCGTTCGCCCGTCTCCAGCTGTGGGCACGTGCCCTGTTTCTCGCCGTCTCCGCTAAGATCGCTGGGGGTTTGGCGATCTTAACCGCCGGCATCCTGGGCTCTGGTTCATCGTGCTGTCAGACGGGATGGTCTGCTCCGCATTGGTTCAGAGTCCCCATTTCCATTTTAACCTGGTAGAAAATGCAAAGAAAATGCAGTGTTTCTTTTTTTTTTTTTAAAAAAGATTTGTTTATTTATGCATACAAGAGCTGGGGTACCAGCCAGAGGCGCTGGAGGTGAGAGGACTCACTACAGACAGAGTTGGGGGGCAGAACAGGCAGATCGACTGAAACACACTGCTGAGGGGAGCAGCGGGCGAGACAGGAGGGGTCTGCTGCGCCCTGTAGGTCCCGCCCTGGCCAGGGAGCAAACCCGTGCGGATGCCTCGCTATGCGGCGTTCAACCAGGGAAGCCCTGGCTCACTTCTTATTACACATTCATGTTTGTTTTAGGCCATGCTCTTAATAGCAAAAGTCCAAAAGTTGGGGGCAGAAGAGCAGACGGAGACATTTCTTTACTCATGCCCACTTCATAAATGTTGTATATCTACTTAGTCTCAGTCTTGTGCTTAGGTGTCGTGAGAGACACAGAAGACATTCTTTGCTTTCTAAGGGCTTTCTTGGAATATGGTGATAAAAATCAGTGAAGGAAATAAAAAATCCCAAACATAAAACTTCCACGGAGTGCCAGAATGAGTTCGGTCCTAAAGAGATTATTGCAGAGTGCCTGGAGGATCTTAGGAACCCTGAGTGTCTTCAAGGAGATTCAGGGCGGGCAGCAGTGGGGAGCAGCGGGGACTGTGGCTTCCGCGGGGTTATCTAGCAGAGCCAGGCGCCGCTCTGGGCCAGCCTGTCATCAGGAATATGAACCCAGGGCGTCAGTTCTTGTAGGGTTTCAGAGAAAGCTGCCCCACCTCCGACGGAATCGCAGGCACTCGGAGGGCCAACGTTCACCCACTTTCTGTTCCACTGAAAGCAGGCTTTGTTTTTCTTGAAAAAGAAATATTCCAGGTTGCTGGATTTCCTTGCTCGTCCTTGACGGCGTTGTGCCGAGGCCGGTGCTGGAGCCGCCGCGTGTCCCGGGCGCGCGGTCTCACCCAGATGGGCAGTACCCCATTTTGTGAGCTAGTGCTTCGGGGAGGTCGCCGACATTCCCCTTCGCGGATTCCGAGCGGGCGTCCGGAGAAGTGAAGTGCGCGGCGTGAGACCGCACGGGACGCGGCCAGAGTGCGGACCCCGGGAGTGCGGCCTGTCAGGCCTCTGACCCAGCCTCTCCAGTCCCCTGGAGCCCGGCGGGCGCACCCCTCCCTTCCCACCCAGGGCGGAGTCTCTGGGGAAGGGGCTACACGAAACCCCACAGACTTGGTGGGGCTCTGCCCCGCCTCTTCCCAGCTGCCCACTCCTGCGGCAACCTGGAAGTGCGGACGGAAGTGCGGACGGAAGAGGGGCTACGTCCTTGCTCTCATCTTTGGGTCAGATGCGAGAGCTGCTGCCTCGTGGGGGCTCGGCGACCTGGGCAGGCTGTCTCCGAGGGCGCGAGCTCTGTCTGCGGCTGCGGTGCTGCTGCCCGGCCTCCGCGTCAGGGTGAGGGGTGATGGTGGGTGCTGACCCGCCTCGGTGGGAGGGCCAGGGCGGCAGCCGTGGCTCCTGGGTGGCCCTGCCGCGCGTGGGGTCGCTGGAGGAGGCACGTCTGCAGCCGGAGGAGAATTGGCGAGGCCGGGCAAGGTCAGGCGAGGCCGGGAGGGGCGGGCCCTGGCGAAGGGGCGGGCCCTGGCAAAGGAGGCGGGCCCTGGTGGAGGGGGCGGGCCCTGGTGGAGGGGGCGGGCCCCGGTGAAGGGGGCGGGCCCCGGCGAAGGGGGCGGGCCCCGGCGAAGGGGGCGGGCCCCGGCGAAGGGGGCGGGCCCTGGTGGAGGGGGCGGGCCCTGGAGANGGGCCCTGGCGAAGGAGGCGGGCCCTGGTGAAGGGGGCGGGCCCTGGTGGAGGGGGCGGGCCCCGGTGAAGGGGGCGGGCCCTGGCGAAGGTGCCGAGTTCCAGAACCGCTGGTTTGATGGTGGACTCAACTCCATTCGCTTGAAAGGGACTCTGCGGATGGCTTGTTGGTTTGAATAAATACCCCGCCCGCAAGGAGTGGGGTTTTGGCTCGCTCCTCTTCATTTGTTTGATGATCGGGCCAATTTACGTTTGGGGTAATGTTCCCTGCGGCGTAACGCGTGAAATTGGATGCAAAGAGACGCTGGGTGGGGAAACGCTCCTGCGACCCAGTAGGCTTCGGAAGTTGTATCATAAACTGAGTTCAATGACTTTGGTTCCCGCAGGACTTCTGGGAACCTTGACTGTGTTAAGTGTGAACTGCCAGAAGGGGCCGTCCGTTCTCTTCAAGCGTGTTGCATTTTGTGGTCCTTTCCGTGGACCGTCTCGTAAGACTGGTCCTACCCCATTTTGAGGATTGTTCGAATTCTTTCTCTTTTTTTCCTGCCTTTTGCCCAGTTCCCTAATTTTTAGACTTTTTCTCAGGGCAATTCGGGGCGGTAAGGGGCTAAACAAGCATGACGTCCGCGTGGTGTTTTGAGGCCACTTAGAAAAGGGGTTTTGGCCTGTCCAGTTACAGAGCGTTCAACCGTTGATCCAAGCGGCTGCTCGGCCACTGCCGTCTGCAGTCAGTACGCCTGGGTGCGCGTGCTGGCTGAGTGTGGCCGAGGCGTGGGCTCAGCGGTGGACCGTGCTCAGGCGCCTGGACACTGCCCGGGGTCGTGCTGTCCAGCCACCTTGTGCAGGTGACACTTCTTTTCCGTGGCTTGACTTCCGTGCCGCATCTCCCTTCTGTGGGGGGGACAGTCTTGGTTTGGGGTTTCTGTCAGGTCCTCAGAGGTTGGCCCTACCTCCCCAGGGAGCCTTCTTCCCGGCCCTTCTTTCCACTCCCCGCCGCGGGTTGCGGCACTGGGGAGCATGCTGGGCTCATGGCCGCGCTGGGTCCCAGCCACTGACCTGTCTCAGGCCGCCTCTCCCTGCCCCGGCTGGGACGGCTGGGGTGGGGTGCGGCTCCTCTCTGGCCTGTTGCCCTCTTCGCCCTCACTCCTGGACTTGTTTGGAGGGGGGTGCAGGCTTCCTCTTACAGAGCCGCACTTTCCCTTACAGAGCCTCTGCTCCCTTGTGCCGACTCTGAGACGTCTTCATTGGGGTGGGCGGGGCCCAGGAGAGGTGTCACCGTGAAACTTCCCATTGTCATGAGACTTTCTCCCAAATGCCTTGTCTGTCCTTGTTGTCCTTGTCCGTGGGGCACATCTTTCTCTTCTCCCTGAGGGCTAGTTTTTGAAAGTCAAAAGCCAAGAGTTGACTCTGTTATCCCCGAGGTAGTGAACACAGTTTGCCCTTCCTGCCTGAATCTGGCCCAGGGCTGGAAGGAAAGAAAACCCTTCATATTTCAAAACACTGCAGCAGTGGCCCTCCCTCCTCCTCCCCCGCTCTGGCCCAGCTGCTGTCACCTGCTACGGGCCGGGCAGCGGCCTCCTGACTCAGGGCATCTCGGCCTCTACCCTGGACACCCTGGGCTGGATCCTGCTTGTTCTGGGGCTGCAGTACGGGGTGTGCATCAGCCCCCCACCCCCAGCTTCTGCCCAGACGTGTTGACGCCCCCTCCCCGCAAACCATGCTAACCGAGATATTTCCAGACGCTGCCAGCCGCCCCGGGGGGTGGGCACCGAGAACCGCTGTCCTGTCCGGTCTCCCTGCTGCTTCTCTTGCGCCCGGGGTCTGTCCTCCCTGCGGCAGCCACCAGCCGCCCTACACCATCTCAGTCTGGTTCCACGCCTCCCCTCCGGAGCCCCCCAGGAGCTGCTCCTGGGGCGAAGACTCAGGTCCAGACCCGGGCTTCCCAGCGCGGTGCTCTGTCTGCCTGCGCCCTCTGCCCTCCCAGCTCCGAGTCCCCAGTCTCGTACCTGCTTCCAGACACCTCACCTGACCTCCCCGTTCCTGGACTCCTCTCCCGGCTCCTTTCCGTGCAGCTGGCCGTCGCTGCCTGGCTCCTAGTCTGCAGTAGCTGCCGAGTGGCCACTGCCTTGCGTCGACGGCCCTCGGGCTCGGCGGTCTTTCCCCTAACTGGTTTTTTCCTTCTCTTTACCAGAATTGGAGCTGTGAGAACAGGACTTTTGTTCCTCTTATTTGTCTTGTGCTAGCGCCTCCAGCAGCAGGCGGCGTGTACGGGGTCACGCAGTGGCCACAGGTTCCTCGTGAGGGGCTTTGCACATGGGCAGACTTGAGCGTGCGCCGGAGGTACTGAAAATTGTGTTCGGAGGTACGTGATGAAGCAGATCAGGCTTTCCCCAGCCCTGTCTGAGAGCTGACTCAGGAAAGGAGACCCAGGGACATGCCAGTTGTGTCCGCAGCGTGTCCAAGGGAGGCCGTAGGGGCGCGGCGGAGAGACCAGCGGCCACTTGCAGGCGCCACAGGGACCCAGAAGCGTCTATTCCCTGAGTCCTGGTGTGTGTCTGATATGTGGGCCCAAAGGGTCCCTGTTGCTGCCTTTGATAGACCCAAAGTTTTCTAGGAAAGCAAGTTACAAAAGTAGAAGAAACCGTTATACCACAGAGCAGCACGCCCCAGGGGTGCTGCGGGGACTCGGACTGAAGCGACAGCTCTGCCTGGGAGGGGAGCCCCTCCTGCAGAAGAAAGGGCTTGGAGCAGGGTTCTGATGGCTGGGTAGAAGCCCTCCAGGTGGCGACAGGCCCTTCGTGAACAGAGAACAGCACGTGCAAAGGCGGCGGTGGGCCGTGAAAGGGCCTGGGTTCTTGGGAACTGGGAGAAGCTTCGCGTGGGGAAGAAGCTGGAAACGAGGAACGTCAAGTTCCGTCCTAACCCTCAGACCCTATGAGCCTCTGACCTTGAAGATGATATTTAAGAATTTGAATTTTTTTATAACTGTTTTTCCCTGTGGATGCAATATATGTCATTATTTGAAAAATTTTGAAAAAACATTTAAAAAAGGACCTTGGAGCCCCTCTCTGAGATAACCACTATAAGCCCGCGGTGTATTCCCTGCCCGACGTCCCTCCTCTCTCTCTACCAGATCTGGCTTATCTCTACCTATAGCACAAAACGGGGTCCTAGATCTTCACTGAGAAGCCAGGAAAGCGGTGCTGGTCGACAGCTGTGGCCCAGGGCCTGGAGCAGACAGCGAGGGCCTAGAAGCAAACACATGTTGCCAAGCGAGTGCGTCGGTCACGGGCGCCCCGGGTCTGAATGTCCCCAGGCCCGGCGGGCTGGTGGAAGCCGTTCTTCTGGTGCCGCCCTTCTGTCCTGTGGGTCTGCGTGAAACTGGGGGGCCCTGAGCTCACTCATAAGGGACTCCCCCTACCCCCACCTCTGTCCAAATGCCGTCAGCTAAGATGCCCCTGCTCCCCGGTCCCGCCCGGCTCACCGCCCCGTTGGCACTCGGGTGGCCCCTGACTCTGGCTCGAGGAAGGAAAGGGCCTTCCCCTCTCCTGCTGTCCGATTCCTGCTGCGCCTTTCCTTCCGCGCCCCTCCCCGCTCTCCAGTGGTGCTTTTGGGGTTCTCCATCACTGGTCTGTTCCTGACTGTGGTGTCCTGCTACCCGTTGCGTCTGAAGGCTGGCGAGGGTGTCTCCAGAATGCGGCTTACACGGGTCAGCGCGCTTCCCGGCTAGTTGTCGGACAGAGAGACCGGCCTGGGCCAGGGCGGGTTCTCAGCAGGCGGGATTCAAGCTCGGCCCGTGGGGAACGAGCCTCAGAGGGGCCTTCTGTGGCTTCGAGGGCCTTAAAAAGAACCAGAGGGCGTGGTGACGCTCGAGGGCTCTCACCCTGCAGGGACAGGACAGTGGGTGTCATTTCTCCGTTTCCTCGGACTAAGGGACGCGAGCTGGCCGCAGCACGGCGGCTCTCCGGCGACTAGCTCAGGCGGACATTCTCAAACAGAGCTGGGAAATGGATTTGGTTTTTCTATTACGGCGCCTTTACTTTGATCAACAGTCTTTCCAGACAATATGTTTGGTATTCCCCAAAGATGCAGGATCTGGGGAGACCGAGGCAGCTTAACAGTCACTCCCTGGTTCCTGCCACATGGTCGCTCTGACTCCTTGGCCTCTTGCCTTGACCGCTGTACCCGGCCTTGTGTCCGTTTGTGGTCTTTGCGTTTATCTGGCCCTTGACCCTTGGCTAACCTGGGGCTTCGTTCTCGGCCTGACCCTCCTTCAGGCCCGCCTAGGGTCTCCGCCTTGCTAGATCTCGTGCTTGGCACACTGTCGCCGTCACAGCTCCGCCAGCCATGGCGGAGGCCCTGCTCTCTCTGCCAGGCCTCGGGCTGTTATGCTGGCGGGACAGTGGGAAGGAAGCGTGAGAGCGTGGTGGACTGTGCGCTGTTCCAGCTTAGCCAACAGTTACTGACTCCTGCCACGTTCTCTGCCCTCCGGGACCCTGTCGGGCTGTGAGGAAGACAGATCTGACTTGTGCTCACAAAGGGTTTCGGTGCCATCACGGGCTGCCGTGGATTCCAGGGGGCCTGCAGCACGCAGGGACTCTGGTGTGACATGGAGCCGTGAGCCGCGTCACGCTCCAGGCTTCCCTCCAGCATGACCTCCCAGGCTAGTTAGGCTCTGGCAGAACCGTCTCCATTCAGAGAAGGGTCAGAAGCCATCAAAATATTTAAGGAGTTGGGCAGGTCAGTCCCTCTCAGGGAACACACAATTCCAGACGTGGAAGATGAAAGCGGTTCCAGAAAGGATTTGACGCTAGCCAAACTCCAGATGGTGACCACGGCCGTGGGTGAGTGCTTTTGGGGGAAACGAAAGCCAAGGGCCTGCTGAAGGGGCCTGGAACTCCCCTCGCTGGATAGAATTGCGCTGACGTCGCAGAGGGAGGTGAGACGAGAACATGGAATGTGTTCGCGGAAGGAGGCAGCTGTATGTGGGGCCATGCCCGGCAAGGAGTCGCAGACTGGTCCGGGGCTTGGCCGCATGACCTGTGATCCGCCTTTGCCGAACGTTGGTTTTCTTATTTGGCAAACGGGGCTAACACCGCCTCCCCGTGCGCGCACGCCTTTGTGCACATGTGTGTGTGCACACGTGAGCTTCTAGCACGCTGGCTGCTGGGCGTCCATCAGACACGCAGGTGTTGGCTGCAGCAGTGAGACGACCACCATGCTTCAGGGTCCTGGGGGTGAGCTGAGGGGGGCACACCTGCTTGGAAATAAGGGGGTGGGGCGGGCCCAAGATCCCTGGCCAGAGGGGGCTGCGGCTGGGCAGCTGGAGAGGGTGGCTCCTGTGAGGGCCTCCTGCGGTGTCCCCCAGTGTGGCTTCTGGGGGTCTGCACCAGAAGCCCTGGTGACAAAGTGGGACTCGGGGTCTCACCGGACCTGTGGAGTCAGAATTTGGACACCTGGTTTGTAAGTGCTGCAGGGCTCAGGAGCGGGGAAATCTGGGGCGTGGACTGCAGTGAAGTCACCAACTTGATTCTGTGTCTTCTCTTCGGAAGGCAAAAGAATATTTGGTGATCAAGTAGACAGTGCTGAGTGAGGCGAGCCCCCAGGCCCCTAAGTGTTGTCTGGGTCCTTCTTTATTTTTAAAGACAAAAATGTGTCTTTATATATTTGGGGGTGACGCAGAAGAGTGATGGTTCTTAGTGACTGGTAATGATGTTGACCTGGGGGACCGGGACTGGGCTGGGACAGGGTGAATGAAGCGAGCAGCGGAGCAGCGGAGAGGAGACTTTCGCCCTGTGTAGTCTTCATTTTGGTTGATTTCTAAAATAACAAGCACATATTACTTTTCTAATTAAAAGCCCCTCAGCGTTTGACAACAAATAAGGAGTTTATTGACACATTTTCCTGCTTTGAAGGTTACCCAGATATTATCTGAATTATAAAAGGTCCAAAAGAAAAAAAAGAAGGAAAGAAAAAGGAAGGAAGAAAGAAAGACCTCTGCAAGAATTTAAGTCACGTTCAACTGCCGGTAGGTTCATCTGGCCGTGCAAGAATGACTGCTAAAGTGAAGCGCGTTGTTTTACTGGATGGTTCTCCCAGACATGAGGAAGGTGTTTTCCTCTGCTCGCTCAGAATTCTGAGAGATGGCTGTGTGGGACAGCCAAGCCCAACCATTTAGTTTATTGGGTTGAAGTCAGGCGCCACGCAGCGCTGTGGCCAGGGCCTGGGCTTTAGAATCACAAGACCTGGCTGTCCAGCTCTGGTCTGTCTTTGAGCAGAGATGTCTTCGTTCTCCATGTCAGCACCCTCATCTCTACCACGAGGGCGTTAGCTACCTGGAAGGGAAGTTCCGTGCTGGTCAAGCGAGGCGGTGTCGGGTCACGTGAGCTCCAGGGTGCTGCAGAAATGGTCATTATTTCTGTCTTCATCTGGCGCCTCCTCTGGGCACGCAGCGGCTACTGTGGGGCTGTTTATGCGTCTGTCTCCCGGTGGGCTCACTGAGTGCAGGGCCCTTCTTCTATGCATCCCCAAGTTCTTATGCGGCGTGCCTGCTGCACCAGAGGCATTCTGAGCGAGCCCCGGAACAGCTGTCCAGAGTGGAAAATACGTCCAGGTAGGCTTAGGCTGATGACCATATTAAGATGCTCCTCCAGGAAGCACTGCCTTCCGCAAAAATTGCAGCCAACTCCACAACAGGAGTGCAGGCACCGGGACACGGGAGAGAACTTCACCTAGGAAATGGAATCACCCGGTTTTCTCAAGGGACAGGGCCACAGTCCCGCCCTCGTGCTGTTGAATGCCGGACGCTGTTTCCAAGGAGGTCAGATGAATGCAGAGAGTCGTGAAACGGCTGGCCTGAGAGCCCTGGAGGACAGGTGCCCAAGAAACAGGGAGGCTCCGAGCGCCAGTCACGGAGCACTGTCAGAGCCCTGGAATAGCCTTCTTGGGGTTCTCAGGCCCCCTTCGGCCTCTGCCCCAGACCTTGGGGCCCCCTTCGGCCTCTGCCCCAGACCTTGGGGCCCCCTTCGGCCTCTGCCCCAGACCTTGGGGGATAAACCACAAAGCCCCTCATTTCCTTCTAGAAGTGGGAAAACTTCCAGTTCCAGAGAAAACTCAACATGCGGGCTTCGGTACCTCTAAGACGTGGGTAATTATCATGTGCATGGGGTGGGGGGCGAGAGCGCCCTAGAAACAGCCCTAGGGTAGCCCCGCGGTGAGGAGGCAGGGGGCAACCTTAGCGCCGCCTTCTGGGATTCTCCCTGCACTGTGCGGCCTGCGGGTCTCCTTCCTCCCCCGCGCCACTGCCCTCGGCACAGCAGCCGTCACCCCACAGGGCGGACTGCTGCCTGGACCGCTGGGAAGCCTCGGGGCCCGCCGGAGGCTCTGCTCTGTTCCGTGGTTTATTCGCGTGTTTAAACGAGGGAAGAGCGTGCCTGTTCAGCTGTGGGCGGCAGGAAGCCAGGAGCGTGGGCTCGGTGAGCGGGCCGTGGGTGTGGTGCTGAGCTGCCCGCGCTGCGGCCTGCCCTGCTGCTTCCCAGCGGCGTGGCTCTGGGGAAGTCTTTGCCCCTTTTTGAGCTGCAGTTTCCTCACCCTCTCCAGGGCCTGTTCTAGGGTTAGATGAGATGAAGCGCGTGGCTGGCGCGCAGCAAGGACGCGGCCCGTGCGGCCTGCTGCGGGAGCCCTCTGCGGAGAGGTGCCCCGAGCGCGCGAGCCCGGGGCCCGTCCCGCCGCCTGTCAGGGCCACAGGGGCGTTCAACCCCCGAGGCCTTGCTGCTTCCTGCGGCACCGGGACGCTGAGCCTGCCTCGGCATCGCTGCGAAACTCCCAGGCCAGCACAGACAGAGCAGATGCTCTCTGGACGGCGGCTGCCACGAGGAGATAGCCGTCCTGTGGCAGACGCAGCCGGGAGACAGACGGCAAGGGAACGGGACGGGACGGACTCCAGGGTCACGGAGGTCGGCACTGTGGGAGGAGACCGCCGCCTGCTCAAGACGCTGAGCTGCGCTGGAGGCTGCGGCCTCAGAGGGGTCCTGCTTGCACTGCCACGGGAGCGGGGTGACGCTCGGACGCCAGGGCCCTGACCCCATCTTTGTCCGGGCGACTCTTGGTGCCTCCCCAGGGAGTGCCAGAGGGAAGCGGCCAAGAGCGCGCTGACCGGGCAACCCCCACCCTGCAGCCACACCCGAGCCGCATCTGTACGGACAGCCTCGGCCTGGCCGCCGGCACGCGGGCCGCCCTGCAGCCTCTCGAGTCTGGGCTCTGCTTGCTCGAGGTGGGCAGAGTGCGCTGGGGCCTGAGCCTCTCACTCCTTCCCTGCGCGGCCGTCCTCGGAGAGGCCTCGACTCTCTGAGATGCTCCTGGCCTCACCCACCCGAGGAGGAGCGAGCTGAAGTCTAGCCCACCCACTTGACCTGCAGTCTCCTCGGAAGCACGACCTCTGGGAGTGGTCCTGCAAGGGGTGCACATCACCGTGTCCCTGGGCCCAGCTGTCCATCGCCTTAGCGTGGCCCTGACTTGGAGGCGCGGCTAGAACTGGCCCTCAGCTCTCTAGAGGTCAACGGTCTTCTCCCTCCCCATCCTTGGTTACCTTCCTGGTGCCCCCTGGAGCTCCAGGCCAAGCTCCGAGCGGCAGGGTGTGGCTTTCCCCACCTGCAGGAGGCGTCCGTGACGCCTGCTGTGTCCTGGGCCGTGTTCCCCGGCGCTCCTGCCGTGCACCAGGAGCTGGGCAGTGCAGCTGCCAAGGATTTAAGACCATCACCCCTGGTGCCCCTCTCCTCCAGGCGCTTAAAACAGCTCAAGGCCAAATGGGAAAACGCAGCTTTTTCCAGCCCAGTTCTGAGCACCAGGCGAGAGGTGGTCCGTGGGCCAGAGGTGGTCTGTGGGCCAGTGACCCATTACTGAGGTGCAGAGTCACATCGGGCGTATGTCAGTACTTCTCACCCCTAGGAGCAAGTTGGACGTCCGGCCGCGCCAGCCCCCGCCTTCGCAGTCGCCCGCCAGCCGCTGAGCAGCAGCCGCCACTTTAAATGAGGTGCAAGTGTCTGGAGCTCCTGGGCCAGCAGCCTTGGGTCCCCACACCCCTTGCCCCACACCCCTGCCCGTTGCCTTGCCCAAGCGGCTGGGGTCTGCAGGCAGCTGGCTGGGCTGCTTCGGGTAAGCTCGGGAGGTGACTCCGCCTTCTGTCTGAGGCTGTGCTCGCGCGAGGGGTTGTGCAGTGAGACTCTGACAGCGACTCGGGTCTGCGATAGGAACATGCCGCCGCCCCTCGAAGCTCACAGTGGGGACCCCCAGGCTGTGCTTCCTCCTTCGTTCTCCTCAAGGACGGGCTTGAGCTTGGAGTCAGAGGCGAGACGCTCTCCCAGGGAGAAGTGCTGTTGTTCCCCCAAGCCTCCTGGAGGGGAGCTGCGGTGGCCGGGGGGCTGCCCGCAGCTGCCGCAGACTTTTCAGCCCCAGGGGTGGCCCTGCTCAGCCTGTGTCGTCTCCACCGCACACTTGGAGTCGCTAGAAAGCCCAGCTCAGGTGCCAGCGCTAACACCGAGCACAGGCCCCGCGGTTCCGCCCCGGGCGTGCCCCGAGAACCCGGCACTGGACTCTGGCGTCAGCCCCGTCCATCCCGGGCTGCCTGACTGCGGCCAGGGCTCCCTCCTCTGCGCCCCGGTTTTCTCTTCCTCAAAGTGAGTAGCTCCCTGGAGCTGTGCGGCCTCAGCGGGACTGCCCACGGCGGCGGACAGGACGGCGCTCACAGGGCACGCTCTCACTGCCCGCGCCCAGCTTTGGGGGCTCGATTAGGCGCAGGAGTGAAATCTAGAACATCTCAGCAGCGCCGGCAGCTTGCAGCAGACTGGGCCCACGAGTGTGTTTTGTTTGGCCTTAGGAGTGTTTACAAAAGTGAATTCGTTTCCAGCATTTAAAAATCAAGGGAGTTTAAAAAAAAATCAGGAGGGTTCATACGAAAGTCCAGATCCTGGCATTTCTTGCAAAACTCTGGGCCCTGGTTCTCAGTGGCAAGCCGTGCCCCCCCCCCCCCNTTCTCTGGGGCAAGCCGTGCCCCCCCCCCCCCGCCCCCTCCCTGGCCGCTCCTGGGGCGCGGGCTCCACTTGGCTGCAGGGCCTCCGGCCCCTCTCACTCGGTGCTGTTGCCCGCTTGACCCCGGTCACCATCTGAGGTTTCGCTCTGCAGGGGTGAGCCAGCCCCCTCTGTTCTCCGTAAGTGCATTTCCAGCGGCGGGCTCTGCAGAAGGCAGACAGCGGGCCACAGCGCTGGCGAAGGCCCTGGCGCCGTCTGTGAGACCCATCAAGGGCAGAGCCCTTCGCGACAGCCGTCCGTGGGCAGAGATGGGGCCTGGTCTGCTGCAAAGAGGCCAGGAAACTGACAGAGCTCTGCACCGCACGTGGACGGTCACGCGCATGCTGCCTCGTGCCCCAAGCAGGAGCCTGAAACTGAATAAGGAAGGGAGCGTGGGGTCTTGCCTTTATGTCTAAAGCCCCAGCTGGCCGAGCCAGGCGGGGGGAGATGTGCTCAGCAGCTCTTGTGCAAAAGACCTCAGCTTCTCGCTGACAGTGAACTTGGGGTGAGTCACAGGAAGGAGATGCCAGAAGCCCAGTCTGATTTCGGGCTGCTTGAGAGAAGCCCAGTGTCCGAGGGGCCGTCCCGGCACTGCCTCGGGGCCCAGGGAGGCGGCTCAGAACCCCAGCCACAGTTGGCCTTGGCGGCCAGGTGACCCCCAAGAGAAGAGCTCAGAGGCTTTGGCGGGAGACCTGCTCTAGGTGACGTGTGGTCTCTGCCGGCCCTGCCCGCCCCCTGCGGCCCAGGAAGAGGCCACTTCCACAACACGAGAGCAGGACAGTCAGCACGCAGAGGGCTGGACGGAGCCATTCCGATCAGACCTGCCGAAACAGAGCGGAGCTTCCGTGTCTCACCTGCGATGTGGGCGCAGATGCCCCGGCCCGGCCTCGCCCCGACGCGTCTCACCGCAGCCCCGTCGCTGGCCCCGCCCATCTCTGAGTGGGCGGAGGGTCTGTTCTGCACACCTCGAAGCCGCTCTCTCAGGCGGAGCTGCGGGCCGACAGCACGGGGCCAAGCCCGGCCCTCACGTGTGTTTGAGTTGGCCTCTGCTGTGTCTTTTAAAAATGCGCATTAAATGCCAGAATATAAAAATGAGGAGACTTCACATAAAACCTGGATTTCCAGCACCTTCATAAAAGCTCGGGACCTGGCAGCCCGGACCTGCTTCCCGTGCGGCGGAGCCAGCTGGCCGGAGCCCAGTGCCCTTCGCCCTTTGGGACCAGACCTGAGCTGGTGCTGGCCCCTGCCCTCCCCGCGCCCCACAGCGGGACTGCATTCGGCACCCCTGGCTTACACCTGAGTGCTCTTTTAAATCAAAACGTCCTCGAGCTCTGCGCGCACTGTGCAGTGTCTGGTCGATTTTCTCCAGCCCCGGAGGGAAGCTCTTGTTTGGGAAAATACAGCCTTAGTGGTGAGCCCGGACCTCGCTCTCCAGCGGGAGGTCCGGGGGCGCCTCAGGGACAGACGGCGCCTCGAGGGCCGCTGGGGCCAAGGCAGGAAGCCCGCTCCAGCGCCCGGCAGTGTGGCCTGGGACTGCAGCGAGCGTGGCGTGAGCCGCGGTGGAGCGTCCACCCTGCGGGCAGAGGCGGCTCTTGCTTTCTCTCTGCGGGCGCTCCTCCGGCGATGGCGGTGGAGGACGCCTCAGATGCCCCGAGGGGTCAGAGCCGACGGAGGGTGCGGGCTGCGCTGCCTCTGCTCACACCCGCGCGGCGGGCGTCTCCGGGGCAAGCACTGTGACGCTCCAAGCACCGTGCCGCTCCGCGTCTGGTCACTGCCCGCCGCGCGTCTGCTTCGGGCCAGCGGTCAGCTCCTCTCCGCAGCCCTGCCCTGCGGACACTGGCATGGAGTTGTCTCCCCATTCCTCCCTGCGCGGGGGGCTGGCGGCAGCCCTGCCCTCGGGAGAGGGGTGGCCGGCTTTCACAGAGGTGGGGCAGGCTGTGGCGTCCCCAGGTGCGGTCCAAGCTGGGCAGCTTCGGCGCGGAGACCCTGAGCTTCATGTGAAGCACCAGCCTCGGCGAAGGCCCCTCGCGCCAGCCTCAGCACCCCTCTGGCAGCTGCTTGGGCCCGAGACAACCGCCGCCCGGTGAAGCTGCGGTGCTTGGTGGTGGAAGCTTCTCCAGGAGCAAGGGCTCGTCCAGAGTGGCGGCCACTGCGAGCTGCCCTGCGCAGAGGGCCGGAGGCCCTGCTGGACGCCTGCTGGCTGCCCCAGCCCTGCGGAGAACCCGTGAGCGCCGCGCCCTGCTTCGGTCTGTCGGTCTGCTCTGGCGCACGGGCCAGGGGCGGGGATGAAGGTGTTCTAGGTGCCACCCCGTTTCAGCGCCGTTTCGACTCCGTAAAAGGCACTAAGCCGAAGGCCCCGTGCCCCTCAGGGCAGGCGGCCCAGCTGACGCCGGCAGGGACTGCGTGCTCAGGAAGCGCGGCGAGGAGGACGCCGCTGCCCAGCGCGAGGGGCTGGGCCGGGACGCTGCGTTTCCAGGCCTCAGCGGGGAGCCCTCAGGGACAAGGCCTCAGGGAGGCCCAGCCGGGCCATGCGCTCAAGAGCAGCCCATGCCGCACCTGCTGCAGCTGGCGGCGGGTGGGGCTAGCAGGTTGGGGCCCGGGCCGGGCCTGGACTCCTTGACCGCCCACCTCCCGGTGGGGCGGCACCCACCTGTGTGGATGGAGGTCGCACCCCACGTGAGATCCTGGGTGCTCCCGGCAGGCGCTCAGGGCCTGGGTGCTGGAGCTAAGCCTTGAGTCCTGCGAGGCGTCACGGAGCTGGCCTCGTGCGGACCCTGCAGCCGTGACCCCGTGGGGGCCCCTGGGGGCAAGGCGCTGACCACGTCATCGGAACGGCTTACTCGGCGGCTTCCCGAAGAGGACTGCAGGCCGCCCGCCTTGCAGAGCCGGGAGCTGGGCTGGCGGCTCCCGGCCGCGCTGGCACCGTCTGAAGATCGCGTCTGCGTGCTCTGAGACCGGCACGGACAGTGTGCAGCCGCGTGCCCGCCAGGAGGGGTGCTGGGGCTGGGGCAGTGCCCAGGCTGCACAGGCGGGGCGGGCGGGGCGCTGGCCGTGCGGGCGCCTGCAGGCTCCGCCGAGTGCTCTCCTGTTTGGACCCGTTAGGCTTCGGGGCCTTCACCCCCCGCCTCTTTCCTGCCCTTCGGCTCATCAGCGCCTGGCTGTCGCATCTTCCGCTGACTCCGCTTCTGGGGGGCTGAGCGAGGCCGGTGGCCAGGCTGGGGTCTGTCCCATAGCTGCGTTCTCCGGGGGTCTGCCCAGAGAGAGGAGGGCCAGTTTGGATCTGCAGGCCGCTGACAAGCCGTCCAGGTGACCGCTGCGCCTCTTAGAACACGGAGCCCACGCTGAGCTCCGCCTGGCCGCGGTGCGCTGAGCGTCGGGCCGCGTCCCCAAGGGCCGCCGGGGCCGGAGCCGAAGTGCAGAGACCGCCCCTGACTGGAGGGGGCAGGGCCAGGCGTGTCGGGCCGGGCGGGGCGCCTCCTCCTGTCTCCGCCATAGCTGCTGCTCCTCTGGACCGCGGTGCGGGCCAGACGTGGGAGAGACTCGGGCGAGCCCGGGCTGTGCCCTGCTCCCTCTTTTGTGCCTTTGCTGCTCGGTGGCCCCTGTGTCCTCCCTGCCCTGGGCCTCGGGGCTGGGCCTCGACAGACTGGGGCCCGCAACCAGCACAGTGAGGCCCCAAGGCCCCCGGTTTTGTTCTGTCCCGTGCGGCTGCCGGCCTGCGGCCCCTGGGCCACTCTCAGTCCTGCAGTGACGTGCACTCTGCAGAAACGAGGGAGAAGCACGGCCAAGGGAAGGCGATTCCGGAACACTCCCCGGGAGAAAGACCTGCCCTTTCTCCTGAGTGGTGTGCTTCCTTCCCGGTGTGCGTGGTGCGTGCGTGTGCGTGCACACGCTTCTTAAAGCGTGGTGCTCGTTCTCCTGCGATGCCCTTTCTAGTCTTGGCTATCCCCCATGTTTCGGCTGGAGGGGATTTTACTGGGTGAACGCTGGCCTCGCAGCCTGTCGGAGGTCAGGCCCGGCAGGTGCCCCGAGAGGGCCTGGACGATGTGCTCCGTGTCCAAACCAGGCCGGCGAGGCCCGGACCTGGGCTGGGAGTTTCCCACGGCCGTGCACATCAAGCTGCTGTTGTTTCGCTGTGGCCTTGGGTCTGGGCTTCCCTTTACGGAGGACGGACCTGGGAGGCGGCTGCTCCAGGGGGCCGGCCGGTCAGTCTTCAGCAGGCGGTCCCGTCGCTGCTGCATCAGGACGGCCACGCCGTCTCCTCGGCTCTTTGAGGAGCGGCTGTCTGGGTCGCTGCTGCGCAGCTGGGCTGCAGGCCCTGCTCGGGCCCCACTCTTGGTGGTGCTTTCCGCAGGTGCGGTCGGGCTTCTGCCCTAGCTTCCATCTGGGGAGGGTGGGAGGAGCGTGGGACTCAGAGCAGCCGCTCGGAGACGGTGGTGGCCGCGGGGCCTTCCAGGCAGACGCTCTGTGCACTGCGGGTGCCGGCACCCCTGGCCCAGCCCACTGGTGCTGCTGTGCTCCCCGTTCCTGACAGAGCCCTGCGAGAGTCGCCTTCCCCTCGGGGAGACGGTCCTGCCCCGGGGAGGGCGCGGCTGATGCTGGGGAAGGTCTGAGGCAGTAAGTGGACACGGGCAGGGGCAGGCTCTGGAGGCTGGCTCGGCCTGCCACCCCAGACTGCCGCGTTAGCAGCTGGCTCCTGTCTGGGCCCCCTGTGAGCTGAACAGAGGAGGGGCTTGGTGCGCGGAAGCACGGCACTGGCGGCGGGAGAGCTGTGTCCAGGCTCCGGTTCTGGGGCACCTGGAGAAAACCTCTTCCCTTCCTGGGCCTTGTCTGTCACATGAAGGTTTTGGAGAGGAGGGTCCTTTCAGCTCTCTGTCTCCAGATTTGTCTGTTTTTTTTTTTTTTTAAGATTTATTTATTTATGCATACAAGAGCTGGGGTATAGGCCAGAGTCACAGGAGGTGAGAGGATCCACCAGAGACAGAGCGGGGAGCAGAACAGGCAGATCAAATGCAATACACTGCTGAGGGGAGCAGCAGGAGGCAGGAGAGGTCTGCTGCGCCCTGTGGGTCCCTCCCTGGCCGGGGACCGAACTCGCGCTTCTGTGTCGCGGATGCTTCACAGTGCGGCACTCAACCCGCTGCGCCCCCAGGGAGGCCCGTCTCTGGATTTGAAGGGGAAGGGGCTTAGATTTGAGAGAGCCTGAAGGAAGAACCCCACCCCCGTGGGGACATGGAGGGAGGGGCCAGCCTGGCTGCTTCCCTTGTTTGGTTGGAGAAGGTGAAACCTGAGTGGGAGCCAGGATGGGGCGCTGACCCCCAGCTGGCTCCCCGGGTCCTCCCCTTGAGCTCCCACGGCTTGCGGGTGCGTTCACACCTGGAATGTGCTGGAGAGTAACACACGAGGGCGCAGATAGAGAGGCAGGCGAGGGGGCTCCCCGGCCACGTGTCCCAGTCCTTTGCCCAAGGCCGCTGCACCCCTACCTCCCAGAGACCTTTCACGTGGTTTTCTTTGACTCGGGGCTGAGAGGACCGTGTCCGACACGCCTCGCCCCTTGCCGTCCGCTCTCTGGTCTGAGGGGTGAGAAACCCGATCCTCCTTAGCATGTGGTTACTTTCCTGCGAGGAGTTTTCCCCATGAGTCATAGCTCCCTTTTCCGCTCTCGGGCCTG
This sequence comes from Galemys pyrenaicus, assembly GCA_019455555.1. Taxonomy (NCBI): domain Eukaryota; kingdom Metazoa; phylum Chordata; class Mammalia; order Eulipotyphla; family Talpidae; genus Galemys; species Galemys pyrenaicus. The sequence goes on along the minus strand of JAGFMF010011663.1, from coordinate 4,138,552 downwards.
GGTGAGCCTTCCGCAGCGCTTCACGTGCCCCACTCCCCAGCCCCCTCCACCGGCGTCAGGGAATTCCGCGCGGTACAGGCATAACCTCGCAGCTGCGCCGGGCTCCACAGGGGCCGTCTCCTGGAGCGTCTGTTTCGATGATTCCAGGCGGTTTCCTAGCTCTGTGTTTTCTTTAGTCTTGCAGCTTAACCAACCCTGCAGGCAACGGCGCTTCCTCACCGAGGGCGTAGAGTTTTCGCTCAGTGAGTGGGAGGACTGTTGGGTGTTAACAGTGCATTGGGGGGAGAACTCGGGACTGTAGGGAGGAAACCTCGACTGCCTGTCAGCTGAGCTGTGCGACTTTGGCAGGCTTCTCGTCCCCGCAATAAGCTTGGGCCGCCCGCGCCACAGGGCTGTTTTAAGGGTAGGTGAGGCAGCGAACGAGAGTGTATTTTGTGAACGGCTAGGGCCTTGTGATTACGATGATTATATTTTCATAGTCATTAAGCTTCTGTTGTGTTCTAGATATCAGAGGTAGAGTGGGAAGTGGGTTTATATTCTGCTCGTGTACAGGGGGCTGATGGAAGGCAGGGAGACTGACAGTGACAAGGTTAACGAAAAAACAAGATAAATTCAGGTGATGGTAACCATTTTAAAGAAAATAAAGCAGTAATGCAATAGAGAATGAACTGGGGTAGGGGCAGTTCCTGATAAATGGTCAGGAAAAGCTGCTCTAAGTTGACACCTGAATGTCAGCTGCAAAGCTGGGAGGAGGCTCCAGGCCAGGAAAGCAGCATGTGCAAAGGCCCTGGGGCAGAAGCAGCGGCTTGTAGAATTAAAGGGAAAGCAGGTGTGATAGGAACAAGGTGAGCGAGATGGAGCAGGTCACAGAGCTGGTGGGAGGCTCGTCGCTGGCGCTGGGCTCCACACTAAGAACTTGCATTTTATTCTATGTGCAAGAGATTTGAGGCAGGGAGGTGATCAGATTTGTGGTCTACTTTAGAAAGACGCCCTCCAGAGCGCGGGGAGCAGAGACTGAGCAGAGGCTGCCCAGCAGGTGAGGTTTCAGACCGTGCCCCGCTCCGGAAGAAGCCCAGGAGCGGCCCCAGGTATTGGCTGTGGAGTGCACGCAGCTGCCTTCCTGTGAAAAGGTTCCCCTCTCGGTGGAAGCTGCTGCTTTCTCCTTTCGCTGTCAGCCGCGATGTCTTGGTCTGGAGGGAGCCGAGCAGGTGCTGGAGCAAACTCTGCCTTTGCAGATGACGCAGGGTTTGGGGCGACATCTTCCTGTAATTAATCAACACCCCTTTACGGACTCTTAGATCTTCCCAGGCAGAAGCCTGGCACGCGCTCGTTGCCATGCCTGTGTCTTACTGGGCGCACGGGTTGGCAGTGACACCAGCGGAGGGCGAGGGCCACCGCCACGAGGGCGTCTGGCTGAGAGGGGGGCCCGTGGCCCCTCAGGCTGTGCTCCCCCAGCCGTCTGCCTGGGTGGGCCGTCTCAGCAGGCGAGAGGGGGTGTCTTTCTCCCTGGCCCCGAGGCACCAACTGGGTCAGCAGAGTCCTTTCCAAGCCCCTGGGGTGTCGGCGGTGCCCTGGCTGACCGTCGGCTGGGGCGTGCTGTTTGCTGAGCACCTGCTGTGTACCAGGCGCTGGCTTTGCCTGGTGGGCGCAGTCACCTCCTCTGCCCTCAGCGCTCGTGCGTGTGGTGGACACGCTTCCCTCTGTCTTCTTGGCGGCTGGAGGGCTCGCCAAGAAGCATGAGCTGATCTGAGCCACGTTCTCTGAGACACGCGATACCAGCCTCTGACTGGGGAGCTCCTCCCAGGTTGGGGGCAGGGGCCACCACGCAGCCCCTACACCTTAGTCCAGATGTCAGGAGAGGCGGGACCAGCATGGCGTGTGGCCTGGTATTAGCTCAGCTCCTTCATTCACCTCTGATGAGCAGAAGGGGAAAGGGCACTGTGGTTTCCCCTGGAAAAGGGTGACTTTGTCCTTGAACTTGAGCGTCTTCATACAGATTCTGCGCACGATACGTGCGGCTGTACAGTGGGTACGTCTGTTCCACGTCAGTAAAAAGTTAACGTGCTATTTAGCTTTGTTGAATTGTCAGGCCCTGAGATCAGAAATCAAGACAGGGAGCGGGTGAGGCTCACAGGTCCTGGGGTCGCTGTGTCTTTCCGGGGGCCTTACACCCTGGACCCCATTCTGCAGCTTAATGAACAGTCAGTTTATATCACTGGCCTTTGAGGAAGACGTTGTCTCGTCAGCCGTGGCGTGCACAGACTGGCAGCGCCCGCCGCGGCTCTGCCCGGGGCACTTGTCTTCACACCTCTCAGAGGTGGGGGAGCAGAGGCAGCCAGTCTTGTGCTGAGGGACAGACAGAGCGGGGGGCAGCGGGGTGAGCGAACCCATACATCTTGTGGCCAGATGTGGCGACTTCCTCTGGAACTCGGCGGCATCAGAGAAGCATTTTAAACAACACCATCTATTTACCCGTTTATTTTAATATTTACATTTTTGGGGGTCATAAAAGTAATGCACTCTCCTCCTCCCCCCACAGTATTTTCTTAATGTCGTTTCTCTCTCTCTTTTTAAGAAAATATTTATTTATGCATACAAGAGCTGGGCACAGACCAAAGGTGCGGGTGGGTGGGGTGAAAGGATTCGCCAGAGACAGAGCGGGGAGCAGAACAGGGAGATCGACTGAAACCCACTGCTGAGGGGAGCAGCGGGGAGGCAGGGGAGGTCTGCTGCGCCCTGTGGGGCCCCTCCCTGGCCGGGGATCGAACTCGCACTGCAGCGGCTGCGGAAGCCCCATTCATAGGGCTGAGACTCAGCCCCTTGCGCCACCAGGGAGGCCGTTAATGTTGTTCCTTAAAATGGTCAGTCCATTTTAAGATCGGATGCACGGGGCGTGCACACAGGTAGCCGCTCTCCTGCCTCTGTTGCTGCGTGTCCCCCAGAAGCTTGTCCACATCACACGAACACTGTCGCTGCCATCACCCCCGTAGCCACACGGCGATAGTGTTTTTCTGTCTTTCTTCTCTTTAAAAAATGCAGCAGTTTATCGTTGACGTCTTCGCACCTGAGAACCTGCTGACGTTTCTCATTCTTTTTTCGTCGTGGCTTCACCGACGTACACGAACCTGTGCGTGCTCATTCTGCCGCACGGGTGTTTTCCGTGACTGGGGGAACCTGTGAACGCTTTATGAGTGTCACTTAGATATTTCTAGTGTCCCCAGAAAGAGGTGATGCCAGTGAGATCTTACAGGGGAAGCCAAGGAATGTCCTGTGTGCTTCACCTCCCAGGCATCCGGGTGGCTGAGAGTCTTTTCAGCCCTCGCGTAGTTGTTTTGGGGTCACAGACGCGCAGCCTCCAGGTACTGGGATGAGCCTGAGGACTAAATCTGGCTGGTTTTGCCTCAGAGCCCCTCGCTGAGCTGACTCAGACCGAGTGCCTGCGACACGTCCTTTGCTCTTGAGTCCTCGCAGTCACCCTGGACACGGCAGGGTGTCCCCACGGGGGGTGCAGGGTCTTCGTGCGGCCTGCTGGGGTCGGGGAGCCGCAGGAGGCTGCCGTCAGACCAGGTCTGCTGGGCCTGCACGGACCTGCCCCTTCAGGCTTCCTCCGTAGCCCTGAGGGGGTTGTGCTCGCGGCCGCTGCAGCCCCCGCTCCCTGTCACAGGTTTCGACACACCCTGCACGACGCGCCCCCTTGGAGTCTGCTCCCAGGACGCCCACTCCACGCCTCATGGTCATCGGACTGGCCCGTGTCCCCCGCACACCCCAGGCCGGGGTCCCCGCTGCCGCTGTCGGGAGGAGCTGAGGCGCAGGAAGGGCCAGCGGCTCGCACAGCAGCAGGACACGCAGTCTCGGGCTCAGAGCAAGTCTAGCTGCGCCCCAAGCGCCACCTTTCCCTATCGCCCTCCTGAGGCGTGTGACTTGCAGCAGCGGGGACCAGGGGCGTTAAAGTCGGGGTGCTGGCAGGGCGCTCAGGCCCTGTGGGTGAGGTGTCTCTGGGTCCAGGCTCCCCACCCCGGTCACCGGCAGTCTTGCCCCAGGAGCCACCCTGTCCCTGTCCCCGTGAGTTCGTCCCTTCAGCCGTCCACTCGGCAGGTGTTCACTGAGCACCGTCGCCTGCCAGGCACCGTGTCAGGAATCGGGGTGCAGCAGTGAACAAAGCAAAGCCCCTGCCCTCTTGGATCGCCTTTGGCTGGGAGGGGGGCAGCAGCGAAGTGGACATGAGCATATGCTGGATGCGGCCCCCGACGCGGTGACAGCAGATGAAGAGACTGGGGCGGGCATGCTGGTCTGAGGGCCAGCATGCGTCCTGCGGCGGAGGGCAGGAGGGCAGACCTCTGGCAGAGGCTGCAGGGAGGGACGCAGCGGCCACCGCGGGGCCGGGGGTGCTTGCGGCTGGAGGGGCAGCACTTGCAGGGCCTGGGCGCGGGGCCTGCGGGAGGAGCATGGCAGGCTGTGGTGTGACGGGGCAGCAGGCGCCTCGGGCTGGGGACGCAGAGAGAGGAGCTGGGGCTCCGTCCAAGCTGGTCCGGAGAAGGTCAGCGCACAATCAGGTTTGTGTTTCCAAGAGACTTTGTGACTGTGCTGAGAACAGATCATAACAAGCGTCACTTCCGTGTCCTTGCGAATGGTTCCTGCTTCTACTCGGTTTGCGCGACCGGAGCGGCAGCATCTAGGTTCTAGGCTTGCGCCAGGCCGCCTCGCCGTCTGGGTCTGGGCCCCCTCGGCCGCACGCTGAGGACGGGCTAGATGCGTGCCAGACCCGGGCGCTGTCCTGGACGGCGCGGTGCCGGCGCGGTGCCGGCTGTCTGCCACTTGCTCCGGGTCAGGCATGCTGATCTTGAAAAGTTAGTGCAGGATAAAGAGAATGCGAAATATCTCATTCGGTGTTTTTTATTTTGATTACACGTGGAGGCGATACCGTGTGGGAGCTGCAGCGGTGTGTGTCCATCCAGGTGTGTCCGGGGGTGCATTCCGAGGCCCCCAGGGGAAGCTCAGACCCACTGGGCCCTGTAAGGACTGTGCTTTCCCCGTCTGTGCACCCCAGAGCAAAGCTCGCCTTACAGATCAGGCGCAGGGAGGGACCGGCAGCAACAACCAGTTGTAAACTAGAACAGCTACAGCCGTGCACTGGAAGCAGTTACACTGACGTGTCTCGCGCTCCTAGAATGTCCCACTTTGTGTGATGCTCTTGGAGGGAGGCAGGTCGCTGCCTGCTGGGACGTGCAGCCAGGCGCTGCTCATTGGGGTTAGATGAAGCACACCCTTAAAATGGACTTCACCTTGGGCCTCCCTGGTGGCGCAGTGGGTTAAGCAGCGCACTATGAAGCAAACTGCAGCCACTGCAGCAAGAGTTCGATCCCTGCCTCCGGCCAGGCGGGGGACCCATATGGCGCAGCGGCCCTCTCCTGCCTCACCCGCTGCTCCCCTCAGCAGTGAGTTTCAGTCCATCTGCCTGTTCTGCTCCCCGCTCTGTCTCTGGTGACTCCTCCCACCTCCTGTGACTCTGGCCTGTACCCCAGCTCTTGTGTGGATCAATAAATAAATCTTTAAAAAAAAATGGACTTGACCTTTTCTTTCTTTTTTTAAAAATTATATATATACTTTTCTTTATTTTTCATTTTTGTACGGTGTGTACTTTCTCCTCTCAGGTGGGACTATGACCTTTTATTTCTTAATGTGGCTTCTGGAAAATCTGAAGGGGCGCAGAGCTTGCTGGGGCTGCGGCTGGTGGCCTGGCCCTGTGTTCCCTCCTTAGCTGCCGGCCGAGTGCCCGGGGTGTTCCTCCATCGCTGGCTGTCTCCGAGCTGCAGGCCCACAACAACTGACCGCACCGGGGTGCTGCCTCGGAGCGGTGGCCAGTGCTGACGGTCCACGGACACGCCAACAAGCCAGGAAGAATCGGCCCTGCTGTTGCAAGTAACCGCCACCTCCAGCTGCCCCCACAAAGGGAGGCTTCAGCGGCCACGGCTGGGATTTGTGATTTAGCTCCTGCTCCACGACAATAGATTTCTTCATTTCAAAACCCAGCTCCTACGGAGGAGGCCAGGCTGGGGGTGGGGAGGGCCTGCGATTCCCAGCTCAGGCTTCTGTGGGGGTCACTAATTGTATTATCACAGTTTCTTTAGGGAAAAATCATGCATTCAGTTAGGACTTTAAAAAATGACCCTGGGGGAGCACTGTGTTTGGGTGTGGAACGTTTCGGAGCTGGAAGAGCTTTGGAGACCGGCCCTCCCACTTCCCTCATTTTATCTCCCCAGGAGAGGATATCCAGGGAGCTGAGACAGCCAGTGCTGAGCACGGAGATAGAGATACGTTCAGAGCCGGTGCAAGGGGAGCAGAAGCAGAGGCAGAGCGAGCCCAGTCCAGGGGGCTGTGCAGACTGGAGGCCTGCTGCCCCCCAAAGGCCCCTTTTCTCTGCTGGGGGTCAGTGTCCGTCCCTGGTGTCTGCCCAGAGTGAGGCCAGGCCCCGGACTTGGCTCCTGCGCGTCCAGGCAGCTCCCCTCCACCTGGGCGCTCCTGGGCCCTCTGCCCTGCTCCAGCCTGGGCTGCCTGGGTGTCAAGTGCTCCAGATGGGTCAGCCCCTCCTCCTGTGTCGGGGGTGGGGGGCACTGCTGGGCTACGGGAGGCGGCCCCACCAGGCAGGCGCAGGTGTCTGCTGGTCTCTCAGCGTCCTCTGGGTTGTTATGGCCCAAATGAGACCCTGGGGGGAGGCAACTTGCGTGTTACAAAGGGCTGTGCGAACAGAGGTTGTCTTTGCTCCTCCTGCAGCACCAGCTTCATTAGCCGGGTCACAGCAACTTTATTTTTTTATTTTTTATTTTTTTAAAGATTTATTTATGCGTACAAGAGCTGGGGTACAGGCCAGTGTTCAGGGAGGTGAGAGGATTCACCAGAGACAGAGCGGGGAGCAGAACAGGCAGATGGGCTGAAACACACTGCTGAGGGGAGCAGCGGGCCAGGCAGGAGAGGTCTGCTGCGCCATGTGGGGCCCCACCCCGGCTGGCAGCAGGGATCGAACTCGTGCTGCAGTGGTTGCGGTTTGCTTCATAGTGCGTTGCTTAACCCACTGCGCCACCAGGGAGGCCCCACAGCAACTTCATACCCAGCCATGGCTCTCAATGAGGCTGGGGCACCAAAGAGAATAAGCACTTTGCTGCCCTCGCAGGGCTCAGCGTCCAGTGGCGGGAGAGGCAAAGGTGTGACGACGTGGGTCGGGGTGGGAACTACAGGGAGAGCAAAGTCAGGGGCTGCAGGAGCACCCAGCTCTGGGGAGTGGGGAGGACTTCCTGGAGGAAGTGGCATGCAGTCGTGGGTTTGTGGGATGAAAATGAAATTCTTAGTAACTGTTTGTTGAGTGAGTAATGAGCACTGATGTGAATGTCAAGGATAACCGCCCTGGTGCTCATTTCTCAGTGTGTAGACGGGAAACCGGCTCCGCAAGGGCAAATGATTCCCTGAGATAGCAGCAGGTATGTGGCAGGTAGGGCTGGAATTCTGGTTCAAGGCTCATCGTGATCTTCCTGTGCTGAGAGGGTGCGTGAGTGTTCTGGAATAGGGATGTGTGCAGCCGGAGGGACAAGCCGTCGGTCTGGGTGTGGTGGGGACAGAACTGTCTTCATGAGGCTGGCCTCCTGGGGAACGGACTGAGTTGAGACTTGTGTCAGTGCAGCTGTTGCCTGTCGGGGGCTGTGCTGGGACCCTCCCCGTGCAGGGGGAACGGCAGGGGAGAAGTGGGACGCCATGCAGTCACAGCCAGGCCCATCTCCGGGGCGAAGTCATGGCGGCGGCTGGAGGGGCTAGACTTTCAAGCTGTCCCTGGAGTCGGCTTCCCAAAGAAGGGGCGGTGACGCTGGGGCGGGGGTGCTCTTTAGCCTAGGGGCCCTGAGGCGGGTGCTGGCTGGAGCGGGGGCCGGGCTGCGAGGCTCACCTGAAGGCCGGCCCAGTGCAGAGTCAGCCGGGAGGCGCTTGGGCTGCTCCCCACGGGGTGAAAGCAGCGTATCTAGGGGGTGCCCAGGAGTGGGGCAGGGATTTAGGGGGGCTCCCTTGTTTGCCAGATGGTGACCAGGAGCCAGGCTTCTGCTCAGGCTACAGTTCGCGGGCTGAATCTGCTAGCGCAGGGCTGGCTGGTAAAAGTTGGGGTGCCCGCCGGTCCCAGGGCCTCCGGGGGGGTTCCAGCTCCTGCACTGGGTGCTCAGAGGGTGACAGAGGCTTGGCGTTCCTGAGTCACGGGCAGGGACTTCAGGCGGTCAGCTGGGGGGCCAGAGAGGCCGAGGCTGGAAGACAGAGTGGGAGCTGACACCCCCTCTCTGTTCGTCAAGGAACCGCCTCGAGTCCCCAACCCAGCTGCCTCCGGGTGAGCTAATTTGGCTGCCGTTCCCACCACAGCTGTTTCCATGGATACATTTCAAGCCTCAGCCTGGTCATCTTCAAAAGCATCAAAGGCAGCAAACCCCGTCCATGCAGAATCTTTTGTCCCAGCCCCACAAATGGCTTTTGTTGCAGCCCTTCCCCCACCGCTCCTGCCCATCCTCCAGACCAAAGAAACGCTGCATTGTGGCTCGGCCGTCTATGGGACGAAGCCGTGGACTTTCTCTGCAAGTTGGGAAGCCCTGAGTTGGGGTTCCAGCCTTGCTATCTGTAAAATGCAAGTAATAGCACCTGAGCACGGGACTGCGCGGCTCGGCCGAGCAAGGGCACCTGGGAGCGCCAGCCCCTGGCCGGGCCTGTGGGTGCCACCGGATATGCGTTTCTTCCTCCCTCGGAGCCACGTCCCACGGAGCCTCGGCACCCACAGCCTTTGTGCGGTCTCCTTGCGTGTCACATGCGCTCGATAGGGACCGGGGTCTTCCTGAGGGCGCTTCGCTCCCCTGATGCAGCAGCCAGCCTGGCTGCGGTCCCCCGGGCCTCTGACTGCTCTCCTGGGTGCCCCAGTGGACGGCACCTGGCTACAGGGCCCCGGGGCAATGGACCAGTGTCCCCTCCTCCCCCGGGGCCAGGCCTGTGCCGGGACCTGCAGAGGCACCCAGAGGTGGGCACAGCGTCCAGCAGAGGGCGTGCCGCAGCCCTGCCCGGGGGTTAGCGGACGCAGATGTCGTGCGGGCAGCTTCCCTTCCTCCTGGAACCACTCCACGTGGCTCAGCGTCTGCCCTGGGGGGCTGTGCCTTCACCTGAGCGTCACCGCGGGGTGTCAGAGGAGCCGTCTCCCCTTCTGCGCTCTCGGCCTCGGGTCTGACGTGCTGAGACGAGGTGGCCGTGGAGCGGGAGCCAGAGTGGGCCGCGGCTGGCTCCCGTCACTCCTTCGTGTCTGGACTATCGTCCCGGAGCCGCTCTGGTGGAAACCGGTGTCCAGCCAGAAGTGGGGCTGCCCGCCCGGGGGCGTGCCCACCTGGCCTGGCCCCGGCGGCGCGGGGCGGTGGGAGGCGCGTGGCTCGCGCTGCGTCTCCAGCCGCGTGCCCGGTCGGCTCGGGCTGGCTGTGGCTTGACGTGCGCGGGCAGCTGGTCCGTCACCAGCAGGTGCCCATGGCCCGTGGGGTGCGTGGTGGAGCCGGGTACCTTGGTAACGGGGGCCCCAGAAGTGCCGTGTGGGTGGTCTTGAGACTGCGGGGCGTGTGGGCTCTGCCCGGGGTGGCACCCCCTGGCCCCCTTTCGTCTCTGCCTGGGAAGCTGCGCGTTGGGTCCGGATCGCGAGGGCCTCTCCGACCGCCTGCAGCGGGCAGGGTGAGTGCTCCCGCCCCGCTCCCAGAGCACTTCGCCGGGCCTTCCTGGGATGGCCGGCTCCTGCTCGTCCTCCTGGAGGGCGGGAGGGGCCACCTCCACCTTTCTGTTCGTCCTGCGATCCGTCGTCCGTCGCCCAGGCACCGGTGAATACTGAGGGACGGAGCGTCCTAAGTAACAGGCTCTCGCCGTGGGCTCGGCCCCAGGCCGCTCTGCGAGTGAGACCGTGTCCCCTATAGTCCTTCTGTCTTAGAGCCCAGCTAGGTCAGCGCGCAAGGGCAAACGTGCTTCTTTCCAGGCTCAAGGCCCTGGCCTAGCCCTCCGAGGCTGCAGTCTGCCGTCTTCCCAGCTGCCTCTGCCCCTGCCCCCGCCCCCGGCGCAGATGCTGCCGGCGCCCTCTGGCCTGCCTCTCGAGTGGTCCTCCGTCCCCCACTGCTAGTCACTTCATAACCTGCATTGCACTTTTTAACGCCTCAGGCCTTTTGGAGACGTGGCTCTTCCCCAGCATGAAGCCACTCAGCGCGGCGGGATGTAACCCCACTTCGCTGCCGCTCCTCTTTCACTGACCGGCTCCGTCCGTGTGGCCACCGCTGGCCGTGGCCGTGCGCCTGCAGTTCCTCTTGGGCAGGCTGGGCCCTCCCAGTCCTGACGGCCGCTCGCAGTCGCGACAGAGCTGGGCAGCGTCACCGTTGCCCCCAGGCCTCCCTCGCCACGGGAGTAGCCAGGTGTGAGTGCGGTGACTCCCCCTGAACGACTCTCAGAAACGGCCCGGCGCCCCCTGCACGGTCTCAGGCCGCGGCGCAGCTCCCTACGCCTGGCGGGAGCGGGGCACGTTGGGCGGCGTCTCCGTTGGCCTGGGCCGCGGTGCCTGGAGGGGGCTGGGACCAGACACGTGTGTCTGACAGGCGTGGCGGTGAGGGCCCGGACGAGGGCACGCCTGCTGGGGTGAGGGCGCGCTGCCTGGCCTGCAGGCGGCTGCCCGGCTGCTGGGGCGGGGGGAGGCAGAGACCGAGAGAGGAGGGGACCGCGCGTGTCTGGGTGCTGTAGCTCTCCCGACCGCTCCCATCATCCCCCTCACGGGGACCATGGGCCCCTGACCACAAACCTCTGACCCCAAAGGCCCCACCTCCAAAGAGCATCACGCAGGGAATCGGGCCTCAGCGTTTGCATGAGGGGAGGGCGCACGCTGGGTCCCAGTGGGTGGTCAGCCGCAGCGGGTGGAAAGAGCTCCTCCGGCGTGCGTAGCCAGGGTCGTTCATGCTCTTGACGGTGACAGCAGGGGGCAAAGAAGGGAGCGTGGGAAAGGAGCCCCCCTCGGCGGGTGGCCGGAGGTTGGGTGAAGGCCATGGCGGTGCCCGTTCCAGTCAGAATAACGGAAACACAAAGACCCAGCCCCTCCCCCCGTTGTTGCCACCGCACAATTGCACTTCATTAATGCCTCTGAGGTGCTGATGGGGTGAGGACAACTTCCAGCTCCGAGGGGGGAGCGGTGAGTCGCAGCCAGTCTGATGAAGGTGATTAAACCCGTGGCCAGTGCAGAATTAAGCAGCTCTGATAACAGAGCCTGGAGCTCCTTCTTGGAGATTAAACCTTCCAGGCTTCCAGCCGAGCCGCTGCGGCAGGGAGATAGCTGGCTTAGAGAGCAGAGGGGGCAGGCATGGGGGGTGGGGGAGCATGGCCACCCCCGCCAGCCCCCCGCCCGCCCCGCACTTGTCTGAAATCCCGTCCCGCGGAGCCGCAGGAGATGCCACTGTGAGGGGAGGGCGACGGAGCTCTTGCGGCCTGCACACGCCCGCCTGCCTACAGCCGGGCTCTTACCCGCGCGGCCTGTTCCTCCAGCCTGGTGACTGCCCTCCATGTGTGGACGCCCCGCCCAAGGTCAGCCCTCGTCCTGCTGGAAGGGAGGGGCCGGGCTCTCCCCCCGGCACCCACTGCCCTTCCCGTGCCAGGCCCAGCGCAGGCCTTGGCCTTGGTGAAGCTTGCGGTCCGCGTGGCTGCTTCAGCGCCCGCGCACTGTGCAGGGCCTGGGGCGAGGGGGCCCCTCATTCAGAACTTTTCAAGAACCTCGAGGCGGTGCTGGCCAGGCCCCCGGACCGGCCCCCACCTTCCTGTGCTGCAGCGAGTCCGCCAGGCTGCCCGCCCGGAAGCTGGCCCCGTGGCTGCTGCCCGGGGCCTGGCGTGAGGGCCTTCTGTCCAGCCTGTGCTCTGCTGGACTCAGGAGCTGAGTGACCTCGGAGGAAGGGGGCGTCTTTGACTCAAGAGAGGCAGCCCCACACACGGACAGCTGAAAGGCAGGGTCAGCGTAACTAATCCTGGCGGCTGTGACGAGTGGTCTGGTCGGTGTGCAGACGCGTCCAGAGGTGCTGCTTCCCCGGGAGCATCTGGATGCCCTCACAGGTGGTGATGAAGAGCTCTGCCAGAGCTCTGGCACAGAGCTGCGAACAGAGGCGGGGTCGTCTTGCTTCAGGCTCGAGAGGTGGGCTTTCCAGAAAGGCCTGTCCCTGCGTGGCGGCACAGAGGGGCCACCCGTTCCACAGAGCAACAGCCAGCCTCACCGAGCAGCAGCAGACCCAGAGCGGCTGCGCCGTGGTGGTCTCAGCCGCCGGTGTCCGCTAGGATGTTAATTTTAGGAGAGGGGTTCTGCCTAGATAGATACATTAACAAATCAGTTAGAAATACCCTGCGTTCTGTCCCCGCGTGGAGACTTACAAGTCACGGGGACGTCCCCGAGGCCGGGAAGCCCCTGACACTTTGGTTATGACACCCCGCTCACAAAGTAATAGCTAGCAGCTGTGTGTGTGTGTGTGCGTGCGTGCACGTGTTGGGGTGTGTGCGCGCGTGTTGGGGTGTGTGTGTGTGTGGGGGGAACAGGGAATAGCGGGAACGGTGGAGACACACCCCAAACTTTGAAGACGCACAGTCTGGGCCCGGGTCTGGGCTTGGGACCACTCCCCACTAAGGCCGTGACAAGGGACCGGGTCTCGAGGACGGCCTCCCCGTTTGTCAGACAAAGCCCACAGCACGGAGGCGCCGGCTGACTGAGACGTTGTGTCTGAAGAACGTTCTGGAAGCGCTATGTGGCCACGAGGACACTTCATGGTATTGAGACAGGAAGCACTGCTGTGTCTGGGGTTGAGGCCTGGAGGGGGAAGGAGGAGTCCGGAGCGCCAGGCTGTCTCCTGGCGAAGGCTGTCAGGCTCCTAGTCACAGCTCTCGTGGAGACGCATTTAAACCAACTTTGCTTGCAGATTTTGGGGTGGAGGCCACCTGGCCCCCCAGACTGCCCAGGCTGGAGGCCGACCCTGCGTCACGGTGCCACTTCTTTCCCTTGCCAACCCCTGATGCTGGCAGCAGGCGAGCTCAAAGATGCAGACTGCAGGGGCATTGCCCTGTTCAGGCCCGCACACCCTCTGCCCGGAACCACCAGTGGGCGCGACTGAAAAGGGAAGGTGGCGCTTTCCTGAATGAAGAAGAGCGAGTGGGATCTCCGTTAGGTGTCTTCAGAGGGAGGACGAGAACTCCGGAAGGCTGTTCTGGAGGCGAACACCTTGTTTTCTTCCTTCCTTGAAGGAGAAGCAAAGCGGAGCAGTAGTAGAAGACCAGCTTCTAGTCCTGGGCCTGTGTGCGGCCAGTCCCCCCCTCCCCCACCTCTTCCAGATGCTGCATGTCCCCAGCCTGTGCGCCTCTGAGCTTGTGAACGAGGGTGGCCCGCTGCTCCCCTTCACCCCGAAGCGCACGGGCCGGGCTGGGAGCGGTGACAGCTCCTTGAGGAGGACGCTGCCCACCCTGAATTGCTGGGCGCAGTTGGGGAGACAGGTGGCGGGTCACTCACGGAGGGCTGGTAACACACCCCACGGGGAGGCACTGGTACTGTGGAGGAAGAGAAGGAGGCTTTTACTCTGCAGGAGACAGAGATGGGGCCCAGCGTGGAGCAGGAGACAACTTCCCAAAGATGCAATACTGGGCAGGAAGTGACGATTTTGCCCAGGGAAGGGAAGAGAGAAGTTTCTAGGCCAAGGTCATAGAACAGGGGTGACTGGCCTTGCATGGCCTGGGATGACTGAGCTCAAGGCAGAAGGACTCCCCCCTAATCCCCCAGCCCTCGACTTGTTGCAGGGTGGGGCTGCCCTTGCTGGGCTGTTGGCCCCAAGTTCTGTTTTGGACCCTCTTCCTCCCTCCCCCCCCCCCCCCCCCCCCCCCCTCTNTCCCCCAGCCCTCGACTTGTTGCAGGGTGGGGCTGCCCTTGCTGGGCTGTTGGCCCCAAGTTCTGTTTTGGACCCTCTTCCTCCCTCCCTCCCTCCCTCCCTCCCTCCCTTCTTCCCTCCCTCCCTTCCTCTCTCCCTCTTCACATTTGGCTCTGGACTTGTGTGAAATCGTAATTCAGGCTCAGAATAGCGGGCTGATTAAAACCTAGTGGCACGAAGCGATGGAGGGACATGCACCGACACAGGTGCCGAGCGCCCAGGTCGCTTCACCGCCCGCCAGCACCAGCCTATAAATACTCCCACGGACACCGCTTCCTGTGCCGAGAGAGCCAAGCCCGGGGAAGGGAGCCAGCCAGGGTAATTCCATTGCACGTTTTCAATTTTAAGGGGTTTGTTTAGCAAAGTGGGACCTTTTGAGGCCCACCTGTCAAACCTGAGGATCCCAGTGAGACCTGCCCTTCCTGCCAAGACCTGTCGTCCCCCTGGCCACCCCCTCGTCCCCGTGTCCTGTCTCGCGTCACTCACCACCGCCGTGAGCAGGACCCTTCACTGCTGGCCCTGCAGCCTGCAGTGGCTTTGCGGAGATCGCCAGGGCTTCCGGGGGCGCTTCTCCAACTGATGTGGCCTTGGACGTGTTGGTGAAATGACCGGAATCTGCCGCTGATTATGTGCGGATGTTTCTAAATCCGGGTACGCTCTTCGCTGAGCTTTTCCTTCTCTCTCTCGTTCAGTGCCTTCCTTGCCACTGGCATCTCAGGCAGGTTTACTTAACTTCTCTCGTGTCTCAGCTTCAACACTAAGCAGCGATGATTCCAGCTCCTTTCCCCCTGTGAGATTAGGCGTGAAAAGCACTTGTGGCAGCGCGTGGCACAGAGGAAGCGTCTAGAAGGCTGTGTTATGACTGCTGCTGTCTCCAGATTACACTCTCGTATCCAACTCGGATCTCATACCCCGGAATAACAAGAATGTAAGCGGGGCGGGGAGACCTGGGCCCGAGACCTGCTTCTCCCACCCACCTGCCCTGTGGCGGCCGCCAGGTTGACTCTTCTGGACTGGATTAGGTCACAGTGAAGTGATGTGGATGGGTTAGCCGGGAACGGCAGGTGATGGGTGAAGAGTGTGGGACCTGGGAGGTTCCTCACTCACGACCTGCCAGGCTCAGATGGGCTCGCAGCCCTCCAGGCAGCAGGTAGAGATGGTTAGATGTCACCTGGATTGAAATCGGTTTTCTCTCCCCAGGCCAGACGATGTCCCAGTTCTGATAATCTATAATCTTAATTAAAGGAGTGTGTGTAGCCTGGTTTGAGGCCCCGCAGAGTCCACCCCTTTCCCGTATAACACTGCCTGCTGGGCATGACAGCAGATGAAGCTAATTCCAGGAGGGACCCGTTGTAAACCGTTCGGCCAGGCACGGGAGGGACTTGCCTGCTTGGCTGTGTGCCTGAAGCTCACAACATCCTGCTGAAGTCTGAACACACTTCGTTTCCCTCTGAATTTGTTTTTAAGTCAACCCAGCATTTGTCTTTTTAGGCAGCTGTAAATAGGGCTAGGCCTGCCCTCAAGGAGTTTGTGGCTTTATCAGGAGGTCGGGTTGAGGACCACTGAGCAGTGAAAGAGCAGTACAAGGTTGTATGCTAAAGCAGACACCCAACAGGCATTGTAGCGCAGAGGTGGGGAAACACCTTGTGGCCATGGCAGACATGACTAATCAAACTCAGATGCCCCTCAGCCTAGACCTCCAGGTAGCCACTCCCGTAAGTCAGAGTGGAATGGGAAATAAGACCCGTATTCCATCCTGTGTTGGCTCAAGTATGTAAAGCTAGCTGCTGCAACAATATATCTCAAAATCTCAGTGGCTTAAAGCAATAAAGATTTATTCAGACTCATTTTGAGTTGAAATAAGTCTACTCCACAGTCACTCAGGTACTCAGGCTCCGTCTCTGATCGAGCCACTCCTCAAGGCCTGTGGAGTCCTCCCTGTCCCTGAGAATTCTTTATGGCTAGCCCTGGGCCTGCACTCGCTCGCTCCCGTGTTCACCTCTGATTGGCCCGAACCCAGGCACTTGCCCACAACTGACTGCGAGGAGGGCTGGGAAATGTCGTCCTGCAGGGTGCCCCTGCCAGAGGGGAGAAGTCAGATGCTGGTGGCCCTGGCGGCTTCTGCCACCCCCAGGGACAGGAGACCTCCAGAGGGTGGCTTTGAGAAGTGCTGTGCAAGCTGTGAGGACTGGCTGCCGGGCGCAGGGCAGAGCCTCCCAGGCGGGGCGAGAGCAGGAGTTGGGGCAGGAACCACTTTGTTGGGTAAAGTCAGGAAGCAGACAGGAAATAAAGGTCGGTGGGCGAAGTCCTGGCTGGCTGGCACTGAGCGATGGTGGGCTCTGACCCGAAATTTCTTGTCTAAGTGGCAGAAATGCGGACAAATGTTTGGCCTGCAAGAGGAGCTACGAAAAGGGAGATGCCGCAGCGGACGCTGGTCGGGTCCTTTCAGCTTCTCTTCCTCCCCTCCGCCACCCTCCAGCGGGCTCAGGCGTCCTGAGGGGCCAGCCGCTCTGCCCTCCTGCGCCCTTTCCTGGTGGCGTGAGGGGTTCCGGGTCAGGAGAGGGGCGGCGCCGGGGGTGGGCGCGCCAGCCCTGCCCGTTTGCGTCCGTTATGCACTGATTATTCGCAGAGAGCCGGCCTTTGTGGTTCACACTGATCTAGATGCTCTTGAAAAGCAGTCAGGGAGGGGATTAAGCGGTCACACATCAAAGGGAGGAAGATGCAGCACCAGGGCTGGCTGTGCTGCGCTGTCCCCGCAGCCGGGGGTGCCATGAGGGCCGCCCGAGCCCTGCCGCAGTGGCACTTTGGGTCGGCGCTTCAGAGACTCAGGAGGGAGCGGGGCGGTGCGGCCGACGACCACCGGCTCAGCCCCAGCCTCAGCATCCTTATCGTAGAGTGAGATCGGGGAGCCAGCGCCCTTCGCCGCCCCCCAGGTCTGCGGCTCTCTGCCAGGTCTGCTTGGCACCTTGCACTGAGTGCCGTGGCCAGTGGGCACCGTCACCTGCCTGCCCCGCCGCCTGCGGCTCACCGGGAGCCGGGACCAGCCCACATGTCCTCGCTCTCCTGCGCCTTCATC
Source organism: Galemys pyrenaicus (assembly GCA_019455555.1). Taxonomy (NCBI): domain Eukaryota; kingdom Metazoa; phylum Chordata; class Mammalia; order Eulipotyphla; family Talpidae; genus Galemys; species Galemys pyrenaicus. Next base: position 4,121,515 of record JAGFMF010011663.1, on the reverse strand, counting down.
CCATGCTGTTCCCGGCCCGGGTTCCTCGGCTGTTGGCTTTTTGTCTCGTTTGAGGTCTTCATAAACCCGTGCTTTTCAAACCTTTGAAATCTGGCTGCAGAACTGAGACTACTGGAAGGGGGGGAGGGGAAGGGCCCAGCGTGTGGGGAGGACCATGAGTGCTCCGGGGTGCGCATGTGTGATGCTGGCCCTGGGGGAGGTGTGAACCTGCAGGCCTACGTCATACCCGGTCTTGAAAGCCAGTGTCACTGCGCAAATGTGCTGAATGATAATAACTCGAAGGCGTCGCACGGCTTTGGGAGGTGAGCAGCTCCACCCTTGCTGGTCACCATCGCTTTCTTGTGTCCTGGCCCTGTGCCTCTGACTCGGCATAGACGCTGGACAGGAGGGTCTGGGATGAGAACGCCACCTGGAGTGCTCCCACCACCTCGAGTGCTCCCGCCGCCTGGAGTGCTCCCGCTGCCTCGAGTGCTCCCACCATCTGGAGTGCTCCCGCTGTCTGAGTGCTACCACCGCCTCGGCAGTGGGGTGTCCACCGAAGGAGTTGGGGGCCTGCTTGGAGGCGCCACCTGTCGTCACCGGTAGGGTTGATGCAAGGGGGCAGGTAGTCCAGGCGTTGCTGAGGGGCGTGAGCCTCACCGTGCTCGGGCTTGAGGTCACCAGGGAGCCAGCACCAGCGGAAGGAGGTGGCTGGGGCCAGGCTCCTGCCTCCTCTGGCTCGGCCTCCCTGCTCAGTTCCCTCCGCACGTGGCCCCCCATCGAGTTGGAGGGATGAAGGAGGCGGGTGCAGCTCAGGGCGCCCAGACCAGTGCCTTTTGCTCCCTGAGTCCTTGGAGAGGGGCCCTGGCGTGGACGGATGTGGCTTCGAGGGTGTCTCTGAGTGGCCCAGAAGCGGCTCTGCTGCTCGCCTTGCTCCAGAGCAGAAGGTGGGGGCCTGCTGGAACCGCCTGGCCCCCGCCCCCGGCCCCCTAACGGGGCGAGCCAAGGGGCCGGCGAGACGTCCGTGGAGCTCCGTGGGGCGTGCATCTGGGCTCCAGGCCCGGGCGCAGCCGCGCGTGTGTGAAGGACGCACGGCGGTTTCCAGGATGCGTGTCTCGTCACCGGTGGCTTTGAATGACCGGCAACACGCTCGCCGCAGAGACCCGGATGTCGCCAAGTGCACGGACCTCGGAGGAAAGCGCGGGAGCCCCCACCCGCCGCGTGCGGCCGTGGCGCCGGGGCCTGTGGCGTGCAGTGAGCGCTGAGGTGGCTGCTCGGTGGCCGCCGCTGCGCTGGGCTCGCTCACGGCGCGGGCTGGCGGGCGTCAGCCTCTCCTTTAGCTCTTCGTGAAGGAGACGACGCGCGTTCCCCAGTGCCGGCCACGCACGCCTCCATCGCTCCCCTCGCAGCCCGCAGGCCTGGAGGCGTCGCGCCCCGTTTAGCAGAGGAAGGAGCCCGAGTCTCCGGAGCGGACTTGCGAGCCAGGTCGCCGGCTCCCCGGTCAGTGTGCTTCTGGCCACGCCCACAGCTGCCCGACCCCAGAGCGTGTGTGGGGTGAGCGCAGCGCCGGCCTCGGGGTGGGCTCCTCGGGGTGCCCCGCGCCTTGGCAGAGGGCCTGGGGACGCGGGCAGTTTGCTGGGCCGCCAGGGAGGGCCCTTCCCCGGCGGGAGGCGGCGTCTCCAGGACGGGTCCTGGGGCGCTGCCGGAGGGGGGCGCTGCTCCGGCAGGAGGGTCGCCGGAGGAAGGGGGCTCGAGCCGGGGGGGGGGGGGGGGGGGGGCTCCGCAGGGCGCAGGCCCGGAGGATGGCTGGTCTCTGGGCGGGGGGCTGGTCTCGCCCGTGCCTTCCCGCGCCTGCTGCTCTGGTGGAACTCCGGGCAGCAAATGGAGCAACCTGCGGTGAACGCACCCCGGTTCCCCCCAAAGCGCACCGACTAAAAGCAGCGGAGGGGTCTGGGGAGGAGTCCAGGCCTCCCGGCCTTCCTGCCCGCCGCCCGCAGCCTGCGGGGCTCTCGGTGTGTGGGGCGTGGGTGTGTCCGTGCGTGCGGGGCGGCGGGGAGGCCCAGCGGCCTGCGTTCTGAGGGCCACTGTGGTCCTGTAGCGGTTCCCTTGCGGTCCCGTTTGTTCCTGAGTCTGGGTGTCCTCCCCGGTCTTGCGCCCTCAAGGCCGAGGTGGCCTCCAGCGTGCCTGCCCGCGGCTGAGCGCTCGGAGCTGCAAAGGCCGCTGTGCCCTTCCTCCAGCGTGCCTGAGCGCTGCCCCGTGGGGCTCGAGCAGACGCCCCAGCCGAGCCCCTGGCCCTGGGAGGGCCCAGACTGCGGCGCCGGGAGCGGGGGCGCGTTTAATGCCTCCGGTGGCCGCCCGTGCGGGCGCCGGGGACACAGGGCCGGGAGACGGCGGGGCCGTGCGGTTCCACAGAGCAGAGGAGGGTGCCAGATGGCCAGACGCCCCAGGCGGTCTCGGTGCCACAGGCCAGCCTCTGTCCTCCGGTGGGCCCTGGGGCGTGTTGCTGTGTGGCAGTGCGCATCGCATTGGTGAGACCCCGCCCCGCCCCTGAATGGCCAGCTCAGGCCCGGCCAGGCTGCCGCAGGACGGTGCCCTGCTTGGGGGCGCTCTCACCAGCCCTGCATCTGGCGGTGAGGGGCCTGAGGCCCAGGCGTCGGTGGGCGACTCCCAGAGGAGGCCTGGATCCAGTGTCCTGGCTGGAGGGGCTCTCTCTGCCACCCCCTGCTCCTGCAGAGACCGGCCGTGCTGCGAGGAGCTGCCCGGTGGGGGTCCCAGCTGGCTGGGTGCACCTGCCGGTCGGCCGCAGTGACTTTGGCCAAGTGCACCCAGAGCACAGCCCTTTGAGCTCAAAGTCGGCGTCGGCCTCACGCCTGGCAGCAGGAGCTGTTTACCCAGTCCCCACGCGTCCGAGCGCAGCAGGAACTCTGTAGTGGGGGTAAACAGTGCGGGGCTGCCTCACCGCCTGGGGCACGCACTGTTCTCAGGCCTCAGGCCTCCCTCCCGCCCCCGACTCTCAGCCTCTGCAGGAGCAGGCCCTGGCTCGGGCCCTGCCACTCCCTCCCGCCACCTCTGCGTCAGTGGGTGTGTTACTTTCACGACTGGCTTTCCCCACCAGACTGTGAACTCCACGAGGGCAGGTCTGTGTCTTAACACGGTGATGATAACAGCGACCAAGGTGCCTCCTTGCAGCCGGCCCTGTGCTGAGCCCTGTCCTTGCACCCGCTCATTTCGTCTTCCGACAGCATGAAGCAGGTGCCGCTGTATCCTCGTGTCCCAGAGGGCACCAGAGTCTCGAGAAGCTCAGCGGCCCTACAGGCCCCCGGTAACTCGCAGGCTCGGGCCTGAGCGCAGTGGAGCTGTGCACGGAGGGGTTCGTTGTGCACTGCACGAGGGCGCCCGGTGGGGCCAGCTGAGGCTGCCCGGTGGGGTCAGCCGTGGCCACAGGAGGAAGTGGCAGAGCACCTGGTCTGCAGCGGCCCAGAGAGAGGCCTAGGCCTGGTGTTGCCAGTGTGCGGTGCGGAGCAGGGGCCCAGAAGCGAGCCCGCTTTGCTCGTGTCTGAGGGAACAGGTCGTCACCTGGCGGGCTTCGTGGTTGAGGAAGCACATCTTTCGGCTGACTGCCTCCTGGCGGGTGCAGAGAACCATTTGGAGTGATAGGTGTCACGCGGGTGTCTTATGCTCAGTAAGTTCATTCTGCCACCTTTACGCCTGAAAGTCGGGAGCAGGCGTTGGAGAGCCGCGGGTGACCGGCACAAAGGCTTGGTTTGGAAAGCAGCTGCAAGACCCGCTGCTTGCTGGCGCAGTGTGTGCTGGTGGTCGCCGGGCTGGGGCGGCACCCGTGCACGGCCCCTACTCAGGCCCACGGATGGGCTTCCTGCTCCCCCGGGGCCCCCCCAGCCCTCCTCGGTGGTGCTGGTGACAGTTCGCTGACGGCTGGGCCTCTGTTGCAGGCACAAACGGGGCCCTCGGGTGAACGCTCCCGGGAGCGTCGCGCAGGGACTGGAGGGGCCGGGGCATCCTCTTCTGTTGGGCTGAGAAGCAGGCCGTGCACAGGGGACCTGCGTCTGGCTCGGTAGTGTCTCCTGCTGACACGGCGGCCTGCACTTGCCAGCTGCACCCTTGGGCAGGCCTCCTGTCCGCGCTCGGCTTCTGTGCACACCGGTGCGGGGGCGGGAAGGTCAGCTGCTGCAGAGGGCTGTGGCGGGGAGTCGGCTGATGTTTACGGCAGAGGCACTGTGTGACTGGGAAGGGCCTGCGGAGGCTGTAACTGCAGTCATCTGTCATTAGGTGGTTTTCCTTGCTGTTCCCGGGGGCATTTTGCTCCCAGCTGCATCTGCTGATGAGCTTGGAGGTGGCGTGGCGGGAGGAGTGGGCTGGGACGAAGGCTGCGAGGCCTGCCGGGGGCTGGACGGCTTCTAGACTGGGGCTTTGTTTTGAGGCGGAGAACATGGTGTTTGCCTTCTTCATTCTGCAGCGGGAGAGGCGATGGCTCGTCTGGGGAGATGCCTGCTCCCCTCCATCGCCTGGGCTGTCTGGGGCCGCGCCTCAGAACTCGCACCTCCTCGGGGTGGAGGCGGCCCACAGCCGGGGACTTGGCAGAGCCGCAGGCCCCTTTTCCCGGCTGGCCTCTTCGCCGCCTGCCCGTCGCTCCCCGCTCACACCCAGCTCCACGTGCCCTGCCGGCCCCCAGCCCGCGCCTCCTTCCCATGCCTGCCCCAACCAGAGCCGCGCTGCAGAGGGCCGCCCACCCCCGCGCCCCGCGGTGTGCTCCGAGTGCCATTTCTTGGGGCGTGTGCGGTGGCAGCGCCGTGGAGGGGAGGAGGGCAGCAGGCCGCGCTCTTCTGGACACGGCAAGGGTGGGGCGCGGCCCTGGGGACACGGCGTGACGGTCAAGTCAGTAGGGAGCGCGGCGAGGCGGGCTCGAGGGCCGCAGGCTCTGGTGGGAGTGGGTGTGGAGCCGCCTGCCGGGTCCCCAGGGAGGCCCCTCCCCGCCGCGGGGGCCTCGCTTCCTGCCAGGGAGGCCACTGATGCCCCGGCAGGGGCCCTCTCATCCGAGTGGGCTCGGAGACTGCAGGGCCCAGGCCCTGGGACTCGGCTGGGTTTGCAGGCCGGGCTTCCGCCTCAGCTGACCGCAGCCGCCTCAGAATCCCCCGAGGGGACCTCGGGCTGGCCGGCGCAGTGGGATCTGGGGCCCACTTGCCGGGAACCGGCCCGGGTGCCCAGAGGGGGCGGGAGCCGGCCCGGGCTGGGTGCTGGTGTGGGCCTGTGTGGGTGCTTCGCCGTGCGCGGCTCTGCCCGCTTCCGCTGGAGGAGGCGGTGTCTGTGCGGCCGGAGGGAGGCCGGCCATGCAGGTGCAGCAGGGGCTGTGGACGCCGCGGCCACTGGAGTGTGGGTGGCTCTGCCCCCGAGTGCGACCAGGGGGCGCAGCGTGCGGCTGGCCGGGGGGCGCAGCGACGCTACACCTGACGCTGCCTTCGAGGTCTTCCCAGAGCTCCTTGTGCCTGCTGGTCTGGGTGCAGGGGCCTGGGGGCCAAGCTCAAGCTGCTGTAGTTGCCGACGGTCTCCAGCCATTCATCCCCCGATTTGTGAGGCAGGCGGTGGGGTGAAGGGTCTGGCACCCGGGAAGAGCAGCCGGCGCCCCGTCTGCCCTGCCTCACTGCGGCGACAGTGGCTTCTGCAGCCAGGAGATGCCCGCTGCGCCCCCGGGGGCTGCCGTGCAGGGGAACAGGGTGCCAGGGCCCACCATCCTCATCGCCTGAGGTGAGCCGCCCCACCCGGGACAGGGACGGGGCTCCTGCTGTGGGCTCAGAGTCCGGCGAGGGCCCAGCCCAGCTCCTCTGTCCCACCACCTGCCCCTGGGCCTGCACTGCTCCGGGCCCTGCTTCCCGCTGCCCCTCCTCGGCCCTGCCATCTGCTCCGAAGCAGTAGCCCCCAGCCCCTGAGCAGAGGCGGGGCCTAAATTCAGTCTCTGGCTTCAGCGTGAGCCGCAGGTGAGGGCCAAGGGGAAGGCGAAGCGGCAGCCACATTTCCAAAGTACCCCTGGTGGCGACCACAGCCCAGGGGATGTTAGGTCTGCGGCCCACGCCCTGTTTGTGCCTGCGGGCAGCGTGAAAGCGGTCTGCCTGCCTTCGCTGCTGCCCCCGCTGGCCCACAGAGGGCCCTGGTGCGGGAGTCCGGCTGCTGGACGTGGCCTCTCCCCTGGGTGTGGGGCGCCGGCTCGGGCAGGCCCTGCCTGTGTCTGCCTTGGCCAGTCTGGTCTGGGTCTGCCCAGACCGCCCCGTGGTTACGCGGCTCCAGCCCCGGTCCCCAGGGCCGCTGCCTGGTCAGGACCCGCCCGGGGGACAGGCGACTGGCGCCTCTGGGTGGCGTGGGCGCAGGGTGGGCAGCGGCAGCTCCCGGCACCGCCCGCCCAGGCGCTCTCAGCCTCCGAGCAGGAGGCAGGGCGGTCGAGCTGCCCTGTTAGCGCCGACACTACAGCCGATGAAGATGGCGGCGTTTCGCTGCTGCGAAGTTAATTAGCAGACGCTTTGTACTCATTAATTCGTTAGTATTTAATACGAATTTTGTGGGAGCTGCTCTGAGACTAAATTGTCTGCTTCTCATCAAACGTTCGCCCTGTAGCTTTAGCATCGTCTGGCCAAATGGGAGCTCTGTCACGCCGTCATCCACCTGCCCACGCCGTCATCGCCCGGCGCCTGGATGTGGAGTTTTACTGCTTTTGCCTCGCCTTCGTTCCCTCACTCGTGCATATCCGCACAGACTCAGGACCTTCTGTTTTATTTAGTGGGCTATAATCTGGATAATCACTATTTTGATGCTCAACTTGTTTGTCCCTCCTGCTCCTAGGGGCTTATATTTTAACTGTTTGGTGCCAGCGTGTTTGCTCACAGATGTGTGAGTGAGCTTCAGCCTTTCATCCTGGCTTTTATTAAAGACTTATTTATTTATGCACACAAGAACTGGGGTACAGGCCAGACATGTGTGTGGGGGTGGTGAGGACTCACCAGAGACAGAGTGAGGAGCAGAGCAGGTGGATCTACTGAAATACACAGCTGAGGGGAGCAGTGGGGAGACAGGAGAGGTCTGCTGCGCCCTGTGGGTCCCCTCCCTGGCCGGGGATGGAAATTGTGCTGCTGTGCTGCGGATGCTTCGTAGTGCTGAGCCTTAACCCCTTGCACTGCCGGGGAAGCCCCTGGCTTTCATTTTCTCTTCGGGTTCTCACTTTCATCCGTGTCCCCCAGAATAATTTCAAGAAGGCTGACCACATGACATCCAAGAACGGGAGCTCTGGGGTCAGCTCGGCCTTTCCTGCTGCGGGTCCCGGTCAGGCGTCCTTCTGCCCCTTCTGGATGGTGACAGCACCTCACAGGGCTCTTTTCAGGCTGGACATTGCTAACGTGTAGAAAGGGCTGAGACATTACCTAGTCCACAGTGAACATTCAATAAATGTCAGTTGTTACTATTTTTTTCCACAGCACATATGGTATACATTACCCTCAAGAAAAATATACCCTCTAGAAATAGAAACATCTTGAAGGGTTTAGATACATCCATGGATCCTTATTTGGGATATTAAAGACACTAGGACCCTCGGGGGTAGAGAGTGGGGTCTTCAGCAATATCATTTATTTGGGGACGAAGGGTGGGGGGGTGCCCCTTGACGTGGTAGGCCCTGCTGCTTGGCCACATCCCGCTATAGAAATATGTACCCTGCTTCTTGCTGCCCTCACTGTCCCAGAACCAGTCAAAGTTCCTTGGGAAATAGGTTCAGAGATCGGCTTCCTCTGGCCTTGGCTGTCTCCCCCACTCCCCCGCGGGCTGGGGCCTCAGTGCTTTAGAGACAAGGCCATGGCAGCTCCCCTGAAATGCATCAGGGGGAGGGAAATGGGCCCCAGAGTGCCTCCAGAGTCTGGTTTACTGTTTGAAACCTGGGCTGGAGTGGGGTTCCCTTGCCTGGGAAAGGTTAGAAAAAGGCTACTCTTGAGTGTTGCCTAAAGCCAAGGTAAAATACAAGGCCCCCAACTGCCCTGTGCTTCCAGCCGGCCGGTCACCCACGCATGGCTTGTGCTCGTGGCCAAGACCTGAAGCGTCCCCGATACCACGGCACTAAGTCCTGCACCGGGGTCTGGCTCTGGTTTGAATTGGGACTCTGGTCGGCCAGAAAAAGGGATGGAGGCAGGAAGAGAGGGAGGGGGAGAGAGAAAGCAAGAAACACAAAACAATCCTCTCACTCAAGATGAGTCTACAATTCCAAATTCCAAAACACTTGGGAGGAAAACTATTGCTAAGGGAAAAGGAGAGAAAAAAAAAAGGAATAGAATATTCGTGCAATCAACATTAGGAAGATGAATTCACATCGGATTACAAGAAATAAAAGCAAAAGCTAATAATGACTTCAGAAATATGCAGAGGTTCCTCAAAGGGCTGAGGAGAGGGGTCGCATCTGTAGGATAAAAGAATAAGAAACAGTGACATGAAAATAACCCTAAACCAAACGAGAGTGCAGGATATAAAAAGAAAGAACCAGTCAGAAACCAGGATGTGGGATATTATTTTGAGTTCCTTAATAAAACCTCAGTAGAGGGGATAGACTTGACTGGGACCCAACTGAAGAATTAGTGAGATAAAATTCAAGACCAAGCAGGCCCTCCGGGACCTAACCCAGGTGAGAATCAAACATACAAAAAGAGCAGTTAAGAGTCACTAAGACAAATCCGGACTCCATCGGTCCCCGGAAATCCAGAAGAGAATAGGAATGGACGAGGAGCAATGCTTATCAGCTGCCGAGCACACACTTCTCCAGAACTAAGAAAGTTGTGCTCTCCAGGACTGAAGAAAGCACCACGAGTGACAAGTGAGAAACAATTCCGCACCTAGATACGCTACAGGGCAACTTTAGAAACCTCAGGAACACAGGCAGACTCTTAAAAGTGCCACGGGAAGAAGGCAGCGCTGTAGGGTAGTTCATCCGGCCCGATGGCGAGCTTCTCACCAGCAGCAGCAGCTGCCAGCAGGGCTGAAATAGTACCTGGGAATGCCAAGGAAGGAGGGAGGAGGCTGTCACCTCGACGGCCAGCTGGCGGAGGCTCCAGTGAGGACGCCATGGAGGCGTTTTCAAACTTACGGAAGGAAGATCGAGATTAAAAAATGGCATGCAGAAAAGAAATGGCACCTAGAAATTGCTGAGTGATGTTGGTGGCACATTCACATGGCCACGATTGTCAACAACGTGTGCAGATTGAAGACAGAAAGGTCTAGAGAGGGCGTGTCCCCTTCCTTCGGCCTGAATATTATTACCTGCTTGGAGGTAAGCCCTGTGTTTCCAGATCACTTGCTTTTCAAGATAAGCCACCAACCTGGAGCTTTCATAGGCAGTCTTGTGACTTATAAGGGTTTATGAAAGTTCAGAGATTTGTAGCATACCAAGCTCTCGGATATTTTGTGGAGCCAAGAAAACTCCAGCCAACTGTCCACCTGCAGTTGGTGCCCTGGGCTAAATGCCCCTTTGGCTGTCTGTCCCTGGCCACACGAGCAGGGGAGTCTCCTCAGATGGGAACTGAAGGAAGGATGGCTTGTTAGAGGCGAAGGAAGGGACTTGAGGCTGATGCGCACAGGGTAGCTGGGAAGAGCGTTTGATGGTGGTGGGGTTTGGGCAGAGGGGGTGGGCTTGGCTGGCTGGGCCAGCGATGCCTGAAGGCTGTCCTGTATCTTTGTCTCTTCCTGGGATCTGGAAGTGGGTCTGCCTGAGTCACTGCGTTCAGGGCCTGATATCAGTCCCCGGGACAGTGGTGGTGAGCAGGTGAACACTTGGCGGTGAGGGTGGAGGGCCAAAGACGAGGGCAAGCACGGGGCCCAGGGACGTCCGGGGGATGTGTGGTGTGCGGGGCCACACCTCCAGGAGCCACGCAGTGTCAGGCTGCCCTTTGATTAGAAACAGTGACCTCGGAGCATGGCCACGGGGTGGTCATTCACGTGGATTTCTCAATAGCTTGAGTCTCTGACTCTGAGATTTTCTAAATGGCAGTGTTGCAATGCTCTGAACCAGCTTGGTTTCTTTGAAATAGAGCCAGATAAACAAATGGAGGGACGTGGGTGGGAGTGGCAGAGGGAAGCTGGATCGTGAGTCAGGAGACCCAGATTCCAGTCCTGTTCCTGCCATCAGCTCCCACACAGGCAGATCTGTCTGCAGCCTGCGGGTTCCAGCGCCAGCAGGTCAGGCCTGCCAGTCCCCGGGTCTGCCCTAAAAATACAACACACACGCTTCGTGAGTCCACACCGGCTGTATCTGTAGCGTGCTTGTCTATGTAGTGCGAAGGCCAGAGTAGAGCCAATAGCGTCGTTTACTGTGGAGAAAATTGTGTCTTTTAATCCATCACTTTTGCCACATGTAGACTGGAGTTTTGTGTAAGTCACGTGTTCTATCACAACTGGATAGTATGACCTCCAGTGTCCCTCGGGCCTCAGCAAATAAAGTGACCTCAGCGGTGTCGTTCAGACCAGCTCAGAATGCGCAGAGCCCTGAAGCAGGAGGCCGGGCTGAAGAGAGTGTGGGTCTCAGATGGGGCTTCACTCTGTTCCACCCATGCTTCGGGGTGTGGCTCTGGGAAAGTGGGCTTCTGTAGCGTCCTCTTTCAAGTTTGCAAAATTGGAAAGAATAGTCTCTTCCTCCTAGGGATGCTGTGAGGATGAAACAACCCTGTGAAATGCTTAGGGCAATGCCTGGCACATCGTATTTGCTTAGGAGTGTTGCCTGTTATTATTACTATTATTTGCCAACACCACAGTGAGCGTTCTCGGGACGCAGGAGGAGGAGTCTCAATTGAAAGGGATTTAAAACATGGCACCTGCAATTAAAGCCTTGCAGAGCATTTATTTTATTGGCTCCCATCATCTAGCTGGACCCCTGGGCCAGCGTGGCCCCACTTCCGACCACCTCCCTGAGCCTGGCGTGACCGGTCTGTGGGTGCTGTGGCCTCCGGCCCTCCCTGCCGGCCAGCACTGGCGGCCTCTGGTCTGCACCTCACAGCCGGTTGTCATGGCGTGGAGTCTGCTGCTCACATCTGTCTCCTCTTCTCTGACCAGCTCTGCCAGAATCTTCTTAATTGCTCCTCTTGGCTTCGCTCTCTCTCTCTCTCTCCAACCCATCTCATTAGTTGGCCAGATTAATATTCCTGAAATGCGCTCCAGATGTCACATTCTTTGACTTCGTATTCTCTCCTGATGGAGCTCAACCTCCTGGCCTGTGCATCTCAGCACTTCCTCTGTCTGGCCCCCTGGCCTTTCCACCTGGTCTCCACTTTGCCCACATTGCCGATGTACTCCCACTGCCAGAACATAGAGCCAGGCTTCCCTCCCACCATGCTTTGGGGACTTCCTTTCCCTAAAGACCTTTCCCCATTCTCCTCACTCCTTCACTCATTTTTCTAGAAGCTTTGTCTTATTCACAGGGCCAGATGTGATCTGTCTTCTCCTTTCCCAGATTCCTCAAACTTCACCTGAATTTCACCACTCACTGTACTGCTAACGCGGCCACATATTTTATCTTCCACACTTAGGGGACCTGGGGTGACTTCAGCCTCCCTGCCCAGACCACCCAGATAAGTACACACTCTAAGTGAGAGCTGGGCCTGCCGCTCCCCACCAGCTTCAGGGCAGTTCCCCAGTGTCTGCTTCCAGCAGGTGCCAGCTCTGCCTGCAGAGTCTGCAGTTGCCCCTCTGCCCAGATGGAAGCCCAGGGAGCCCTCGGTCCCCGGGGCCAGGGCAGGGCCTCCAGAATCTGGCCTGCGAGGGGACCTGGGCAGGATAAAGCAGTGACTGCGTGAGTGAATGGACGATGAACACACAGCCTCCCCTGGGGCTTCCTTTTTTCCGACTTTCTCCGTGAAAGTGAAGCCCGCCTCGTTTCCCCGACTGGCTGCTTTCCAGCAGCGCTAGAGCCCCGTGGGGGAGCTGTTGGAGCCCAGGCGAGAGGCGGCATCGAGCCTGCAGCCTCAGCAGGCCGCAGGTGTCTTCCAGTCAACGCCGAGAGCTCTTGCTACCCTAAGCCCTGCTCACTCTAGAATGTTCTGTGACCTTTGCCTTCCTTCCTCTGCCCATTTTCTCCCTTGACCTTGAAATAAACAAGGAAAAGCACCTGGGATGATGACTGCGTCCTCTCGGCCCCTCTGCAGATGCCCTTTCTCTGTCTGGCCCTCTGAGATCTAGGCTCTGACCAGGCTGTGTCTGCCGTTGAGAACATTCTCCTCCTCCTCCCCCCACAGGCTCCTCTTCGGCCTTTTGGTGTCCACGTAGATGTCACAGCTCCAGAGCTGCCCCAGCCGCCCAGCCCACCCTTATCTCAGTCAGCAGCCCCCTGCCCCTTCCTGCTCCTCGCTCACCTCGCTGGACCGTAGTTGCTGGTCTGCAGGCCAGGGAAGGCGGGCGGGTCTGCCTTGGGCGCCGCGGCATCCGGCGCCTGGCTCAGCCTGGACCCGAGCGGGCACACAGCAGCAAGGACGTCAGCGGACGGCTGGGGCACGGGGTGGGGGCGGATGTGGGGTGAGGGGGACGGGTGCGAGGTGTGCCCCGCGGCCGCGGCCATAGCCCGCCCACCGGCAGCGTTGGGCAAGAAGCCTTCACTGCCCATGCGTCCAGACGACCCGGAGGTCGGCGAGGCACCTGCTGACCTGGCCGAGCTCACGCACACGTCTGACTGCTGGCCCCACACAGCGAGCGGGGCTCGGGAAGTCTCGCAGCAGGGGCGCCCACCCGAGCAGCTGTGGTCCTTCTGGAGCTCTGAATTCCTTGTGACTGACCCGGGCGGGAGACACCCCAGTCCCGCTTTCCAGGCCAGCAGGGGGGCTCGGGGGTGCCCCGCTTCCCGGCTGTCCTTTGCGAACGGCCATCCGGGCTGGTGCGGCTTGGTGGTCGTGACAGGCCCCGCAGGAGCGAGTCAGCATCGCTGCAGGGCTGCCTGTGCCGTGGCCGCTCAGCTGCCCGTGGCGCTGCCCGCTCCTGGGGGAGACGCTGGGCAGCTGCTCCCGGGTGTCCCCGCAGCCACGGGGGCCGGCGGGGGCTCGCTGGGTGTTCTTCCTCTGCGGCAAGTCGCTGCGCCCGCACCCCAGGTCCCACGCCTGGGGTCCGGCGAGGTCGGCAAGTGGCTCTGGGGTTTCTCCCATGTTCTTTCTGCAGCCCTCTCGGTTACCCCTCAGAGAAGGGCTGTGTCTGGAGAGGCAGCCTCCTCCACGCCTTTTCCCCGCCGCCCTTTAAGTTCCGGCCCAGGGTGATGGGTGCCCACAGGGGAGGGCGCCGCCGGCGCTGGGCCTGGCTGGGAGCAGAGGCCAGCCATGCACGGTAGACCCGCTGTGGGCGCGTCAGGGGCTTTCTGGAGGCCCCCACGGCGGGGTCCCCGGGGGCACTAGCGCGAGGCGACCGACCACCAGAGCGGTGGGGAGGGCGCGGGGGCTCGGTGGTAGCTTGGCCAAAGCCATCGGGTCAGGCCAGTTCACAGCCCTGGTCTCGCTGGCCGCTGGCACAGAGATGAGAGCTCAGGACTGGAGAGGACATGGGCTGGGCTGATGGCCCCTCGGCCCCCCGGCCACCACCGCTGCTGCCAGACCTGACCGGGGCTGCAGGCCCCCAAGGCCTGTCCCCTGTACCCCAGCCACCTCGCTGGTTGCTCACCAGAGCGCCGAGGTCCCTGGTCCCAGGGACAGGATCACAGCCGGGTGACCTTCCCGGGGAGGTTCGGGCCGCTGGTCTTGAGGGGAGAGGAGGGTAACGATGGCTGTCGGCGAGAGGCGTCCAGGCGCTTCCCTTGGGCGAGGGGCGGAGTCAGGTGTCTCCACAGAGCCAGCCCGGAGGGCGGGCAGCTGGCGGAGGGGCCTGGGGCTGCGTGTGAGCCACAGAGCAGCTAGGTGCCGCAGGCTGTGCTCAGATGGCCCCAGCCCCAGCATTCATTGCCCTCCCCTCCCGCGAGGTTGGTCCTCGGAGATCCCCTTCTCTGCGCTGGAATGAAAGGCGTCAGCACCCCTCTACCCTGACTGTCTCCGGAGCCAGTGGGGTGTTCTCCTGCAAAGCCGGCAGGAGAAAGGGCCAGTGCCCAGTTAGCTCAGGCGCCTGGCACTCCGCTCTGTGTCCTCAGCTGTCCCTGCGGCCCCAGGGCCACCCCGGAGGAAGCCTTCCCTCTGATGTCAGGGAGTCTCAGGGCCTCGAGCACGAGCAGGAGTTCACGGTGTCATACTTGTGGCCCACCTTCCCCCTCCCCCCGCCCCGACAGAGCTCCCCGCCATAGCTGCGCAGTCGGCGCTGGGGCTGCCTGCATCTCGCTTGGGCTGGAGACTGCTTCTCACACCAGCCCTGGGAGCTGTGTGCGGCTTCGCCCACCGCAGCATCGTGAACCGCCCTGGTGGCAGCACACGTGCGTGTACACGTGCACACACGCCCACACAAACACGCACACATGCACGCACTCGCATGCACACACACATGCACACACTCGCATGCCCTTGGAAAAGCCAGCAGGCCAGGCATGGTCAGGAGACGCCTGAAGTGCCCGCTCCTCGGTCTGGGGTCACAGCCGCCTTCTCACTGACGCCTCGACCCCTGTGTCCGACCCCGTGCAGTCGCGGCTCCTCTGACATGCGGGGCGGAGGAGGGCGCTGGCTGTGGGAGGGGCTTTCGCATCTGGTCCCGAAGAGCCCCTTCTGCTCCGGCTTCGCCTGCGTCCCCCTGAGCGGCTGAACGCCCAGTCTTGCGCGCGTGGCCTGTCCCAGGGAGCCCTGCGCTTCAGGGCTGTGGGGCCCGGCCTGGCCCTCACTGGGCTGACGTCTCTGCCCTCCTCTCCCCTGGGGGCTCCTGACCACCTTCAGGCTGGGCACACACCAGGGGGAGCCTCTGGTCACTTCGGTCCCCTGTAGAGGCCCCGCTGCTGCTCCGTGAGCTCCGGCGCACACTGCGGTCTCGTCGCGTGGCGCCACGTTCTTGCGTGTGCTGGTCTCTTTGGCTTCTCCGGGCCGGTCCCTGTGGTCCCTGTGGCCGTGACCTCCCGCCTCAGCGCAGGGTTTGCAGATGCCGGTAAACACCATGCGCACGTGTAGGTGAGCGACCAGCTAGAGAGCTGGGGAAGGAGATGAGGAAGAGGGTTGGGGCCCCGGAGTAAACTCGATGTTCGTATAATACACAGAAGAAGAAATGTGTCGCTGAGATTCCTGGCTCTAAACAGAAAGGAGGATTTGAATCTCCCTCCTGCGTGTTCTGCGGACGCGTGTTAGAGTGCGGGACGCTGGGACTTCGAGGGGCACGGGCACGGGGCAGGAGCCAGCATGAAGCGCCAGGTTGGCGCCTGCGCGGGGGGCCTGTCCTTATGACGTTCTTGCCAGAGCAGATTATACCGAGGTCCCCTCAGTGCTGGGGAGAAGTCGCTGGAGGCCAGGAAGGCCAGGAGGGGAGCGGAGGCCAGGACTGGGGATGGAGTTCATCTCCATGCGACGGGGGCAGGCGGGGCCCCTTGGCTGGGAGGGGAATCCCCTCTGGATCTGGAGCGTGCTACGTGATTTACGTCCGGCCTGAGCACAGAGCTGTGTTTGACGAGGAGCTTGCCCGCGGGCGGACGTCCATTTCACTCTGGATGCCGAAGGAGGCCTGATGCAAAGACGCCACCTCTGCCGCGCCCAGGAGCCCGAGCGTGGCTGGCTGACCCGGAGCGCGGGGTGACCTGCCCGAGCCTTACGTGGACTCGCTGCCCGAGCAGGGACCAGAAAGACCCGCCACGCCGCGGGGTGCAGGCTGATAAGCGGTAACAGGACCCAAGACACGAACTAGGAGCAGGACAGAAAGTCCCACGCTGTGCTCACAGGACAGAGAGACTGACCTCGGGGTGGGAGGTGCTGGCTCTAAGCCAAGTGTGAGCGGTTGGGCTCCGGCGACGGGAGATGCCCCCAGCCCCGGGGGCTGTGTCTGCAGAGGGCCGTGCTGTGCTCGCGGGCTGGCCGGAGCCCGTGGCGCGGCCAGTGTTGGGGCGGGCAGGCTGGTGCTGGCTTGCTGGCGGTGGGCTCTTCTGAAGGCACGACAGTCAGACCAGGGAGAAGAGTGAGACCTGTGGCTGGTGTTTTGCTTTTCGCAGAACTGTTTCAGGTTGGGATTCTGTCCTCGTTTGATTTTACCACGGTTCTAAGTGGGCACCTGTGGGCACCCACAGAGGTGGTGACGCCCGAGACAGAGCTGGGACTTGCTCGTTTTCCCAGTCTTCGTTTGAGCAGGAGATAGCCTGAGAACACAGCTGTCAAGCCAGTGGGCGACTATCACGCGTTTGCGTGAGCACTTACCTGGTGTTGCTAAGCCTCGTATCTCCGCAAAGGCTTGAGGTCTCCCGAGGAGTCTTTCCTGGAGGTTTGCAGGTTTGACAGGAGTTGGTAGGAGTGATGTCAGGACTCGCATGGATGCAGTGTGAAAATGAAAACCCATTCCAAGCCTGCTGACTGTCTTGAAAATCTCATTCTATCCTTGTTGTGGAATGGGTAGCGATTCCTTGTGAAAGCCTTTGTGGGACCTTCCTGGTGGCACAGGGGTTAAGTCACAGCACCATGAAGCATCCGCAGCCACTGCGGCATGAGTTCGAATCCCGGCCAGGGAGGGCACCCACAGGGCGCAGCAGACCTCTCCTCTCTCACCTGCTGCTCCTCTCAGCCGTGTATTTCAGTAGATCTGCCCCTTCTGCTCCCCACTCTGTCTCTGGTGAGTCCTCTCACGCCCTGCACCTCTGGCATTTTACCCCAGTTCTTGCATGTATAAAAAATTCTTCAAACAACAGCAACAACAACAAGCCTTTGTGGAGTTTCACAAAGGCTAAAAAGAAAACACAAGCACACACACCTCTCTCCTCCCCCACCCCCAAGCCCCTCACAGACCTGAATCAGACCCTTCTTGCTTTTCCTTTTCTATTTTCCAAAAATCAGTTGGCAAGGGTTTGCAAAGCTGCCGGGATGAGGCAAGGCGCAGTAACGCAGAGCGTCCAGCTCAGCTCGGTGCGGTGACTTCCCCCGGGGAAAGCCCCCCTGAGCGGCGCTGGACGTGCACTGCGTACGTGGCCTCCCTGCGGCTTGGGTATGCGCCCGTGGGGTACTCTCATGGAAGGTCAAGGAAATCCATCCCTATGCTGTTACTGTCAGGCGAATGCGGACACCCGGAGGTGCCTTCCCGTGAGGATTAACAGCCCTTGCAGACTTACTGGGCGGGGGAGGGGTGCCGGCTGTGGCAGAGGGGCTGCCCTGCTGCGGGCTTGAGCCCAGCGGGTGGGTGCCGGGCGCGACATTTGCCGGGAAGGGGTTTCGTGTCACAAGCTGGAGGTTTATAAATCATGTTGCTTGACAGACGCAGCATTAACACAAAACCGTTGAGTGTATGTGGTCAGATCTGTGCACTCCAGGTTTCATGCCAGACCCCAAATCACGTTTGTCTTACTTGACTGTTCACCAGGGATGTTTGAGGCTGTCACCTGGAGAGGAGCTGTCACCCTAACCTGGTCCAACTATGGCCTTCCCAGGGCCATAGTACATTTACCATGGGGCCTCCCTGGTGGCGCAGTGGGTTAAGCTACGCGTTATGAAGCAAAGCACAGCCACTGCAGCACGAGTTCGATCCCTGCCGCTGGCCAGGGAGGTGACCCACATGGTTCAGGCAGACCTCTCCTGCCTCGCCCGCTGCTGCCCTCAGAAGTGTGTTTCAGTCAGTCTGCCTGTTCTGCTCCCCGCTCTGTCTCTGGGGAATTCTCTCACCTCCCTGGACTCCGGCCTGTACCCCAGTTCTTGTATGGATCAATAAATAAATCTTTAAAAAAAGAATATTTACCACTCCTCCCATATTAGAGAAGTGGTGCCTATTGTGTAGAAGATCCCAAAAGTATATAGAAAAGCACAGTGACTAGAACAGGCATTGGCAACCTCTGGCCTGTGGGCCGAATCTGGCCCAGCATCTGAGTTTGTAAATAAAGTTTTATTGACACACAGCCATGTGCCTTCTCTGCCGTAGTATCTACGGCTGCTCTCGTGCTGCAAAGGTCGAACTGAGTAGTTGCGACAGAGGCTGTATGATCTGCAAAGCCTAAAATACTCATCATCTAGTTTGCAAAGCCCTGGCCTGGCACTCGGTGCTTGGTAAATACTTATCAGGGAAGCGAATCAATCTGTAATCCACCACGTAGAGATAACCGCAATCAACATGTTCTTGTATAGTCTTCAGTGTTTTCTCTGTGAATAAATAACTATACATTTGGGAGGACTAAACCATGAGTCCTACTTTTAAAACCCACTTTGTCATTTAATAATATATTGTGAGCATTTCCCAAGGTTATAATACTACAGACGCACAGGGGCTTACTGCTTGTGTGTGCCAGGTTATTCAGTCCTCTGTTGCTGGATTGTTGCATTGGTTTGTTTTCCTTTTTATAAACAACGCTGTAATGCATAATCTCGCACATGCATTTGTGCGTGTGTGTGTGTGTGTGTGTGTGTGTATTCCTTTGCTCCTAGAAGGGGAGTTACCCCATCCCATATAGCTACTTTCTTTTTAGCCTTCCGTCAGGCCTTCCCATTATCTTCAGGAGCTGGTGTTCTTCACTCTTCCCCGACTGCCTGCCACATCCCTTTTCTCCTTTATTTAAAAAAAGAAAAAGCAGGTCTCAGGCTACAGGCTACAGAAGCTAGGTGGGGTTTAACAACATTATTTTGAGCTATTGTATTTATTTCTGCCGTCACCTTCCATTCACGGTGAGCCATCCGGTTTTTCCATTTATGGCAGTACTATGAGGCGTAACGTGTAGAGGTGGGGTGATGACAAGACCGTGGGATGTGCGGTTTCCAGAGGAGACACGTGACGGTGCTCTGGAGCCCAAGAAGCACCGAGAGGGTCCTGGCAGGCCCTGGCTCTCTGACTTCTAGCTTTGTTCCAGGAGCAAGCAGGGTAGGACTGAAAACAGAGAAGCCGCCTCCGTCAGAGGACGCAGCTGGAAATCCAGCAGCAAGGAGCCCTGCTCTCGTCATCGAGACGCTCCCGACCCTTCGGGCCATGTGCAGTAGACCCGTGAAGACTGGTCCATGTTGAAGGCGGCCATGCCCCCTGAACCCAGGGCTTTGGGGGGGCAGGCACGGCCTTGCCCGGAGGGCCTTGGGTTTCCCTGGCCATCTGGAGGGTGGGAGGCAACTTCTGCCCGCCTTCTCCTGGCGAGGGCGCGGCCACTCTCTGGACACGCGCAGAGGAGGTGGGGGGCCCTGTTTCCCCCCAGCTGCTCGTCTCTGCTCTCCCGCCACAGACAGGTGGGGCTGTCTCCCAGCTCTTGGGCTGCGGGCTGATCCCCTCGCGTGCTTGGGGCGTCCTCGCAGAGGGAGATTGTCCTGGCAGGCGGGTGGCGTCCTCATCAGCGTCACTGACCACCTCTTTCAGACCCTGCCGGAGCTGACTGTGCCTCCTTTCTGGAAAGGCATGGAGGGCAGATGCCAGTCATTCCCCGCCTTCCCAGCGCGCTTAAGCTGCAGTTGGGGCCAGTCGGGTGCTCTGGCTGTGCTGAGCCTGGCCCGCCCCCCACCCTGCCCACAGTGTGTCTGCCAGGTGTCGAAACTCGGTTGACCTGGGGCCAGTAGTCGTGGCAAACGCCCGGCACGTGGCATGGGACTTGCCATAATGTTTAGGTGACGTCAGGTAGGTTGCTGCGCCTCTGGGCCACAGTCTCCTCCTCTGCAGGATGGGGTACCAGTGGCAGCCGCCCCAGAGCCTCACGCGGACGTCACCGCTTTGCTTGTCATCGCTTTGCTTGCCCGAGAGGACGAGGTGCTGGGCCCCACTGCCCCTTAGCGAAACGCCCCAGTCTGCACGCCCGGCAGTCTTGGGTCTGCAGCAACTCACCTCCCGCCCTGGCTGTCTGCTATTTGGGCAGCCGCGTCTGGGCTCTGGTCTGCAGGCAGGCGTGGAGATGGAGCCAGCCCCGGGCCTGCTGCAGGCAGGTGTGGGGAGGCCGGTGGCTGCCAGAGCGGAGCGTTACATGGGGAGGTGCCCTGTGGCACGGAGGGGAGAGGAGCGCCTGACCTTGATGTTCAGGAGGAACAGACTGAGCTGGGGGGGGGGGTGCAGCCTAGCAGCTGTCCTGCAGTTCCCAGGAATCAGGTGGTCAGGTGGGTGGGCCTCAAGCACTCGGGGGTCATTACACCCCCCCCCCCCAGGAGGCAGCCCCTGGGGCAGGTTGGAGGCTGTCCCAACTGGTCAGACCTGTTGGCTTTGTCTTCGGTTTCAGCTGTGGGCTTGCCTGCCTTCCTTTTCTTCTTCTTTGTTCCAAGAGGTCCCAAACATTAGCTAACAAGCCACTTCAGCCTTTAGTTCGGTCAGGTTCCCCCTAGTCCTGCTGCTCCCCAGCCCCCGCCCAGCTTACTGAGAAGCAGATCCCAGCGGTTGCCTAGAGACAGGCCCTGACCGCTCAAGCCTTTGCTGGGAACACCACGCTCCACAGGGCCCGATCTCTGGGCAGGGCCGGTTGGCCGCCTCCGAGGTCTAATGCGGATGCCTCTGAGCTGGCGTTTCCTCTTTAAGGGTTCAGCACTCAGAGGTTTGCTCCGTCCGGTGGCTGTTCATGCCAGCGCTGTTGACGTGAGCAAAAGATTATAAACACCCGGGCTGCCCGCGGAGCGGCCTGGCTGGAGCGTTTACTGCGCCTGCGAGGGAGGGAAAGAGGCAGCTCTGCGCAGGATGCTGTGCGCTCACCTGCTCATTGTGTTGCTGAAAGAAAAAGGTAAGGCTCAGGCCGTGAGTGACACGCTATCGTGTGTCTTCAAATGGGGAAAAGATAGCCACTGTTCCTGGAAGGAAGCGTGTGAGCCTGGCGCCTGGGGGTGGGGGGCGGGGGGCGGGGGGGGGGGCTTCTCTCTTTCTTCCCTTTGGATTCGGTGCTGATGTTTAGAATTCCTATACCTCCGATCNCGTGTGAGCCTGGCGCCTGGGGGTGGGGGGCGGGGGGCGGGGGGGGGGCTTCTCTCTTTCTTCCCTTTGGATTCGGTGCTGATGTTTAGAATTCCTATACCTCCGATCTAAAAATAGAAGTCTGTGTTCCCCATGAAGCTAAAACTGCTCTCAAGAACAGTCTATTCACGAACAAAAAGGTATTTATCCAAACGAGTCAAAGTTTCTGTCCCCACATAGGCTGTAGAGGGCTGTTCACAGCGGCTTTCTCCGAAACTGCCAGGACTGTGAGCAGCCAGCGTCCTCCAACGGCGAGTGCCATTCCGCACCAGGGAATACTATTCACTGACGAAAAGAAACGAGCTGTCAAGCCAGGAAAAGACACTGAGGAGCCTTAAGCGCCTGCTTGCTTCTCTGCTGGGCGAGAGAAGCCGGCTTAGAAAGCCTCCAGGAAGTGAGATTCCCGTGGGTGGTGTTCTGGAAAAGGAAGAACGACAGAGTTAAAAGTCGCCAGGGCTGGGAGAGGAGGGAGCGGAGGAAGACCAGGTGGGGGGATTCAGGGCGACGGAAGTGCCTGTGAAGTTGTGCGTTTGTGAAAAGCCACAAAACGTGTGACACTCAGCTAAAGCCTCATGCGCACCGTGCGCTTTAGCTACTAATGACGATCAGTGTCGTTGTTAATCGTAACGAATGCTCCCCACCAGCGCCAGGTAGAATAACGGGGAACAGCACAAGGGGGGGCGGCGCATGGGAACTCTGCTTTCTTGTTAGCTTTTTCCTGAACCTAAAACTGCTCTAAGAATAGTCTATTATTTAGGAGAAAATTCCTGGGACCTTGGGCCTGGAGGTGCTCCCTGCTCCTCTGCTGGGAGGCTGGCTGCAGCGGGCGTTGTCTGGGGGGGGTGGTGGTGGTGCCGGCTCGGCTGTGGCTCTGGGGGGGCGCCAGCTCGGCGGTCCCCGTGAGACTGTTGCTTGGGGAGGGGGTGGCGGGGGCGGAGGGCGGCAGGCAGCTTCTTGAGTTTCGAGTGTCACGGGCGCGTGGCCGGATCCCATCAGCGTGGAGGGCCGTGGAGGGCTCGTCCGGCGAGTGACCGAGGACGGCGTGGCAGGGCCTGGGGCCTGTAGTGAGACCCGCTGCCGGGCGGCCAGGCAGCCGCGGAGCCCTCTCCCTGCCTGCACCCCTCTGTATTTTTGCCCTCGGTGTATTTTTGCCCCCTTTGCCCTCGGTGTTGTGCCGTGACCGGAACCCCACCCCGGGTGTCTGCCAAGTGCAGTCTGGGCCTTGGGAGCAGCTCTCTTAGTTCCAGCTTTTTTCACTCCCTTTGAAGAAAACCAAATCTGGGCCCTCGAGGAGAAGGACTGGAAGGGGGTGGGGAATCACGAGCCACTGCTCAGACCCCGGCCTCCGGAGCGCCGGGCGGCCCTGCGTGGCCAGCGGGCCAGCGGGGCTCCAGCCGGCCGGGGCGGAGGCCTCGGCCCCTCCTGCGTCACCTGCTGTGGTCACGAGGAGATCTACAAGCGCCCCGAAGTGTGGGCGCTGGCTCCCGGGGACCCTGTCGTGGAGGCGGCCGCCGCCCTTATGGTGGGCGGTCTCTCAGACCACCGCCGCCCTCGGGAAGGGTCAGGGAGCGGAACCAAAGTGGGCGAAGGCTTTTTGTCTGGTCTGACATGGCCTCCAGCGAGGTGGGGGGGTCACCACCTGCCCGCGGGCAGGGCTCGGCGCCCAGCTGAAACGCCACCTACCAGCTGCCAGGGCCAAGGCCGCCCCTCTGCGCCTGTGCGCCCCAAGTCCTCGTCTGCGGGAGGGGGAGGCGGAGCCACCAGCAGCGCGGCCATGGGGCAGATGCTGTGCCGGCGTGAGGGAGTGTCTGAAGGGGCCTCCCTGTGGCGCGGGGCTGAGTGCCGCACTGTGAAGCGTCTGCCGCACAGCAGTGCGAGTTCGAGCCCCGGCCAGGGAGGGACCCGCAGGGCGCAGCAGACTGAAAGGTCACACAGGCCCCTCGCCCAGGCCTCTAGGGCAGCAGTTTGGAGAAACCTTCCGCAGGCCTCTCCCGCCTCCCCGCTGCTCCCCTCGGCAGTGTGTTTTGGTCCATCTGCCTGCTCTGCTCCCCACTCTGTCTCTGGGGAGTCCTCTCACCTCCCGCCTCTGGCCTGTACCCCAGCTCTTGTGTGCATTAATAAACCAATCTTTAAAAGAAGAAAAACTCTGAAGCGCTGGGCACGGGCCTGGGGCAGGTCCGCGCTGCAGAGGAAGGGCTCCTGTGTGAAGATGTCTTGCGTTTGGACTGCGCCGTTCTAAAGCAAAAAGCACTGGAGGGCGTTTTCATAACTGCCCTCGGCGGGGCTTGAACTTGGGGGTCTCGCAGGCTCAGGCCGCAGACGGGCGCGGCCGGGCAAGTTCCCGGTCGTGCTTTGCACAGTTTCAGTTTCTTCTCCTGTTAAGATGGGCGCCCCAGTGCCTGTGGGTGTGCGCATGGCACGTGGGGTGAACGCGTGATGCAGGGTGAGCGTTCGGTGCGGGGTGTATGTCAGTGACGTGGGGGCGTATCGTGTGTGTGTGAATGACGGGGGGGTGTGATGTGTGGTATGATGTGTGTGTGGTGTGCGGGGAGAGTGCGCTGTGTGTGAATGACGTCGGGGTGTCTGTGATGTGTGGGGGGTGTGCGTGGTGTGTGGTATGATGTGTGGTGTGTGACTGCGTGGTGTGTGTGTTCTGTTCGTGGGGTTACGTGGCGTTTTCGTGTGGCGTGGGGGGTATGTGGTGCTTGGCACACGCGCGTGTGTATGTGTGTGGGTGGGGGGGTGAGCTTCCCACAGCCACAGCACTGAATGACCTGAGGTAGAAGCTCTTGGTGACGGGAAATAGCAGTTTGCTGTAAAGTGCTGATATCCTGGTGACCCCGCGTGTTGGGGCGTCCACCTGAGCGCTTCAGTTCCATCTGAGGCGCTGTGGCAGGGGCAGGCACGCCGGGGCACTACGCATGCATTGCGTGAGAGAACCAGAAAACAGCAGGCAGCCTGAGGCAGCTCAGGGTCGGGAGGGGCCTGGGCCGCCCAGAACTTCCCGGGGGGAGTGGCGCCTCACGTGGGCCCCAGGGCAGTGGCTTTAGAACCTTCTTGCTTGCCTACCCGCTGAACTTTTTTTTTGGGAAAAATCTCTTACACGTCTTAACATCTGAAATGGCTCATTATAAGTTTTTTTTTAAGGATTAATAAATCTTTAAGTAAATTACTTATGCATATAAGAGTTGAGGAGCGGGCCAGAGGTATCGGGGCGAGAGGATTCACCAGAGACAGAGCGGGGAGCAGAACAGGCAGGCTGACTGAAACACATGGCTGAGGGGAGCAGCGGGCAAGGCAGAAGAGGTCTGCTGTGCCCTGTGGGTCACTCCCTGGCCAGGGATCGAACTCGTGCTGCAGTGACTGTGTTTGGCTTCACAGTGCGTTGCCTAACTCATTGAACCACCAGGGAAGCCCTCATTATACATTTATGTAGTTACAGAGGATATACTTTCTGCCATGTTGTAAATATTGACCTTGTAGAAGAAAGTGACACTGCTCTCTTAACTGTAGCAAATGGAAACTAAACAGCAGCAACTTTCATTTTGCCTTCTTATTGCAGCATCGCTTATAGCTCAGCTGACTCTGACAGCATACCTGCCACCCAGAATGGGATGCTGCGTGTCTTCAGCATTCTAGAAGGACGTGCCCTTCCAGTCCATTCCCCAAGCCCAGAGTGACTGTTTCCTTGACCTCTGACACTGTAGATTAGTTTTGCATGGCCTCCCCACTTCTGAGTCTTTCAGTTAACATCAGTTGGTGAGATTCAAGCAGGTGACTGCATGTAGCAGCCGTGCATCTTTTTCAGTGCTGTGTACTATTCCACGGAACAGATACCTCAGACTTTACAAAAACCATGTCTACTTTATGTGGATGTTTTGAGTTGCTTCTAATACTTCACTGTAGAACTGCTTTGCATATTCTGCCTATTTTTTGGTGGACATAACACCGATTTCTTTTGGGTATGTAGCCATCAGTGAGATTGCCTGGTCTCTGGGTTGTACACTGTTGTATATTACTCTCCACCACTGGCAGTGAAAACTCCTGGAACAAGTCAGAAATTTTATATGGTGCTTTTTCTCTACTTCCTTGGACTCATAACTCTCTCCTGTCTTCACAGAACTATGTTTGAATCTTTTCTATTGATTATAAGTTTCTTTTTAACCAAAATATGTATATAGATTGAAATGGACATTGAAAAAAATTCCCTTGTAAAACTCAGTGTCTTTCTTTCCAACTGATTGATTTATCATTACAGTGACCACACACACATTGTGTCAGAATAATATCAATATTTAATACCGTTGATGAGTAGCTTCTCAGCCTGAACAGTAAAATAATACAGGAAATGCTTCTCATAGGGAGGTGAGGGGGAGGGTGATGGCAGCTAAGGTGCAAGGGACCATCCAGGGAGCTTGTTAAAATGCAGGTTTGGCTCCAGAAGCTCTGGATTGGGCCTGAGTTTCCAAGTTGGTAATTAGCCCACCAGCGGCATGCGTGCAGCTGGGTCACAGGCCAGACTGAAGGGCAGGAAGTCTCTGGTCCCTTGGTTAGAGGAGGATTTGCTGTCAGCAACGTTTAAATTGCATTTTCACACCCAGCTGTCTTGGCCCTTTGGGGCACTTGACCTCTGGATGAAGGTTCAGGTGGTCTCTGTTCTGCAAAGACCTATTGTGGAGAGTGGGGCTGGGGATGGAGAGAGGGGCCGCACCTTCTAGGCAGATACCCTCTCAAGCAGAGCAGGGACGAGTGGGAATTTTAAACAGGTCTCACCCGCTTTCTTCCAACGCCCCTGCCTGCACCCCGGGGAAATCTTCCCGTGCCCAGGGCCAGGCTGCAGCTCTCTGCAGAATGCGGAGACGGTGCTGGCCGCCATTTCAGACGGGGTGCCACTTCTGCAGGTGGGACTGGGTGTTTCGAGAACTGGCTTGGAGGTTTGGAGAGTCCATCGGGCCGAGGCCTGCCGAGGGAGCTCGGGCTGCGCGGTGGATGCCCCGATTCCACGCTCAGGGCTTGGACTTAGTCTCAGGCAGGGGCTGCTGTGGCTGCTTCGGGCAGGGAGGCTATCCGCAGGCACTCTGGGGAGACCGCCGAGCAGCTTTCAGGAGCCAGAGTGCCCGAAGGAGAGAAGGCACGCAGAGCCGCGGTGCCCACCCAGGGCCGGGAGCGGAGGCCGAGTACTGCACTGTGGTTCTCTCCGTGCCCGGCTTCGGGTCCCCCCGGTGGCAGACCCTGTCTGTGGCAGTCGGGGTTCCCTAAGTGGGGCTGCCTGTGACGTTTATGCAAGGGACGCGGGTGGTTCAGAGGGAACAGTGTTGTCAGCCCTGCCGGCCCCTCCCGACTGCGTCTGGAGAGTCTTGCTGCAGCCCCGTCTCGCTGCGGTGGGCAGTGTGGGCCCGGCCTCGGGCGGGAGTCGTCTACGATGGAATTCCCCCTGCGTGTTTTCGTGGCCGGCGCTCGCAGCGTGCTGGCGCTCCCCTCCCCCTCGCCGCAGACGGCCCACTCACCACAGTGGACTTCTGCAGGACAGGCGGCCCAGGGACCGATCCCGCGGCAGGAGCAGGGTTCCGTGGCACGTGCCGTGTGGGCGCTGCTCTGGGTGTCGCTGTGCGCCGGCTTCGGGCTCATCAGGGCACACTGGGGCAAGGGGTGGCCCGTGCCTGGCTTTGCCCCAGCTCTGACCGGGGAGGCGCTGCGTCCGGAGGGTGGCGGCGGGCGGGGGCTGCAGGGTGGCAGTGCCTGGACCGGGCGCCGGGCCAGCGGGAGGGGCGCTGCTCCCCACGCCAGCCTCACGCCCTGCCCCGTCTGTGCCCACAGAGATCCGCACGCAGCTGGTGGAGCAGTTGAAATGCCTGGAGCAGCAGTCCGAGTCGCGGCTGCAGCTGCTGCAAGACCTGCAGGAGTTCTTCCGGCGGAAGGCCGAGATCGAGCTGGAGTACTCGCGCAGCCTGGAGAAGCTGGCCGAGCGCTTCTCCTCCAAGATCCGCAGTTCCCGGGAGCACCAGTTCAAGTGAGAGGCCGTGGGTCTGGGTGGGGCACGGGCCGAGCAGAAGGGAGGCAGGCCGCCTTGGAGGCAGGTGGGTGCTTCGTCTTCCCCAGGAAACCCTGCCCCCCTGGAGCACTCGCTCCCCACCCCACCGTCACCCCCACTCCGCTTCCCCATAATCTGCCGCTGGGGGCGCAGCTCTGTCCGCAGGTTTCTGTCTGAGTGGCGTCCTGGAAGCCCCTTCGCACCGCACTGGGCCGGGCTGTCTGGGTCACGCGGGGCGTGTCTGCGGCAGCTTCGCGTCCTCTGGCTGACTTTGCACTCCTGTCTGGTCAGGGCCTACCCTTTCTTCCCAGCCCCAGCCTGCCCCGCCGGCATCTCCCTGGCCTGGCCGCGAAACTCACCTTCGTGCCTCCTTTCCCGACAGACATTCGGGGGAGAGAACCTGCTTTTGGAAAGGGCAGACCTTCCGCGAACCCGAGGCCCTGGCGGTGCTCCGAGCCTCGGCTGCTGGTCACCTCCCCTGCCTGGGCCAGGCCCGGCACGCGGGATCTCGTCCCCATAGGTGTCGGAGAACGTGTGTGGGTTTTTTCATGGATGTAAAGGCAGAACGGCCGCGCGTATGGGCTGGACGATGCAGGGGAGCAGGGAAGGGACGCCCGGACGCGACCTGGGCTTCCAGCCCGTGCCTCTGGCGATGCCGGCTGCTCGGTGCAGGGGGCAAGACTGCGCGGCGGGGTCGTGCCCGCTTCGGGGCGGGGCCGGGGGCGGCCCCTGGAAAGAGGCAGGTCTCAGCGTCTCCGCGGCTGCACCTGTGACAGACAGCGCCCAGCTGTGGGCCCATGTACGCCCGGAGGGCGCGCAGAGGGCCCCTGCTCCGCTGGGCTGCGGGAGCCAGAGCCGCCAGCTGGGCCCGGGGCGCCTGCCCCCTCCTCCCTCCGGTTCCGGTCCCTGCTGTGAACACAGGGGAGGGGCTGGGCGGACCAGGGGAGCAGGCGGGGCCCCTGCTCCCTCGCACCTTAATGAGCCGGCCCAGTCCTGACAGGCTCATTAGCAGCGGCCACCAGACAGAACAGACCCCAGCCGGCGGCCGGCCAGGCCGCTGACACCCTCAGAGTCCAATTAGGGCGCGGCCGGCAGCTGGCTGCCTGCTCTGCCCGGTGCGCGCGCAGAGCCCCCTAAGGCCTTTGGAGTGGACCCTAGGGCCCACCGGGGTCTGCCCCGACCGGGTCGGCTACCCGGGCTGGCTCCTGGGCGCTCTGCCGGGCGCGGCCTGAGAGGCGTCCGGGGAGGGCTCCGCAGCGAGGGCCTCTGGGCACGGCCCACTGTCCGCTGGTCCCACCGCAGGGGCCTGCTGGGCGGGAGGGGCGTTTGTGGCTCACAAGGAGGACGGGCTCCATCTCCGCAGTCGCCTCGAGCCTCACAGCTGCCCTCTGGCGCGAGCGGCCGGAGCGGTCTCCGCCCACTCGGCTGTTCCACGCTCGGCCCAGGCTGCCGGTTCGAGGCAGAGATGCGTGCGGGTCTCACGTCCGGGCTGGAGGTCTGCGGGCAGGGGGCGCCCAGCACCCCAGTGTTTGCCGAATGAATGAGTGAACGTCCGGTGGTAATTAGAGCTGCCCTGGCCAGGGGCCGCGGGAGGCTGGGAAGGAGAGCCTTGTCTTCCGCGGCCTGCGGTGCTTGGAGGCTGCTTGGACGAAGCCTCACCCTCTCCCGCACCTGGCGCCGCCCGTGTTGCTCAGAGGATGGAGGGCGCCTCAGAGCGTTCTCCTGCACGGGAAGGGGGCGGGGCCTCAGGGGCTGGCTGCAGGGGCAGGGCCTGGGCGCCCCGCCCCGAGTGAGACGTGCTGGGTGCCCGCAGTCTGATGCCGCCAAGCCAGCGGACCCTCTGCCACGCCCAGGGCGTTACGAGAAGAGCCCGCGGAGCCGCCGCTGCAGCCCTGGTCTGTCTTCGCGGCGTCACTCGAAGCCGCGGCCTGCAGGGCCATCCCGGCCGTGTGCGCGCCCGCTGCGCGGTCCCTCCCCAACAACGCAGGCGTCACACCCCGTCTCCCAGCCCCTGGCATTCACGCCTCCCACCCCTGCCCGCTCCTCCGCAGCCAGGCCTCTGGACCGCCCCCCCCTAGGCAGCCGGAGGTGGCCCAGGGCCCAGCGTCTGCTTGGGGGCGGGCGAGGTCCCCGCACTGCCGTCCCCGGAGTTGCCTGTGAACTGTGGGTGCAGCGGACGCCGGGAGGTTTTGCGGTGAGCCCTGACTTCTCCCTGCGCTGGCCGAGCTGGAATCCACCCTCCCTGTGCTGAGTTAAGTGTCGCCGGCTCCCGGGGCCGTTCGAAGCGCCAGAGGCCGGGCTCTTCCGGAGCGCGCCCTGCGTGCGGCCGAGCCGGGCGTGACCAGCCCACAGCGCTCTCAGAAGGCTGAGTGCCGCCGCCGCCGCCCTTTGGAGACGTGACAGAGCAACAGGGACTTCTAATCGGCTGCGTTAGAAGGGGGGGGGGAGCAGCTGGGCCGTGGGCGGAGCTGGGGCTCTGCCAGTGAGGGCCGATGCCGAGCGGGCCTGGGCATCTTCTCAGCAGCTCGGAGCTGCTGGCAGGGAGCATTCCACCGAGCAGCTAACTTGGTTGTCACGAAAATACTTCTTTTAGGGGGTGAAGCGTCGGGGGCTTTTGCCAGAGATGTAGCGTTTCCCTGAAAGTTGCCGTCTTTGTCGGGTTGCGGGGGAGCCCTCGGGCCGCGGGCAGAGGCTTCTGAGGGAAAAGGGCCGCCCAGCACGGGGGGGGGGGGGGGGGGGGGGGGG
>JAGFMF010011663.1:4072478-4091761 GCA_019455555.1 Galemys pyrenaicus | reverse complement strand
GCGCTGGGGGAGCTCTCTGGGGGGCTGGCGTCTCCATCTGCAGCTACCGCAGCCCTGAGACCCCTGTCACGCTTCTCTGGCCTAGTGCCACGCGCTGGGAGCCCTCCCGCCCCCTCCACACCCATGCCGTGCCGGCTGTTCGTCGTTCAGACCCCGCGTCCACGTGCAGCCTCCCTTTTAACCTGTGTGGCGAGCGAGTGGCCTTTGGGCCAGGTGGTATCCGCCTTTCTGGAACACTGAGCTTCTGAGACGATAAGCAGTTTCTCCCGGGCCACAGCTCGAGCGGGTGGGTGCAGAGCTGGGACTCGAAGCTCAGCTTCTCTGCTCCGAACGCAGAACTGCTGCTGCGTGCACCTCTGCGGGTCGCCCCCGCCCGGCGGGTGTAGGGTTTTCTGATGCCCACCCAGGCCTGTCACACCGTCTTGTGCCGGGCCGGCCTCCCCCTCTCCCGGCAGCCGCTCCCCTCCTCCAGGCTGGCTCTGGCTCACCTCGCTGGGCGGCCTCTGCCCTGGCCCCAGGCCGGCTCCTCCCGCCCCCTCGCTGTCCCCAGTCCCCTCAGGGCCTGTTGGAGCAGCAGGAAGTGACCCGGTGCCAGTGCAGGCCAGCCCTCTCCGGCTGCCCGGCGGGTCGTCTCTGCCTCTCTCTTCCACATGAGGAGGCAGCTCTGTCACGCCTTTGGACGAATAACAGAAAAGACCGGGAAGCTGCCAGGGCTCCCCTCAAACTCACGAGGGAGGCAGACCTGGGCGGCTCCAGGAGAGGCGTGAAGCCCGAGGACAGAGTCCGCAGACTGCGGTGTCCACGGAGCCTGAGCGCTCCTGGCAGCCGGGGCTGTCCAGCGGGTGCTGTGCCCGCCGGGCCCTGGGGGCACCGTGGGGTGGGGTGCCCAGGTCACCGCCCCAGCCAAGTGGAGGGAGGTGGCGGCCACGCACAGCTGGGACTGCAGACTCCCCCCGCGGTTCTCTCTCATGCGCTGTCTTGCTCGGGGAGGGGGTCCCGCTGCGGGCACCACGAGGCTCCCCTGAGCCCACAGAGGCCACGCCTCCGACACGGCTTCTGCCTCGAGGCCGCGATTCCGCCCGTCTTCCTGGACCCCCCTCGGCTCTGTTTGCGGTGTGTGGTGTTTTAGCGAAGGCTGAGGGGGCCCTTTAGATGAACCGCATGAGTGAATAGTGACCAAGGGGGAGGGTGCGGGGACCACACGACCTGAGACCAACGCAGGACGCCCCGCGGGCCCCGGTCCTGGAGAGGGAGCGCCTCAATCTCTGCCCTCCCCAGCCTCTGCCCGGAGGGGCCGGGAGGCAGCGACCCCTGAGCGGCCTCTGGGCGGGCTGCCCCTTCCTCGCTGCAGTCTCCCAGGCCGCACCAGGCTTCCTCGGATCCTCAGAGACTGCGCAGCGGCTTCCAGAGCGCTAAGCAGAGCTGGCTTGTCACGTAAGAGACGCAGCACGCACACGCGCACGTGACTTGACTTTTATTCTAAGAATGAAAAACGCACGTGACAGATGTCACAAAGCGGGTGTTTGTGTGCAGCTAGAGCAAAGCAGCGGGCCGGGCTTTGGCTCGACTGGGTGCGCTGGACAAGTCGGGTAAAGTGATGCCCCCGCCCTGCAGAGCACCCCCTGCCTTCAGCTGCTCGAGAGCCGTGGCCGGGCTCGGGCAGGCGTCTGGCGAGGCCCTGCGGCCCGGCCAGCGCGTGACCTGCTTCGGGGCACCCGTCCAAGAGCCGGCAAGGAGGGCCGCAGCTCAGACCCTCCCTCTGCCCGGCGCTGCCCGCGCAGCTGATAAACTGAGGCAGGGGGACGTGCAGGCCAGGAGAGGCGGGGTGGGGGGGGCGCTGCCTGAGGGGGGGGGTTCCTGCCTGTGCCAAAGACACGCTCAGCGAGTTGCACGGGACCAGAGGCGCTTGGTGCCGCCCCTGAGGGGAGAGGCGCGTGGCTCACTCTGCTGGGGCCAGGGCGGTGTCCAGGCCACTACACATGGAGGCGCCCGCAGGCAGAAAGCGGTAGTGGGAGGAGCCTCCGCTGGCATGTCCACGCGGCCTGGACTCCCCACCGCCTGGGTGCTGGCGGTGACGGTGGCCACGGAGGCGGTGGTCAGCCTCGGGGTTTGGTGCTGGGCTTGTCTGTGCGTCACCTCCCACCGCCAGGTGTCACGCGCAGGGTGTGGCCGCCCCACGTCCCATGGTCAGCCGGCTGGCCGGGGCGGCCTTTGGCCCCCTGGCGCCCTGGTGGGGGGGCAGGGACCTTCCCCCACAGGATGGCCTGTCTCAGGCTGGCACCAACAGAGGCAGCTCTGGTCAGCGGCTGTCGCCTGGCTCCTGCCCTGAAGCCTTGTGCCCCCTGTGCCACAGGGTGGGCCCGAGGCAAACCCCAAGTCATCCCCTGCCCGCCGCCTCGCCAGCTGCTCCCCTTCCCGCCTGGCCTTCCTGCACAGTGGTTGGATCACTTAGCCTTGGCCTCGAAGACCTTCATCATCCGGCTGCCCCTTCCTGCCAGAGCTGCCTCCACTCCCCTGAGCCCCGTCTAACCGGACCCAGCAGCGAGCCCAGAACAGGGCCTGTCTGGCCGTTGCTGCTCACCCAGGCTCCCTTCCGCCTGGCGGGGTGCTCCTGCCTCTACCCGCCCGCCCGCCCAGCAGACGCTGACGTGCGCTTCGGAGCCCGCCGCACACATCCCGATGCCTCTCCGCCGCAGGCGAGCGAGCCGCGCCCTCCCGCCGAGCCCCTCTGCTCGCCCAGCACCATGCGGTCGGCCCCTGCTCAGCGTCTGCCCATTTCTGATGACAGCAGCATCTCCCTCTGGGACTCCCCCCGAGCAGCGGTGAACTCACAGCCAGCAGGTCACCGTCCTGGCCACAGCGTCCCATCTAGCGAGGTGTCATTTGGACCTTTGGCGATACGCCTGGGGACGCGCTCTGCCAGCGGAGGGCCGGCCTGAGAGTGAAGCCCACAGAGGGACGCAGAGCCGGGCGCTGGCGAGTGCCTCCAGGTGCTGGTGGCAGCCTCGGAGTGCCTGGATCCAGCTGTGCCTGAAGCCAGCCACCTCCTGTTCGGCTAAGGTTTCTGACTGGATCTCTTGATCCTCTGAACTTTCCCTTCTCCCTGAAGTGAGTGCTTCGCCCTGACCCAGAGGCCCCAACCAGCAGCTACGCCCCTGGCCGTGTTGGCAGATGGCGAGCCTGCTTAGGGCGCATTTAACCACGTCTGTCGTGCTCTGTGGCCGGGACCGTGCTCAGCCCGCCGCAGATGCCCAGGAACTAGTGAGCCGACGGAACAAGGAACGCGGGAAGGAGGGGACGCCGCCAGGGCTCGGGGTGTGAGACCGTCAGCACGAACGCTGAACTAGGCCCGCGTGTGGACGGCGGCGGGTGAGCTGGCTGAGCGGCGGCGCGGAGGTGCCTTCCAGAAGCAGCTTGATGAGAACGTCTGAGCGAGCCGTGCGGACAGGACACTCTGTGGCTCCCGCTGGTCCCCGAGGAGAGGCCACTGAGCTCGACCTCGAAGAGCGGGGCTTTGCTGCTCGGAGCAGAGCGGGGCGGCCTTCGAAGGGGGCGAGAAGGCCCAGAATGCCGAGGCAGGAACACCTGTGACCTGGGGGAGCGCCCGCTCAGGGGTCGGCAGGCCCCCTTTGCCCGTCCTGGAAGGGCTCGGGCGGGGCGGGGCGCTAGGGGCCAGGATGGGGGTCTGGCTGGGGGAGGACAGGCCTCGCCGCGAGGAGCACCTCAGCCGGGGCCGCAGAGAGCAGGGCCAGCGAGGTCAGCGTTGCCACCACCTCCCCGGGGGCCCCGCTGGTGGCTCCTTAGTCCTGCCATGACTGCAGCTCCTGCGTGTCCGGTGACCGTGAGCTCCGTGGACCGTGAGCTCCGTTTCGCGACCCACGCCCAGCGCCGAGGAGGCCCTCGCCAGCCCGCGGGACGAGCGACTCAAGCCCTGGGCCGGATGATGAGCCCCGCAGGGCAGCCAGGTAGCGGAGGTCCGCCGCACCTTGGCTGGGGTCACCGAGGTGGCACTTCCAGGGCAGCTCTGCTGGCAGCTGTGAGCACCCGGCGGCAGGACTGGGCGCCCCGCCCCGCCCGCCAGCCTGCCGTGGCTTGGATTCCGGCCTCTGCAGGCCTGGAAATGGCTTCTGTCTGCCGAGTGGAATTTTCCGGCCCCTAGCGAGCAGCCAAGTGGCTGGCTCCCTGCTAATTGCGTTTTCCTGACTCCACAGCTTGGCAGGCCGTGCCTCCTCCCGGGCCTGCTGTCTCCCGGGGCCCCGTGCCCGGCGCCCCTCGCCAGAGAAGGGAAGCTGCGACTCACCAGAAATTGTCACTGCTGTCTTCTGGCCGTAAAGCAGGAAGCCGTGCATACGGAGGCGCGCCTTCTCCTTATGCCTGGGCTCAGCGCTTTCCCTGCTGCGAAGACGCGGCCCGAGGGACGGCAGGGGGGGAAGGCCGCTCCCGACTGCCTGCCGAGGCTGGGGCTGGCGTCGGGCAGGGCTGGGCGCGGGCCAAGGCCTCTCTCAGGAGGGGCAGGGGGTGGCTCCCCAAGACGGAAGGTGGGGGACGGACGGGCCACGTGGGTCTCATCAGCACTTCTTCCTGCGGTCCGGGGCAGGCCGCCCCGCCCCGCTCCCGGGCTCCAGCCCCACCAGCTCGCTGCTGCCTCCCAGCACTGAGCCCTGCCCCAGGGAGCGTGGCCCCTCTGCCCCTCTCCTGGGGCCTCTCCCATAAGCCCACCTCCCGCCCCTTTCCCTAGCCCCTTCCAGCTCTTCCTTTGGGACCCCGAGACCCCTCCTCAGGAGCACTCTGCAGCCCCCCGGGCCGGGGCTCCTCCTTCAGGGCTCTGGCCCCGGCCTCCCGAGCACTCTCTGCAGCGGGACTCACACCCGCAGCCTCCGGGGTGCCTCTTCCGACGGGTCAGCTCTGTGAGGGCGGAGCCGTGTGCCTGACGCCCCTTCCCGGTCACTTTCTCCTCCTCGCCTCCCCCACAGTCCCTGACGGGCCTTGCCTCCTGGCCCAGGGCTCTGACCAGGGAGCCTGTCGGCGCCGCCCCTCTCCTGCGGTCTGGGGGACAGGGGGGCTGGTTCTAGGTCCTGCGTCTCCTGACGCCACTCCCCTTCAGGAGCGTTTGTCTCTTTCCTTCCCCCGAACTCACCTCTGGCTGTGACTGCCATCAATTTTGCACATTTAATTCCCTGATGAGGTTCAATTCTTCATCCCAGGCTGAGCTAAACCCCCGGAGTAATTTAGGTAACAGCTCAATTATCTCATTTCTCCTTTACTCGAATCTCCCATCCCATCCCCACCTAGAAAACAGTGAGAGTGGGATGTGTGAAGTGTTTCCACCCAAACCTCCTTCCCTCGCAGTTCTCGGCTCAGCGTGCGTCGGCTCCAGCCGGCTGCCTGAGGTCAGCGTCGCCTGCGTCCTCCCTCCCGCCTCATGCTTCCCTGCTCTCCCGGGCGGACTCAGCTGCAGGCATCCTGGGCCTGCCGGCCCTCAGTGGCCTCTCCCCCTGGACTATGTCACCTGCTGACTGGCCCTCTTGCCCCCAGCCATGGCCTCCACCCGTCCATCCATCCACCATCCCCCTTACCCTCCCGCACGTCCACCCCCTCACCACCCCTCCACTGCCCTCAGTGACGTTGTAGTGACGCCCTGGTAGGACCCTGGCTGCTTAAATAACCGGTGACCCCCCTGCCCAGGGCAGGCGTTTCTTACCTTGGGGCACATTAGCATCTTCGGGGAATGTTGTGAGAACGCCCGACCAGTGCTCTCCCCTGCCAGAGTCGGACTCGCCCGGCCTTGGCTGGGCCTTGGCGTTTGTCAAAGCTCACACAAGTGAGTGTGCACCCCAGGCTGGGAGCCGCGTGACCTTGAGGATAAAGCCCAGCCCACTAGCGTGGGACTCGGCGACCCCATTCCCCAAACTGGCCCTCCACCTGTCGCCCCGGCCTCCGTCCTGCCGGCGGCCCCGAGGCACTTGGAATCCTGCTTCCTCTGCGCAGCTTCTCTGTCTTGCGCCTGCAGTTTCCTCTTCCTGCAGTTCCCGGTCTCCGTCCTCCTCTCGTTCTCCGAGGCCCCGCACAGATGTGTGTCTGGGTGTGTGAGAAGGTGCCCGCTGGGACGGCCTGGCCCCGGGACTCCGTAGCTAGCGCCGGGCACAGGAGGGGGCCTCCCCGCCGCTGCAGGAGAACCGTGGCACTTGCTGGGGCTTCTCTGCCGCCTCGGCCGGGCAGGCCCGAGTCACGTCCCCCGCAGCCCAGCGGAGCCTGGCGTAAGCACGAGGGGCCAGGCTGCGAGGGGCCGGCTTTTCTGAGTCCCTGGTAAGGAGAAGGCCGCCCTCTGGCCGCCTGCGCCCGCAGCTCAGACCACGTGCGTTGCTCCTCTGCGAGACCAGGTCCCCGCTCCGGGCCCGCTCCGGACCCACGCTCCGCTCGACGGGTGGCAGGAAAGATGCCCGTTGGCCTGGTGGCCTCCCGCCCCGTGCCCCGGGCAGAGGAGTTGGGGCGGCTTCCTAGAGCACTCGGCTGTGTCCCCCAGTGTTGCACCTGCTTTGGGGGTGACGGGGTCGGGCTCTGGGGAGAGCAGGGGCCGCTGGCCAGGCCAGGCCCGGCAGGCACCCACCCGCAGGCAGGAGGGGCAGCGGGGAGCCCCCTCCCAGCGTGACCTCTCAGGCCTCCTTCCCAGCTGGGGGGTGGAGGAGGGGAAGCAGCCAAGGGCGAGAGCTTGGTGGACACCTGCTGGGGCTGGGCTGTGGACCTGCCGGCTTCTGACTGACTGCCTGCCCGCTTCTTCCTGGACGGTGAGCACACCCGGCCTAGGAAAGCATGGATGAGAGATGCTCCCTAAGTTCGTGTGGGAAGTGCCCGCTTCCCAAGCTCCTGGAAACCGCGGTAGACCGATGGGTGGTTCTCAGCCTTCAGCGAGAATTGTCCAGAGCTTGTGATGAGCAGGTGTCTGTGGGCTGAGAAGCTGAGTGCCGCCGGCCCGGGGCTGCTGGTGCCGGCCTGGGAGGGACGTGGCGAGACCAGAGGCCATGTGTGTTTGTGGTTATGGGCTTCACTCAGAGCCGCCCCCCAGAACCCGGCTCCCTCCCGGGCCCGCTGCCCCCTGCTCCACCAGGGGCAAAGGCAGTGGTTTCCAGCAGGCCAGGAGGGAGACAGGAGTTGGAACCTGAGGGACCCGGGCTGGGGAGGCAAAGCTGGGGGTGCAGGAGGGGGTTGGCTTGTGCGGGCCCTGGGGGAGCGGGCGGGGCGCCCAGCTTGGGGAGAAGGCTGCAGACGTGCCGCAGTGACACTGGCAGTGCAGGGGCCGTGGGGCTCGGGCGCCGCCGTGCGGCGTTCCGCTAGTGCTGAGCTGTGCTTGTCACCGCAGGAAGGACCAGTACCTCCTCTCGCCCGTCAACTGCTGGTACCTGGTGCTGCACCAGACCCGGCGGGAGAGCCGCGACCACGCCACCCTCAACGACATCTTCGTGAACAACGTCATCGTCCGCCTCTCCCAGATCAGCGAGGACGTCATTCGGCTCTTCAAGAAGGTGAGTGAGCGGGGCTGCCTTGCCTGGGCTGGCGTGCCCACCCCCGCCCCCCGCTGCCGGGGCGGGGCCCACGGGCCAGGGGCAGCGTGCTGAGGCCGGGGGCGCCCACACACTCGGGGCGCACCCACCAGACGGGAGGCCTGCGGGGGACGGCAACAGCTTGGTGTGCCAGGAATCCCACGGGCACGTGCGCCGTCTGAGTGCTCACACACGTGTGCGTGGTGCTTGCACGCGCCCTCCGGGGGTCCGGCTGTGTGTGTGGCTCTGCGGCCGGCTGGCTGGCGCCGCCCCACGAAGCCCACGAACGCTCCGTCGCGGCCGCCGCGCCCACGTGTCTCTGGGACCCTCTGAAGAGCCGCAGTGCTTCCTCACTGGTGGCCCCGCTTCGCGCGATGTCCCCGCCGGCGCACACGCTGGCCGCCCCCACGCCGCCGTGCCTGCCCCGCTCACTGCCGTCGGGCCGGCCCCTGCAGTGACCACGCTGGGGACAAGAGTGTCCGCGTCTGGGGCCTGGAGCAGAGCGTGCAGTTGTTTTCAGGGGGGTCTCCCCCACTGTTGCGGGAGCCCCGCGCGGGGAGCGGCTCTTGGGGCTCTGGGGTGTCCGTGTCCGAGCCCCTTGCTCAGAGCCCGGTGATCTCTTGTGCTGCCTTGGTCTTTCTAGAACCAGATTCGTGTCTGTGAACTTCTGTTTCCTCGTCCATAAGGTTGGCCAGTCCCGTCAGCTGGGGAGCCGCCTCCTCTTTGTCACAAAGGGTTACGGTCCACCCCAGGGCAGTGTGGGGACATGGGGCATGTGCCTGCATCACTGCGTCACTGCACAGTGGCTCAGGATGTGGTGTTCAGGCCTCGAATTCCCGAGTTCCTTGGCTCATAATCCTGGCGCCACCACTTATTTGCTGTGTGTCTTTGGGCTTCTTGCTTAAACTCTCTGTGCCCCAGTTTCCGCTGGTGAGATGGTGATAAGGGCACTTGTAAGTGTCAGAGAAATCTAGTTAGCTTCACGCGCGTGTGAGAGACCGTCCCAGATATAGCTAGTATGGCAGGAATACCAGAGCCAGTACGACTAAGATAGCCTAGTGCTCTGCAGACACGAGACGTTCCCACTGCAATAATCTAGCTCATTATTCTCGCCAGCTGCCAATTTTAGCACGAGGTGGCCTGGGATTGCTAGAAGCGCAGCGAGAGGACAGGTTGATTTAAAATCTAATCACCTCTGCCTAGTCCCTGTTTGGATTGTCCACTCCGAGGAGGACTTCCACAGCGAAGCTGCCATCACAGGCTGGTTCCCTCGTGCGCGCAGGCTCCGGCCTCCTCCAGGGGCTGTGTTTATGACACGTGGTCTGGGCTTAACATTTGCATAAGCAAACACAATTAGGGAGGTAAACACAGCGCAGTAAAGAGCTATCACCCAGTGCGGTGTGAGGCCACCCTGAGGGACTCCGGTCACTGGTTCCATCTCAGCCCCTGCGGGTGGCTCCCTGTGTGGGGGTGACCGAGTGGGGAAGGGGCGCCAGGACTCAGTGTCTCTTTCCTGAGCTGAGCCCTGGGACAAGTGACAGCAGCCTCACTAGCGATGGAGTTATCGGGGTGGAAAATAATGAACCAGCGTCCACAGCTGAGCTCCTGGCGGCTGTCACCAGCCTGTGTGGGGAACAAAGGAAGCCGCGTCCTTGTGGGCCTGGGGGCCAGGGGAGGCTGGCCCTTGTGTGGCGCCAGTGACGGGGATCAGGGTACGAGGCTCACTCCTTCCCGCGGGCGCTGCCTGGGGCCTCAGAACGCTGGGGAGCGGGAGTCTGGTCAGCCTGGGGCACTGGTGGCCCCCATGCTGCCTTATGGACGCAGAGGACGCCGGGAAGCTGCAGCAGAGCCGGACTTCTGCCCTCGTCAGCACTGCAGGCTGAGCGCTGGCCTCGGCACCAGCTCACGACTGCCTCCTGCACCTGGGTGGGCCTCAGTCTTCTCATCCGTGAGACCCGGGCTGCTTGGCGGGTGGTGTCCGGCGAAGGTCCAGCCCAGGCCTGGCATCCAGTAGGTGCTTATCGCATGGGCGCTCGCTTGTGGCCCCCGAGAGCCCCCCGTAAAGCAGGGCCCAGCTATGGGGGGCTGTGCCTCTCCCCACTGTGGGTCACGCCCTGGCCCCGGCAGGCAGTCTGTGGGAGGCAGCGGCTTCAGGCAGGTGTCCTCGGGCTGGCCCAGGCAGCTGCTGGCCCTCCGGCTCTGCTCGCCCGCCTGTGGGCCCGGGCCCCGGGCAGTGGTTCTGGTGGCTGGAGCAGGCCTCAGCCCACGCCATCCGGGCTCGTGTGGGCAGAGGGCGCACCGACAGCCCTTGGTCAGGCGCGAGGGGATGGCACCGCAGCTCGGCGGCCCTGGCCCTCGAGGTGACTCAGAGGCAGACCTGGGTCAGGACACTTCCGGCTGCAGCGACAGAAACAAGCTCAGTGGCTGAAGGGGGAAGGGCCTGGCCAGCTGTCTCACCAGCCGGCTCAGGCGGGGCCTCAGGGCACGGTGTTGCCGGGACTCAGGCCCCGCAGCCCTGCCCAGCCGCTGTGGGGAGGGCTCTTCCCCGGCAGCCCCTGCTGGGCGGGTGACCTGGGCTCTCACGCTCCCGCTTCGGGCCCCTGGAAAGCGAGCCCCCTGTTCTCTGGAGTGGGGCCCGTGGGCTCTTGGCGGGCCCAGTGTGGGCCAGGCTGGGGACCCCCGGGGCCCGCGTCCCCTGAGTCTGCCTGAGGGGGGTTCTCCAGCACGCACAGGTGCCCCCAGCGGGAGGCAGAGGAGCCCAGGTCCCAGCGGGCCGGCCCTCCGGCCCTCTCGGCGCTCCCTGTGGGCCTGTCCTTCGGCCCTCTCGGGCAGCCTGCTCCCCTGGGGACAGGCGCGACCAGCAGGCCTTCCTCCCAGTGCCGGGGAAGCCCCACGCGGCCTGCTCCGTCCGCTGGTCGTGCCACGTACGACTCCGTCCCGGAGGACGGAAGCCACCACCGCCTGCCAGGCCTTCCCGGCCCCCCATGTCCCGGGCTCACTCGTCCCCTGTGACTGGCTTTGTGTCCTGTCCCGTGCGCCAGCCCCGGGCCCCTCCACCTGCAGGGTGAGCGCTGCGAGTCCTCCACGTCCTCCTCGGGCTCGGGCTCTGCGGCTTGCCAGCAAAGCCACCGGCAGCAGAGGCAGCTCCCCGGTGAGCGTGCGGGACACGAGGCGTGGGCCGCCGCGGGCCGGGCGAGAACGAGGCCTGAGAATCCGCCCTCCAGTGCTCAGGCGGCGCAGCCGGTCGGGGCCGCGCAGGCAGGGACCTGCCCTCTCCAGCCCTCCTGGCTTGGGGGAGATCGAGGCCCCTAGGGCAAGTGCAGAGGCTGGCCCCGGGGCGGGTTTTCAGGCCCAGCTCCCGGTCAGAACCCACTGAGAACCCACTGCCTCTGCTGCGGCCTGCAGGAGGCAGGGGGTCCGTCCGTCCGTCTGCCCTCACCGTTTCTGCGCCCCGGCCTCGAAGCCGTCCCGCGTTCAGCCTCGCTTCCTTAGCAGTAGCCGCCCATTACTCTGTGCTCAGATGCGTGTGGGGTTTAACCGCTCGCCCCACCGCGAGGTGCGTGTGGTTGTGGAGGCAGAGGCAGCAGCGTTCTGGAGGAGGCATTAGCCAGGAGGCCTCTTCGCAGAGGAGAGGGCATCTGGGCGTGGCGGCCTTTCTGGTCTTCAGTGAGTTTCCTCCTTCCCGCCTCAAAGACGGCCCTGGCCTTTCATAAATAGATCGGGGCTTTTGTGTTCCAGTAATTGCCTTGCCTGGTAGCCAAGATCAAAAGCGCCAATGGCCTTGGATTCCAAGCCTGGTTTATCTTTAGTTCTGGGTTGTAGGAAAGAGTGAGGGTTTGCATGCGGGAGGGTACAGCTAGGAGGCCCGAGGCGGCGGGCTGGGGTGAGGGGGGCGAGATGGAGAGAGAGAGACTGCAAAGTGGGCGAACTGCCAAGGGACGTGGCCCTTCAGCCAGTCTGCACAGCCTGCCAGCCAGGGCACGGCAGCGGGGTCTGCCGAGAGCTCGAATCGGGCCCTCCCGGCTCCCTGGCTAAGTCCGTATTAGCGCCATCACGACAGTGGGCGAACAGTAATTAGCCATCACAGACACGCAGGGAGTGCTTCGGCGTGCAGGCTGTGGGCTCTGCATCCATTAGGTATTTAATTCTTACGGCCTGAGATGCTGCCATCACCGCACGTTACAGACGAGGACTCTGATGCCGATCAAGGTGGCGCTTGGGTGTGTCTGACTCGGGGTCCAGATCTGTCTGACTCTGGAGCCAGGCTCAGGGTAGAGACAGGTGCTGAAGACGATAGAGAAGCGAGTCAGGTCCAGGGTCCTCCGTGCACAGATGTAGCGGTAACTCAGATGCAGCAGACAGAGCTTGGTCCGGAGGAGGAAGGACTTCCCGTCCAGATGGGGAACTTGGGGAGTCTTCGGAGGGCACCGATTTTGAAAGTGAGCCTGGAAGGACTGGGCTCTGCCCTAGAATGGGTTCTGCTGGAAGCCAACAGTGACCAGGGATGGCTGTGTCAGCGGCACTTGCAGGGGGAGGAAGCCGGTGTCAGCCAGTGGAGAATCTGCTCTGTTGCAGGCACAGCGAAGTCCTCCTGAGGAAACCCAGGGCTAACCTGGCCCTTCCGCATGGTCCTGGGTTGTGGGGAGGAGGCTGAGCCTTTATATCCTCCGCTCACAGATGGGGGCGTGTCTGGGCAGAGCCTGCAGGCAGCTTCAGAAGGCTAACCCTCTGGGTGTCTGAAGGGCTTCCTGCAGTTGGGAGAACGAGCCCTCCATTCCTGAAGGGGAATGTGTTGCTGTGTCCATGCAGCTGTGCCAAGATTCAGAGACAGAGATGGGATTCCAGACCGAAGCCAAATCCAAAGTGATCCATGTGGGTTCTGGGTCGCGAGCAGGGGGCTGGCATTGCAGCCTTGTGCTGTCTGGGAGTGACAGACTTTCTGGCTCCGTCCCTGCTCTCTCCAGCTGTGCAAACTCAGCCTGACCCCCGATCCTCTGAGTTGTCATTTTCGAAGTGCTGCTGGTACGATCTCCTTTACAGGGTTGTAGCAGGCTTCTCAAAAGATGACATAAAGTGCCTATCTGGTACACAGCAAGCCATCTGTAAGTATTCGCTAGCGTTAGGATGATTACTGGGATTTTGAGAATTAAGAGTAGAGATGGGATGAAGGAATATTTTATTCTTGGCACACACATTAGACAGAGAGTCAGAAATAAGGAAATAGTGCCCAGGAAACCATCTACTGATTAGTTCTAAATGATGGGGCTTTTTCTTCTTTTATAACCTCATTTCTCTTTCTTATTTTATTACTTTGGCGCAGACCTCCATCCTGTACACTGTGTGCATGTGGGGAGTGCATGTAAGAGAAGAAGCATTCTTTTTTTTTTTTTAAGATTTATTTTTATTTATGCATACAAGAGCTGGGGTACAGGCCAGAGTCCAGGGCGGTGAAAGGATTCACCAGGGACAGAGCGGGGAGCAGAACAGGCAGATGGACTGAAACACGCTGCTGAGGAGAGCAGTGGGCAAGACAGGAGAGGTCTGCTGTGCCATGTGGGTCCCCTCCCTGGCCTGCGGCAGGGATCGAACTGGTGCTGCAGTGGCTGCGGTTTGCTTCATAGCGCGTTGCTTAATCCACTGCGCCACCAGGGAGGCCCCGAGAAGAAGCATTCTTGAATTTTAAAAGACATCTAACTTTTAACCATTTGAGTAAAAACTCTTAGCAAATTAAGAATGCATAAATAGGAACTTCCTCAACCTGATAAAAAGTATTTACCAAAACTCAACAGCAAATTTCATGCTTCCTGCTGAAGAGAATCCAGCAAGATGACTGGTTACAAGATCAGCATAAAGAGGTTACTAGCGTCCCTGTGTGCCAGCCACATCCAGTTAGAAAATGTGGTTCCGGATCGCATGCATCAGAAAACAAGAATGATCGAAGACTTACGCCGCTAATGCAGCAAATTAGCTGCACCCTAGAAGTTCTGATAAATGATGCTTTCATAGTTATTCAGACATAAATATTTCCTAGTTCCCATCATAATTTCTCCTTCATCCCATGAATTATTCAGAAGTATGCTCCTTCTAGTTTCAAAGATTTTTTTTTTAAAGCTGCCTTCCAGTTTATAACTATCACACCATTAGAAGGAAGTAAGCTCTGTAGTTTATGATTTTGTTGTTTGCTGGAGCATTTGCTTTTTGTCTAGCGAGACTTCTACTAAGGCGATGGTTAGTAAAACGGCTAGTGCTAGCCCAGTGCTAGATAAACTGGCCAAGGGGAACAGAACAGGGAACCCAGAAACAGGATGGAGGGTGGGGGCGGTGGGGCGGAGACTGTCTAGTAAAAGGGCTATTTGTCCTTTCCTGGTTCTTTTTAAGAACCGATTTTATACATACACAGACATACTTTTTTACATACAAAAAATAAGACTTCCATTTTAGTTCCCCAAATACATTTTAGAGGAATGAAAATGTTAAAGGTAAACACAAAAAAGGCCGAATTTGGGGAAGAAAATATCGGAGAATATGTTTAAAACCTTGGGGATGGGACAATCCAGCTTAAAGTAAAAAGCACAAACCATAAAGGAAAATATTGATGCACTCCATGTCATAAAAAGAAATCTTCCTACAACAAATACATAAAGCAGAAGTGTTGTCGAGCATGCACAGAATTAGTAAAGGTTAATACCCAGGATGGAAAGTCAGCTCCTACAAATTAGAAAGAAAAGAACAAGCAGCCCAGTAGGTACATGGGCACGAGGTAAAAATGGGTGAGTCCCATAGGGTGAAATTTAGATGGTTAAAGATCTAAGAAAAGACGCTCATTCTCCCTGGCAATGGGGAGAAGGAAACTAAAGCAAGATGGGTCCCCTTAAATGGGTAAAACAGTCCTAAGTGCTGTTAAGAACACCAACAGCGGCAGCCGCAGCCCGCGTCCTGCTAAGAAGCGCACAGCCCGGGTGCGGCAAGCTCACCTCCGAGTGGGGCCTGAAGACTCTAGTCTGTTGCACGCACAGCACCGTGGGGTGTTCACTGCAGCCGTGTGCGCTAAAGAAACAGAGACGTCTCCTGAACGTGCCTCGTGCACGCCACGTGAGCTGTGGATTTCCAGAGGA
This sequence comes from Galemys pyrenaicus, assembly GCA_019455555.1. Lineage (NCBI taxonomy): Eukaryota > Metazoa > Chordata > Mammalia > Eulipotyphla > Talpidae > Galemys > Galemys pyrenaicus. The sequence goes on along the minus strand of JAGFMF010011663.1, from coordinate 4,077,108 downwards.
TGGGGCGTATTCAGTCATTCACAGGAAGAAACTTAGTCTACATGTATCGATGAGTTGAAGCTTGAAAACAGTGTTGGCGGCGAGAGCAAGGAACACGGTGACGTTTTTTGAATCGACTTAAAGGCACACGTGCTGTCTCTGGTTAGGCGCCTGTGTGAAATGGAACGGCAGAGGTGGACGCCGTGAGGGAGGCGCGTGCAGAGGCGGCGTGAGGGGGGAGCAAGGAGCCAGAGAGCACGTCGGTAGTTTCCACATAGAGCCTCCTTAGCGTAAACCGGAAGCAAAAGTGGCAGAACCTTAACAGTCATTTAATTCAGGTTACACGTTCATGGGCGTTTGCTGTTGTTCTCTCTGCCAACCTGCATGTTTTAAACTAGTCTGAAACTAGGCAGGGGTTGGGGGAGGAGGGGCAGATGGAGAGAGATCAAGGAGGTACTTGGGTATGGGAGGGAGAAGCTGGGCTTTACTTTCTAGGCACTGGAGAGTCATTGAGGGTTCTTGATCAGACCTAAGTTTGAGGATGATTAACTTGGTGTGTTTGAAAAGGGAGAAGCTGGACTCAGGGAGAGACGGCATGTGTAGTTTCACGCAGATGGCGGCGTGCAGGTTAATGGGGGATGGAAACGGGTCTGGGGCAGGGAGGCTGATGTGGGGGTAGAGGGTAGTGGGGGTGGTGGATGGATGGGTTGGTGGGTAACTTGGTGGGTGGGTGGATGCGCGGGTGGGTGACGGGTACATGGACGGATGGACGAGAGGAGAGATGGCAGGTGGGTGGATGGAGGAATAGGTGGGCGGAGGGGCGAACGGAATGGCAGGTGGGACGGATGAGCAGATGCGTGGAAAGGGGGTAGCTGGATAGGTGCACGGGCAGAGATGCCTTGGAAACATCCGCGCAGCCCTAATCACATCCTGCTCACAAGCAGTGCAAGGAAGTGCAGGGGCCTCAGGTCAGTGATTCGGCAACAACAAGCAGTTAGTAGTGTTTGAGTCCAACAAGTCATTGACCGCGTCCTGCTCCACCTTCAAGATGCCGGAGCGAGGGAGAAAGCAGCTGAGAACGGAGTGCTGGGTGCGGCGGGTGCCAGCTTTTCAGGTATCTGTCTCGGTCCCCAGGACCCACAGCTTCTCCGTCCTCTGGATTTCTCTCCTTATCTGTAGGAGATTCTGGGGGGGCGGGGAGGAAGGCAGGCCAGCCTCAGGGTCACAGCTGCGCGAGGTCGCTGTGGAGCGTCTGTGGAGAGCCAGCCCGGCCACCGCCTGCGCCCTTGGCCTGGGTGGGCACGGGCTGGACGCGGTCTCCAGATTCTGCCAGCCGGCGCGCGTGCGAGCTGGTCTGTTCGGCGGCCTGAGGCAGAGCCTGGTGAATGCCGTGCGCTCACCATGGGCCAGGGGGCGTGTTTTGTGATTGATTTTGAATGTGGGGGTTCAAAGGCACCCAGGGTGCAGCTCCTCAGCGACAAGTCGCGGGCTGTGCAGTGGTGCGCGTCGCGGCTCCACGGTCTTGAGCGAATGTCTCGGCCTCCCAGGCCTGTGTGTCCTCAGCTTTAGGCGGGGCTCATGGCCGCGCCTCCCACGAAGGGCTGGTGTGGGGTTTCCTCGCGGTGCCGTCTGCCAGCGGTCATCTCGGGGCCTGGCACAGGCGAAGCAATCAAGGGACAATGAGTGTTATTGTCGTTGTTATCTTCAATGATGAGTGTTAGCGGTAGTGGCAGGGCCGAGCATCGTTATTAGCAACGCTAAGTATTATGATTAATAATAATCTGTAGTATTATGGGGTCGAGGGCAGCCCCCCTCCTGCCCGGCCTCGTCAGGCCGCCCGTCTGTAGCCATTCCAAGAGGTCTCGGGCTTCCTCAGACCTGTTATTTTAAGCATTTCTGAAAATGAAGGCTTTCCACACAAACCGGATCCCGGGGAATGGCGGGGAGTAATTACAGGGCACAGAGGGCGGCCCTGCTAGGCCCGGAGCTGGCCTGAGAGGAGTCCGAACGAGTCGGCCGTCTGGATGAGAACGTGTGGGGTGTCTGCAGAAAGGCAAAGCGAACTGACCACCCTTCCCTCTGGGGCTCGGGGCGCCTGTGCCGGATTTGTGGGGCTCTTTGGAACGCAAGCCCTTGCCCTCCAACCTCCGGGGCGCCAGGGAGCCAGCCCCAGGGGCCTCGCACGCTCCCTGCCTGGAGATGGGTCCTTCGCAGGAGCAGTTTGAAGCTGGCACTCGTGGAGCGTTTCCAGAGGACTCTCCTGCTCCCTGGCCATTTTGGCGTCGTCACATGGACGAGAGCACGCACGCCAGTCTGCTTTCACATCCACAGAAATGAACACCTGCTGGGGCTTGACCTGGGGAAGTCCAGAAGTAAGCCTCCTTCAGGCACAGTTCGATCCAGAACTCAAGTGCCCTTGTCAAGGCCCTGGCTCTCCTCGTGATGGGCAGCCCATGACCCCTGACCTCTGGGGTAGTGACCCCAGAGCAGAGGACCTGAGAGCACGGTCAGAAAGCTCCCAGGGAAGAGTCTTTAGCTCAGACTGGAGGATGCTCTATTCTGACCCGGTCCCGAAGATGAGGCGCTGGCGCTCCCTGGTCAGCCCGCCCCAGGCCTGATGGTCAGCCATGGACAGGCACGTCAGGGTCAGTCCCACTCAGCTCTCAACTCCGGTCGTCAGAAGGAGGGTGGGAGGAGCCAGAGCTGGGATCGGGCCCGACTGATTCTAGCAGGACAGGGAGCCAAGAAGGCCCAGCCCCAGGAGAACTGGACCCCCCTGCGAGTGGGGACAAGGCTCAGAGGCGGGAGAGCTGTGGGTGTGTCCTCCCTCCCGCCCGGGCCTGGACTCCTCTCTGGCGCACCCTGCGGCACCTTCCCCACTGCCAGTGCCCGCCCCCCACCGGCCCGCCAGGCAGCCCCAGGAAGTCACCACCGTGCCAGCTCTGGACTCAGGCCCGCCGAGAGCCGCGTCCCGGCTTGGGTACTCCTAGCTGCGCAACGTGGGGCAGGTGGCTCGGCCCTCCCGAGCCCGCAGCCCTCCCGGTCCCTTGGTTGTGACCGCGCCTCTGTGCAGGCCGAGTCGGGCAGTCCGGAAGTGCCGGGTGCAGGGCTCGGCCGGGGCCCGCGCCCCCCAGTGCCAGCAGCGCGTGGAGCCGGACGCGGCTCATCAGCTCGAGCCCGTGCCCGCCAGCGCTGGGGTGAACCCAGGTGGGCACCTCCGCAGAGGTGCTAGACGGGTGCAGGAGGGCGCGGGCCTTCATGCAGGTAGGGGTGTCAGGGCACATGGGAGCCAGGAGGCGCAGCCTCAGGACCCCGACTTGAGCAGCTCTCGAAGGTGGGGCCCAAGAAGGGCTCCTGTTAAAAAGACACCCCCTGATTCAGCTGCCGGACCGCCCACTGCATGAGCACCAGGGGGGCTGGGAGAGTGCCCTCGGGCGCCCCACGGTTTTTGGCATCAACACCCGTCTCCCTGGGGGCACGGGGCAGGAGGTGCCGGCACCGCGGGGTGCAGCCCACCCAAGGCGTGCCAGGCTCGGTGGGGCTGGGGTTGCCAGGTCTCCGACTTTTCCAAGAGGAACTGAAACTCAATACTCTGAGGGCTATTTCCTGATTTTCAAATGCCGGGAAGCGATTCCGAGGTCCCGAAAATAGGCAATGGTCAGCTGAACGGGCCTGAAGCGAGGCGCCTGGCTGCGGCCTGGGTGGGCTCCGCCAGGCGGTGTAGCGGGAAGTTGTCTGCAGAGGTCTGTTGCCCGGTGCTGGGGTGGGGGTGGGGGCTGCTGGCTCGGGTGGGGGGCTGCTGGGGTGGGGCCAGGGGTGCTGCAGAGCCTCCTGCCCCCGCTGCCCCAGCAGCTACCTGGCCCTGGGGGTCTGGCACCAGCTGTGGCAGCAGACAGGCAGAGACGGGCGCGGGGGCCAGCCTGGGGCGCCCGCACCTGACTCTGCAGATGTGCTGGGGGTCAGAGACCGGGCTCTGCCCCCTGACCCCAGGGGCCTCCCTGGCCGTGCCACCGCCGCCTGCCCACGCGCTTCCTGCGCAGGGCGGACCGGCCACAGGCACGCAGCGCGCGGAGGGGGCAGGCGGGCGCCCACGCTGACCCGCGCCGGGGGCTGCGGGAGGGCCTGCCCGCGATGACAGGCCTTGGCCTCCTGCTCCCGGTGCCATGTTGGCTTGGTTCTTCCTCCAGTCGCTCCTGGAACTGAGTCGAGAATGTTTCCCTCCACCGGCCGCAGCCGCGAGCAAACAAACGCCTACATCTGCGGTCAGTGCTGCTTGCCGGGTGCGGGCCGGCGGCGGCCCTGCTGTGGGCAGGCCCCTGCGGGCACCCGGGGCAGGCCTCGGGCCTCCGGCCAGACCGCCTCCGGCCGGCGAGTGGCTCCTCCCGCTCCAGAAGCTTCGGGGGCTCTCGGTCCTCCCTGCACGGGGCCTGACACCACTCCCCGCCCAGCTCCCGCTGTGCTCCTCCCCTGGCTCCGCTGAGCTCCTCCCCCGGCTCCCGCTGAGCTCCTCCCCCAGCTCTCGCTGAGCTCCTCCCCCAGCTCCCGCTGAGCTCCTCCCCCGGCTCTTCTGAGCTCCTCCCCTGGCTCCCGCTGAGCTCCTCCCCCGGCTCCCGCTGAGCTCCTCCCCCAGCTCCCGCTGAGCTCCTCCCCC
>JAGFMF010011663.1:4052251-4072382 GCA_019455555.1 Galemys pyrenaicus | reverse complement strand
CCAGCTCCCGCTGTGCTCCTCCCCCAGCTCCCGCTGAGCTCCTCCCCCGGCTCCACTGTGCTCCTCCCCTGGCTCCCGCTGTGCTCCTCCCCCAGCTCCCGCTGAGCTCCTCCCCTGGCTCTCTCGCTGTGCTCCTCCCCCGGCTCCGCTGTGCTCCTCCTCTGGCTCCCGTTGTGCTCCTCCCCTGGCTCCCGCTGTGCTCCTCCACAAGCCCATCCCGTCCCCAGCGCTCTTCACCCTTGACCCACCAAACGGGGGGTCCTCGAGGGAGAGTCAGTAGAAAAGCCAAGGTCGTGTCCCTCCGCTGGGCACCGTCCTCGCCGCTCCTGGCCCCGGGGCTGCCCCCGCTGCTGCCTCCCAGCTGGCAGTCCAGGAGCGTCAGCCGTGTCCTGCGGCTCCTCTGCGGGGCTGGCTCTGCAGGGCGAGGCCGGGTGTTGGGGCTGGGCACCCGGAAGCGAACGCTGAGATGCCCGTGTCCAGCCTCTGGCGGGAGACTGGGCGGGGCCGTGCCTGGAGGGGGCGGGGCACGGGGGAGGACACGGCCGCCCCAGCTGGTGTTCCTGCCGCCTCCGGGGAGGCCTGGACGCGGAGCGCCCCGGAGAGCCGCGACCTCCCTGCCCCACTGGGCACCCCCGGGCTCGGTGCCTGTCGGGGCAGGCGTGGGGCTTGTGCGCTGCGGCCCTGCTGGAGCGCTGGACTGGGCGCAGTGTGCGCTGGGCCTGGTGGCCGCCAGGGGGCGCCGGCGCGCTCGCCCCGGGCACACCGCGCAGACAGGCCGGGAGCCAGGAGGGGAGAGGTGACATGGGGAAGCCCCCCCACCCTGGAGCCCGTGGCCCCCAAGCCTGCCCCGCTGTGTCCACCGGCCCGAGCTGGTCCTGCAGAGCCCCAGAAGCCCGGCCGGGGAGCTGGTCCTGCTCTGCTCGCAGAGACCCCAAGGACAAGGGGCCAGGCCCTGTGGCCGGGCACCTCTTGAGCTGAGCCTGCACCCCCTTCCCAAGCGGCGTGCCCCTCTGTGTGCCCGGCTGCCACCCTGACCTTTGTTCCTCTGTGCACAGAGCAAGGAGATCGGGCTGCAGATGCACGAGGAGCTCCTGAAGGTCACCAATGAGCTCTACACGGTGAGTGCTCCCCGGAGGCCCGGCCCCTCCTCTGCGCTGACCACCAGGGTGCTAGCTGCCCTGGGCCTTCCTGCCACGCCCGTGCCGGGGTGACGGGTGCGGCGGCCGCACCCCAGCTTCTGGTCCTGTGCTGCTGGGCAGGCGCGCGTCAGTGTATAGAAGCTCATGGAGCTCCAAACGCCTTGGGGTGACCAGCGGAGCGGAGGGCGCCGAGCGGGGGCATGCGGGCTCGGGGCCGGGCTGGGCTGGCGGTCAGTCTGTGGGGCAGCCCGGGCGCGGGCCTGCTTTGGGTCTCGGGCTCCTCTGCGTGGTGGGGTGCTGGCCCCGGTGTCGCGGGGAGACGGCCGCACGCCCTGCCCTCTCCAGGGGGCCACTTCCGGACGGCGGCCGGGGCCGGTGGCCTTGCTGCCTGCTTGGGGGCAGGTCTGCTGGGCTCGGGGCCCGCTGGGGAGCAGCACTAGCCCCCGGCCCTGGTGCAGGAGGACACAGGCTGAGAGGAGCCCGTTCCCCGAACAGAGACGTGGAGACGTGCAGGGCGGCCTTGGGGAGCAGGTGGGGGCCCTTCCCCCAAAGACAGTAAGAACAGGGGTACAGGTCAGAGGTGTGGGGGGTGAGAGGATTCACCAGAGACAGAGCGGGGAACAGAACAGGCAGATGGACTGAAACACACTGCTGAGGGTAGCAGCGGGCACAGCAGGAGAGGTCTGCTGCGCCCTGTGGGTCCCCCCCCCGGCCGGCAGCAGGGATCGAACTCGTGCTGCCGTGGCTGCGGATGCTTCTTAGTGCGGTGCTCAACTCCTGCGCCACCGGGGAGACCCAAGCTGGTGTATTTTTAACACGTGGGGCTCCTTTTAAAGCTGCTCGTTAACCGTGGGGGGGAGTGTTCTGCTGCCGACGTTACGCCAGAAGACCCCGGACTCGGGGGACGAGCAGCCGCCGTGTGCCCCGACCCTGTCTTGCTCTCTGCCCACAGTCCGCCCCCGTGAGGGAGGCTCCTCCGGCGCCTTTGCCCCGCGGCAGGGACCTCGGGGGCTCCCGCAGGACTCCCCGGCCGTGTGAACGCGGGCGAGGGGCGCCTGCCCAGCCTGAGGGGCGCCGGCCAGCGACTCACATGCCGACCTCGCGCTTGTCCGAGGCGAGGGGCAGAGCTGGCGCCCGCGCCCTGGCGGCAGCTCCGAGCCGGCACCGCGGAGGGTAGCCCGTGCTGGAGGCGCGGCTCGGAAGCCAGAGGCCTGGGCTCAGACCCCTGCCGGGGAGGGCGGCGCCGGCCACTGCGCGGAGCCTGTGCAGGACGGGGCCGGCGCGGGGCGTCCGGGCCCTCGCTGCCGTAGTCGCGCTGCGCCTCCAGCGGGTGCGGCCGGCGGGTGCGGCCCGGGGGCGGCTGTAAGGAGCTGCCTGCTGCCGGCCCTCCCTCCGGCTGCGGGGGGCCTGCTCGGTTGCCCCAGTGGGGCCCTGCGCCCCCGCCGCCTCCGCCCGGTCTCTGGCCCGGCCCCGGCCCCATGCGCACGCTGTCGTGTCCAGCTCCCGACTCCTGCCCTGCGCGCCCCCACCCTCTTCCTCCTCGGCTGCTCTTCGCGCCCGCAGCTTCAAGCCAGGCCCAGCCACCGCCTGCAGGGGCAGCCGCCCGGCCCCGCGAGGCTCGCTGGCAGAGCTCGGTCCCCGCGCCCGGCTCCCGGCGGCTCCTGGCGTCGGCATCACGGGGCAGGGCTGCCCTCGAGCCCCGAAGACTCGGGTCGGCCAGCGTGTGGCCCTGGGCAGGGCGCGGCCTCCCGTGAGCCCAGGCTGGACACAGCCTCTCTCCGCGTGGACCTGCCGGGCGGCGGCTGGCAGGGGCCAGGAGGACGTGCAGATGCCCGGTGCGGTGCCCTGAAGCCAGCACATCGCCCCTGCCGGCCACTGGCGGCACTGGACCGAAGGGCCTTGGCGGGACACGCAGGCACTCCCTGCGCCTGAGGTTCCCGGCCACAGCGGTGACGGGCTGGGAGCAGGTGGGCGGAGAAGCTGTGTCCGCCCCCCGCAACCGCCACGGCACCCCAGTCCCCGTTAGTCGCCCAGCAGTTCACCCAGACTCCAGCTTGTGGGGCTCTACCCGGGCCCCAGCACTGCAGGGGCACGGGGGCTCGAAGGTCCTGTGTGTCGCTGGTGTCCCCAGCATGGTGACAGACACACGGAGGGCACTGGGTGTGCCCGCAGGGGCTCAGGGTCTGGGCGGGACGCAGAGCCAGGTGTGTCCGGGGCGCTGGGGCCTCCACTGTGGGACCGGCCCCGGCCCCCATGGGCGCAGCCGCACCGTGGTGGACGCCGCTTGTCGAGTGAGGAGCAGACTGGGGTGTGCACGCGGCGATGGCCTTGGGCAGTGGGGGTACGGGGCCTGGGGCCTGGGGTGTGCTGAGCCCAGAGCCCCGGGGAAGAGAGGAGGACAAAGGGGTTCTCAGCAGGAGGAGCGTGGGGGCCCATAGCCCGGTCAGGCCCTGAGGTCTGGGCACTGCCCTTAGCGTCACTCCGCCTCGTTTTCCTTCCCTTTTTTGTCCCAAAGCAGGAGAGTAACGGTGTTCAGCGAGGGCGTAGGCTGCCTCTCACTCTGCGGGGGCCTCACCCCATGGCTGGACTAGCGCACGCTTTGCGGGCAGAGAGCGGAGGCACAAAGCAGCAGAGGGCGTGGGGCTGCGTTCCCAAGGTTGCCTGGCAAACCCGCAGGGCTCAGCGCCGGGGCTGCTCTCATTCTGAGCGGGGCAGTGGGCTCAGCTGGGCCCCCACGGGGCCAGTTAAGAAACGAGCCCAAAGTGGGGGAGACCCCTGCAGGCCCCCCTGAGCCCCGCTGTGTCCCTGTGCTCAGATCCACGGCCCACGCAAGCGCCCAGCGCACCCAGGCTCCCTCGTGGGGGGCGGCCTGCCAGTCGGGGGGCTGAGGTACCACGGGCCGCCTCTGTGCCCCCACCCCCCGCACGCCCTCCCGGCCGGTGGCCGGGTCTTCGTGGAGCACGTTCCTGTCACTTGCCCGTTACACAAACCCTCACCCCCCACCCCAGAGTCTCGCGCCTGCAGGACAGGGTGCAGCGGGTGCAGGGGTCCTGTTCGGGGCGCAGCGGGCGCGCGGGCGGGGGACGAGGGCTGAAGGCCAGTGTCTTGGCTCTGCTCTAGGGAGAGGCTCGTCTCCACCTAGGACCAGGGAGGAGCCGGAGTGCGGGGCGGGGCGTTTTATCATCCGGTTCCTCCTCAGCCACTCAGCCCCGCTCTGCAGCCTGCCCGCGTGCCAGTGCGCACGCACGCACCCCCACACACGCACGCACGCACCCCCACACACGCACGCATGCGCCCCCGCGCCCCGCCGCCCTGCCGAGCGCCCACCTGCCTGCTGCTGCCTCGGCCGGGTCCTCCTGGGCTGGGAGGGAGAGAGGGCAGAGCCGATGCGCTCGCCCTTCCAGAGACGTAAACACAAGCAGCAGCACAAACCACGCCCGCTCTGTTCCCACTGTCTGCTGAAAACACACCCGGTTTCCGAGCTCCTCGGGGCGGCAGGTGCATCTGCTGCGTTTTGAGCTGGCAGACGTGGCGGCGCCCCCTTCCCGCCCTCTGCTCAGTGGCTCCCCTCTCCTTCCGGGCCGCCTCGCAGAGCCTGCGGGTCCCGAGACTTGCTTGGGGCCTGGTGTGAACCTGGGGGTGTGCACGTGGGGTGTGGTAGTTGCGGCCCACAGTGGCAGCTGGCGAGGGGGACGGTGGCTGGAGGGACAGGCGGGCCCCTCTCGCTTGTGCCAGCTGGTGCGATCGTGCGCTGGGCTGGCAGCCGGAGACCAGCTCCCCGCTCCGGGCAGAGCTCTGCAGAGACGGTTCCTCCCCACGCATGCCGGAGCTGCCCGGCCCAGCCCGCGGTGGCCGTCCCGGAAGACAGTCCCGGCCGTCACGGTCAGGTGTGCCCACACGTGTCCTCACGTCTGCGCCTAGCGTGTCTCTGCGACCCCGCGTCCAGCACTCCCCCCGCCCAGGTTGGGGACTGCAGCCTTTCTGGATGGTTCTGCCCGGCGAGGGTGGGGCCGGCGCCAGCACTAGGCCTCCCGCGTGTCCGTAGGGGGCGGTCTCTGCGTCTCCCTTCTGAATCCTCCCCCCAGCGCCCCGCCGGCCTGGCCACGGAGCCCAAGAACGCTTTGTCTGAAAAGAGCCACCTCCCCGGGCTCTCGGCCGGCTGGCTCTGGGCTGCGCAGACTCCTGGCCTCCTGTTAAGGCGGCCGAGCGTTTAAAATAGAAGCAGACGCGATGCGCACTTGGGGAAAGCAGTCGTCAAGAGGACAGAGGTACCAGGAGATGCGGCTCCTGCTGCCCCACCCTTCTCCAGCCCGGGCTGCCTGAGGCCCCGGCCATCCCTGCCCACGCCCTACGGCTCGAGTGGGCCCGCTGGACATGCCGTGCCCTGTGGAGACACCCCGTGGAGACGCCCCGCAGTGCCCACGCCCCCGGAGCCCCCGTGCAGCCCTGCCTGGGCACCGCCGACTCTCGGTGCCTTGCTCCTCCCCACCACTGTGTTGTCATGTCCCACTCACTCTGAGGGAGGGCCAGTGCCACCAGCTGGGGTGCAGCAGGGCCGCTCCCCAACGCTACTTGTGTACACGCCTTCGATGACCCGTCGGTCTGCGCCAGCTGCTCGTCCGCCTTTGTCTGGGGACCGGGGAGCTCCTCGGGCCAGCGGAGCCGCCGGCTGCGTTGGTGCCCGCCGGTGCCCCAAAGCCACAGTGGCGCGCTGGGTGCGCCCCCGGCCAGGAGAATGGGGCTCCCCACACGTCTGCACACCCCGGTGCGGCGAACCGGCTGTCCCCCGCACATGGGGAAGCCCGACACGCCCCAGCCCGTCTCCGTCTCCGCGGCGGTGGGGGGACGCGCACAGCCAGGGCACACCGAGGCCCCCCTCGGCTCCTCTCCCTGCTGCCTGGCCCTGGGGGAGACGGGCGTTGGGGGCCCTGGGAGGGTGGAGGTGGAGGCCTCCCCTGGACAGTCCCCCATCCGCCCTCGCTCAGCTCTGCACGGCCGCGCTGTCCCGGGCGTGGCGCCGCGTGGGCGGTGTGCGGGAGCGGCTGCGGCAGCTTCTGCCTGCTCCAGGGAGCCTGCAGAGAGCAGGTGGCCTGACCCGGGCCTGGGTGACGGGGTGCAGTGGGGCGGGGGCAGCGGGGGCGGGCAGGGGCACCGCCCCGTGTGACCGCTGGGACTTGAGCACCAAGTCTGGCTGCTGGGGGCCGGGCTGACACGGCTGCGGGCCGGTGAGAAGGGAGGGGCTGCCACCGGGCCCTTCAGGGGCGAGATAAGAGGCCGGGGCAAGCCGGCTGTGTGAGTAAGTCACCGAGTCACTGAGCGGGTAGCTCAGGTGCGGCCGGCCAGGCGCTCAGGCACTGGTTGGCTCGCCTGTCTCCCCTGAAAAGCGCGTGTGTGAGGGCAGCGTCCTGTCTCTCGAACAGTGCTGTCTCTGGACCCGGCATGGTCCCAGCTCACGATGAGCTGTTCAGTAAGTGCTGACGGTTGGCGGCTGAGCTGGGGCCCGCAGCTCCACGTGCTTGTGGGCAAGGCAGCAGCGCGCCTCCATTTAACCTTCCCTCCTCCTTTCCGCTCCCTCTTCCTTCCCACCTTCTTGACGTTTGTCTGTCCACCGACCCTTCCATTTGTCCATCTGTCCGTCCACCCACCATTTATTCGTCCATCCAGCTGTTCATCCGCCCATCCACCCACCCATGCTTGTATCTGTCCGCCCATCTGACCGTCCATCAAAGGGGGATCAGCCCCCCTTCTTCTGTTGGTTTCATTTTCTCAGTGTCGACTTTGTGACCAGGCAGGTTCCTCCCATGGAGGGACGGGGTGGCGACGGGGACGTCCCCACTGCAAGCTCACTTCTTTCAACTCAGCACCCCCTTGTGGAAAAAGGACACCCCTCTGCCAGTGCTCCCGGCACGCCCAGCGGGGACAGTGACCTCCACCTGTGGCCAGGTGGACGTGGCGTTTCCTCCGGGCTGGGCCTGGGTCTCATGCCCGGGATGGAGAGGTGTCAGTTTCCCGTGGATGGCGTGCGCTGAGGATGGTGGAGGAGAATTTTGGGGATTTCCTCAAAGAAAACCAGGAAACGGTTCTGGAAGGAGGACTGGATGAGCCAGGGCTGAGAAAACAACAGATGGCCACGCAGGGAAGGAGCTGGGGAGGACAGGAAAGGGCCCCTGGCTGGTGCCCAGCAGGCACCTCATGTTCCCCTGCCTGCACACTGTTCCTGAGACCGTCTGGCGCCTGCGCCTTTGAGGCTCAGGCTCTCGCTGCCCCCAGGTCTTGTTCATCCAGCTAAGAGCTTCCTTTCCTCAAGGTTCGCCATAGATGCCACCTCCTCCAGGAAGCCCGCCTGCCTTCGACACGCGTGCTTCCTGCATCATTGCACTTACCACACCATGTGACCGGCCCTGGCATGCCTGCCTGTGTCCTGCCTCCAGTGTCTGTCTGTAGGGCAGAGGGCCTGGCTGCCTTCCACACTCTAGGACTTCCTAATACAGTGCTTAGTGCCTGGCACGTCACACTGTTACTGTCTAATATACCCACCGGAGCAAAGGCAGTAGAATTGTACCTCCCCTGTTTTATTCTCTCTCCCCCACCCCGTCCTTTCCATCCACCCGTCCACCTACCCACCATCCACCCACCTACCCACCCACCATCTGCCCATCCATCCGCCACCCACGTACCCACCCATGCAGCCAGATGTGTTCAAGAGAAGGAAAGGGCACAGGTCAGAACGCCCAGCTGGGACACCGCCCTTGGGCGGACAGAGGGTGGGTGCGTGGATGATTGGAAGGAAGATCTCGTTGCAAGCAGAAGCGGCCTCTCTTCTGCCAAACTCCCCAGCGTAGACTGCAGACCCGTGATCAGCCCACCTCGGCCTCTGAAACATCAATAAAAGATGGACTTCAGAGGGACCGTGGGGCCAGATGAGGGTGGGTGCAGCAGTGGCCACCGCCAGCAGCATGGCGATGTGCAGAGGGGCCAGGGTGCCTGCGACTGGAGAGAGGGAGGCTCCGGAAGGCAGGGGCGCAGGCGACAGGAGCAGGCATCTCCACCCTCAGCCGCTCGGGCCCTGGCCTGGACATCAGACCCTTGCGTCTGGCCACCTGCTGGTTCTCCGCGAGCCCACAGTCACCCCTTGTGGCCGCTGGAGGTCAAGAGCCATCGCTGGGACACGCTTTCTGGTCCACTGGCGTATTTGGGACTGAGCGCAGTGGGACTGGCGTGGGGCATGGATGGGGTCTCGAGCTGGGGAGCTGGGGAGGCTTTAGCACGACGCCAAAGTGCTGGAAGCTGGGCGGAACGCAGAAGCGGGGTCTCTCCACCAAGATCCCAGAAGGAAAGATGATGGCATTTTTTTCTTCACTTGTTGTGTTGAAATGATGCGAGTGTTGGGGAGGAAAGGGGGGGAAATGAAAGAGTCACCGGAGAATTCCTGGGTCTCACAAACCCACGACTGTGAGCAAACGTGGTCAGGGCTTAAAGTTGGCCAGCGGTCATTCCTGGTGCCCCGGCGAAGGGACCGGCCAGCGGTCATTCCCGGTGCCCCGGTGAAGGGACTGGCTCAGCGGGCACGTCCCGCCCCAGCAGGCAGCCTCTGTCGACGGGCTGCCGTGAAGAATGAACAGACTCAGCAGCTGTGAATTCCAGAAGTTTCTTGTGCTTCTTAGCATAGAAAGAGGATCGACAAGTTGATGTGGCAAAGGGGCCTGGAAGTGAGGGAGGCCCAGAAGTACTTCCCACTGCTCAGAGACAGGCTGAGTGGAGAAGCAGTGTGATTTGGAGACAGGCAGGCGGCAGTCAGAGACCAGCCCTGACGTGGAGAGATGTGCTCCTGCCCCCTGCCCCTCCGTCCTGCTCCCGGGTCTCCACCAAGGAGAATGGAAACCTCCGTCCACACCAGGAACCGTCCGTGAGCGTCCATAGCGGCGTTATCCATACTAGCCAGAGAGCGTGACCGCCCCACGTAGCCGTCACCGCTGAGCAGACCACCATGGCTGCCACTCGGCGACGCGGGAGAGACTTGGACACAGGCCGAGCTGAAGACGCAGAGCCAGAGCCCCCCCCGCGTGCGGTTCTAGAACTCGGGGGGCTCTGGAGGGACAGGAAACAGGTCGGCCGTGGCTGGGGCTGGGGCAGCGCGAGGGGTCCTGTGGGCGAGCGTGGCCCCTGCGCGTCAGCCTGGGGACAGCGCCGACGTGCGACTCGCAGAAGCCACGCGCGTCCCTGTCTGTAAGACTTGGTGGCCAGAGCCGCGGCCGCTGGGATTTCTTCTGCTTAAAAACTCTCCGTTACGTCACAGATGCCACGTGTATTGCAGACGTGGAGCAGTGGAGTGTGGTTTGTTTTTCTCTCTTTTTAAGACTTATTTAATCATATTTGACATCATTTGTCGTCCCCAGGGACTTCCCACCACCACGTCACCCTGCACCGTCACCGCAGTCCCCTATGCTCTCTCTGCCTCATCTCGGTCTCTTCCCCACCCTCCCCCTGAGCGATCCCTTTGGGTGTCTTTGCCCTTTTGTTCTTGTTGTTTTGGTTAGTTTGTTTTCGGAGGTAATTGTTCATTTCCTTGCGCTCCCTCTCATCAGTACTATTATGTTTGTAGCTGGTGCTCCTTTACATTCCTCCTACGAGTGGCGCCATCGATATTTTCCTCTTGCCTTCTGACATATTTCGCTGAGTGTCATTCTGCTTTGAAGGCGTCTGCTTTGTGAGCGAGGGTGGGTTCGCCGTGAGTCTGGGCTGTTTCTCAGGCTGCCTGGTACTGCTCCTTTTCGGGACGGTGCCCTCTGCAGACAAGTTCTCTGAATGAACCGCTGGGAAGGATTTGTACGTCAGTAAGAGGGATGTTCCCGTGGGGGACCCGAGTGCTTGCGGAGGGCTTTCCCCGAGGGCGGTGGGGGCTCAAGGTCACGGCCGGCAGGTCTAGAGAGGGCGGCTGAGAGAGGCGGGATGGGCCGCGTCACCTTAGAACCCCCAGACGTGCAGGGGCTCGGCTCCCCGTTACGTTTCTTCACTAGCCGGGGCCTGGCGTTCGGTAAGTGCTTAGAGCTGCAGGTGACGAGGGTGAAGCCCCCGAGAGGGTCCTCTCGCAGTCCTCAGAGATTCTGTGCCCAGTTAAGGCCCCAGCGTGGCCGCGGCTCACAGGCCGTGGCGGGCAGAGGGCAGGAGCGGAGCCGCCGGCGTGCGGGCCCCTGGGCGCCGGCCTCCGGCTGCTGACCGCCTGCCGCGCGCGCCCAGGTCATGAAGACCTACCACATGTACCACGCGGAGAGCATCAGCGCCGAGAGCAAGCTGAAGGAGGCCGAGAAGCAGGAGGAGAAGCAGCTCAACAAGTCGGGGGAGCTCAGCGTGCACCTGCTGCGGCTCGACGACCGGCCCCAGCGCCGCAGCTCCGCGAAGAAGATCGAGAAGATGAAGGAGAAGGTGAGCGGGGCCCCGGGGCGGGACACGAGGGCAGGCGGGCAGCCGCGGGCCCGCCCCTGCTCGGCCAGGCTCCCCTGACCCCGGCGGGACCCCCGCCGCGCTCCGGAGACCAGCTGCTGGCTGAGCTGGTGGGGGACTGCTCTGGCCTCGCAGCCCGCATCAGGGAACCCCGGCAGAGCCCATCGCCGGCCAGAGGGCCGCTTGGGATCGCTGAGTCACGGACGAGCTGGAGGACGGTGCTGACTTGGAGTCAGCCAGGCTGGCGCCTACAGCAGCCCTCTGGGTTGCAGTTCTGCAGTCTGACAGTGATGGCAAAGAATGTCCCTTCCCACGTCACCTCTGATGGAGCGGGGGGCTGCCCAGAGCCCCAGCCGTGCTGGCGCCGGGACCCGTCGGTGATGCCTGCTGCAGCCAGGGCTTTCGTGGGGCCGGGGACATGCCGCTGGCGCCAGGCTAGGCTGGGTTGCTGCTACCGTTCCTTTCTTTTCAAAGGCTCTGATTTTTCTTGTTGAATCATCCGCATTCATTCATTCATTCCACGCAATCAGCGAGCGATTCCTGAGCTCTTTTTCTGTGTCACATACTGCACCAGATGCTTATTTGGGCCTCTGTAAGGCTAATTATACCGCTATTTGATCCTTTAGCTCTTAAAAATTGTAAGAGATTGAGTGGGAACAAAATCCAACAGGATCTGGAAGAGTAACCAGATGCAAAGAAAGTAAAATTCCAGGGTAAATGCCAAAGGCAAAGGAAAAAATATGCTTTGCAATAACCAGGCTGAGACCAATTTAAAAAATGGGCAGAGGATTTGAATAGAGATTTCTCCAAAGAATATATACAAGCGGCCTAAAAACACATGAAAAGGTGCTTAGCATAATTAGTCACTAAGGAAATGCAAATCAAAACTACGTGAATGTAGCACACGGTGACTCTACCAAGAGAAAATCCTGGGAGTTCTCATCACGAGGAGAAAACTATTTTCCCTCTGTCTCCTTTTCTTGTTCTCTGTATCTGTGAGAGCAGACAGGTGCTGATTAGACCCGTGGTGGCCTCGTTTACGTGGCGTAAATCAAACTTCCTCCCCTTTGCTTTAAACTCACACAGATATAATGTTGACAGTTTCTCAATAAATCTGGGGATAAATGCAAGACATGTAATCTTTGGAACACACACACACACACACACACATACACACAAAACCACCCCGTGAGATGCCACAGCATACCTAATGGGGTGGATAAAGTAAAAGAAAGCAGACAGTAATAAGTGCTGGTGAGGATGTGGACGAGCTGGAGCCTCACACACTGCTGGAAGGAATGGAACATGGCTGACCACTGTGGGGAACAGAGTTCCTCAAAAGGTTAAATAGAGACATAGTTACCATAGGACTCAACAGTGCCACTCTTAGTATCTGCTGGAAAGACATGAAGCCAGTTCACACAACACTTGCATGTATGCATGCCCACGGGGGCTTTATTCATGACGGCCACCACCCCAATGCCCACCAGCTGATGAATAGATGGATAAGATGGGATTGGGCCTTGCTGTGGAATATTACACAGTCATCAAAAAGAACGAAAGCACTGGTTCATACAACAAATTAATTTTGAGAATAGCATGCCGAGTGAAAGAAACCTGTCCCGAAGGCCCCACATTATAAGAGTCTATATGAAGCATCCAGAACAGATTATCCAGAGAGACAGGTGAGTGATTCCCAGGGTCTGGGGCAGAGGAGAGTGGAAGTGACCCGTGTTTTTTTTGAGTGATGAAATAGTTTGTCGAGAGAGTGGTTAACGCTGTGACCAGACTCAAGTTTCCGTTCAGGATTGTTGCTGATCAGCCATTTGGTTCTTGGATAGTCTCTGCTCCTCAGTTCTCTTCTCTTCCCCTGTGATGCAGATGAACTCAACTAAGCTATCTTTGATTTCCTTTCAAAGTGTAAAATTCGTGCCCTCATGAAAGATGAAAGTGAGCCCAGGGGCGGTGTACCCCCTGGTCAAGGGGCTCGGGCCGTGCGTGTTTGGAACGAGCCCCAACCGGCTCTGCTGACGATGGTTCTGCTCTTGTGGCTGCTCATTTCTTCTCCCAGAGACAGGCAAAGTATTCTGAGAACAAGCTGAAGTGCACCAAGGCCCGGAATGACTACCTGCTGAATCTGGCGGCCACCAACGCAGCGATAAGCAAATACTACATCCATGATGTCTCCGACCTCATCGATGTGAGCAGGGGCGGCTGTGCCCTGCCGGGGAGGGCATGGCCGGGCCGGAGCAGGTCGAGTCCTGCTGGGGGACAGGCGGGAGCACCGGGGCCTGGGACCTGACGTTCGTGGGTGGAGGGGCGCGAGCTGCCGCGGCAGGTGGGGTTGGCGGTCTGTGTGTGCTTTGCCTTCCCCAAGAGCCCTCCTGTACCCCAGGCCCTTTGCTCGGGCTGGGGCACAGGGGCAACAGACACACTCGTGCCCTGGGGGGGCTTCCCGGGTGGTAAAGCCGGTCACATGACGCGGGCCCCAGGGCCAGTTCACCAGCCACACATGCAGCGACCAGGAGGGAGACAGGATGCTCTGAGGGAGAAACCGTCTTGAGGGCAGGAGGGTGGAGCGCTGACTCCTGAGTCACGGCTGACCAGGGCAGGCTGGCGGGTGGCCGGGCCTGGACACGGATGTGCGGTGTCACGGGCGTGTGACCGTGCCGCCTGCGCCGGAGCTGAGACCGTGGCGTCCTGCCCCACCGGCCAGGGGCCTGCCCCGGGGTGCCCAGCAAAGGCTCCCTGGGGTGGGGCCTCTCCCTGCGGCCGGGCGTGCTGGCTGGGCGTCGGGGGCCGCTGCTCTTGCCTTGGCCGCCAGGGGCCCCGCGCCTGGACGCTGCCTCTGTCCTGCCGTTCGGCTCGCGTCGTCACCTCGCCAGCCCTTTCATGTTTCCTTTTACCACGTGATTGTTGAACACCCCCAGCTCTGGGTGCTGGGGCGCAGCAGTGGGCAGGAGCTGTGGGCCTGCCCTGTCGGCTCGCCTGCCTGGGCCAGCGGCCACTGCCATGCCGAGTGGAGGTTCACAGCGAGGGAGGTGCCTAGAGATGCCTGGAGGGAGCCCCGGTGTAGAGGCCAAGTGGGGAGAACACTCAGGAAGGCTTCCTGGAGGAAGGGGCACCTAACTGAAACCCAAAGGAAGAATACTTAGGCAGGGAGAGTGAGAAAGAGGGAGCGCGTGTGTGAGGGCAGGGGGGCATCAGGAGAACCTCTGCTCCTGCCCCGTCGCGTCCCCCCAGCACCCTCTGAGGGCGCTGGCGGGACGGGTTCCCTGGGCGCGCAGGTCCCAGTGAGGGCGAGGGAGACGTGGCGGCCCTCCCTCGGCCCTCACGGCGCCTTCTGTCCTGTGCTCTCTCCAAGTGCTGTGACTTGGGCTTTCACGCCAGCCTGGCCCGCACCTTCCGGACCTACCTCTCCGCCGAGTACAACCTGGAGACGTCTCGCCACGAGGGGCTGGACGTCATCGAGAACGCGGTGGACAACCTGGACTCCCGCAGCGACAAGCACACGGTCATGGACATGTGCAACCAGGTCTTCTGCCCTCCCCTCAAGTTTGAGTTCCAGCCCCACATGGGGGATGAGGTGGGTTCCCCCAGGGCCCACGCTGTTCTCCCATGTGCTCGGGGTGGGGGGGGGGCGGGGAGTGACAGCCCCAGGACACCTGCAGGCCGGGGTCAGGTTCTCGGTTCAGGGGCTTCCCGGGCCGAGAAGCTTCTGCCCTCGTTTCTAGCCCAGGCCCCCCACCCACGGACAGCAGGACCTGAGCGCCCCTTAAAATGATGTCCAGAGACCCCGGGGGCTCCCCCGTCGGACACAGTCGTCTCGTGTTCTCCCTCCGCGTCCGTGGGTGGCGGGAGGCCGGGCTCACCAGCCGCTGGCCTCAGGCTCCTCCCAGGCCCAGCTGCCTCCGGTGTGAGCCCTTGGCCTGCCCGGCGACGGTTTCCCGCATGGCCCTGCAGCTAGGACCCTCAGACTGGCCGCGGAGCAGCAGGCTAGCTCACCGCCCGGGTCCCCATGTCCTTCTGCCCTCTCCGGGCTCAGAGGCTAGTCCTGGACCAACGGGAGGACTGTCCAGGCCTCAGGCCCCCTCCTCGTCCCCGCCGTCGCCCCCAGGGACACACACAGACCTTCTGCTAGAGGCCCCTTCCGTCCGTCCAGATGCATCCCGCCATGCACGTGGGATTTGGGGGTGCCCGGCACGGGGGGTACCAGACTCCCCTACTGGCCTCTGGGTGCCGGTGGGAGCTCAGCCGGTGTCCGCAGCACCTGCAGAAGAGGGCAGCAGCAGGCTCCAGGGGTGGCCGCCCACTCCCCACTAGCACCGTGAGGCCCTGCAGGCCCTGCCCCGTCACCACCGGCCCTTTGGCTCCTCTGGGACCTGACCTCTCGGTCGCTCCTGCGGACGGCGGAGCTGGGGCTGCCTCGCCATCGTACTCATGGGCAGACACAGGCCTCCTGCGCCCTGGGGGCCCGGCTAGGCGCTGCCAGCAGCCCGGCCCGCAGCAGCAGCAGAGACAGTCCCCCCGTCCAGGCCTGCGCAGGACCTGGACTTCTGCCTGGCGTCTGAGCCCTTAGCCGTCTGCTCCGGGCACCGTCTCTGTGTGCAGTGGCTTCTCTTTGGCCCTCGCCCCTTCCTTGCGTCCTGCCTTGAAATGGGTGCGGTGGCGTTGCTTGGTGACACGATGCTAACACTCCTGGTCAGCAAGCGCAGGGCCGTGTGGACGTGCTGGCCTGACTGAGAGGCCGCCGCTCGCCCGGGAGAGGGCATCTCCGGGCAGGAGGGCCCCAGGGCCCGGCGGTTGCGGGCACAGCTGTGTCGCCCTGGGCAGGTCGCTCCCCCCACCCCTGTTCCCTCTTCCGCCCCGGGGTGTGAGTGCGGCCCAGGACGGTGCAGGGCCCGCGCGACGGCGTGGTGGCTGTCGTTTCTGCAGGTGTGTCAGGTCAGCGCGCAGCAGCCTGTGCAGACGGAGCTGCTTATGCGGTACCACCAGCTGCAGTCCAGGCTGGCCACGCTCAAGATAGAGAACGAGGAGGTGAGTGGCGTGGCCGGGGGGCTTTCTCGCGAAGGCCGGCTCGCCCTGAAGCCCGCACGCGTGGAGGCCTGGAGGCTGCTCTAAGACGGACTGTCACACAGCGCTGGGCCTGCCCCGAGCCCGTGCATGTGTGGGGAGCGCTCAGAGGCGCCGGGTTAAGGAAACGAGGGAGGGGAGCTGTTCGGCGTGTCCTGGCCGCCGCGGGCCAAGCGTGCGTGTCTGTGGGTGCATGAGCCCAGAGAAAAGACGGAGGAAGCGCTTCGGGTGTGGACAGGGGGCCGACCTGGTGCGGGATGAGGCTTCTGTGCTGTCCTCTGCTTCCTGCCAAGAGTTTACGTTATTTTTAATCACTAGGAGTCATAGTAGCGCTTTGAAATTATGCAGCGAGATAAACGCACAGCCCAGGGCGCAGGGGGGTGTCCCGGCTTCTGTCCCAGCGGCTGCACTCGGGACTCCTCCTGGAGACACCTCCTGCGGGGCCCACTCGGACGCAACCCAGGGGCTCTGTCCGTGACAGCGGGCGCTGCATGAGGAGGGCGTCGCCGGCGGAGGCCCCGAGAGAGGCCTCGGCTTGGAGTGTGTGGAGGCAGAGACGGGTTTGCCCTGGAGAAGCCGCCGTGGGGGAGGTGGGCGCTGTCCCGTCTTCAGGCCCGGCGACGGCTGTCGTGGCCGAGGGGACAGGTTGCGTCACGTGTCCACAGAGGACAGGCCCGGAGCGCAGACGGTTAGTACAGCAGCTGGGGGAGTGTGTGTGGAAACAACTTCTGTCCGTCATTTTCAAACCTGAGAAGGCAGGGGAGGAGCAACGTGTTTCCTCATATCTCCCACCTCCCCCCAAAGCACTTACAGTTTTTATGGGGAGCAGTACATGGGTAATGTTACTGGAATTAAAACTTGAACTTGGGCCTTCCCGATGGTGCAGGGGTTAAAGTCTTAGCACTGCCAAGTGACCAGCAGCCACTGTGCCTGAGTTCCTCCCCGGCCAGGGAGGGACCCACAGGGCGCAGCAGACCTCTCCTGCCTCACCCGCTGCTCCCCTCAGCAGTGGGTTTCAGTTGATCCGCCTGTTCTGCTCCCCACTCTGTCTCTGGTGGATCCTCTCACCACCCCCACACCTCTGGCCTGTACCCCAGGTCTTGTGTGCATAAATAAATAAATCTTTTTTAAAAAACACCCAAAAACTCGTACTTGGGGCCACTGAGGGGAGAACGAGGCAAATGCCCTCTGTCGAGGCTACTCTCAGCCACCAGAACCCTTAATTTCGAACCGGGAAGAAGAGCGCTGAGCCGTTCCTTTACTTACCCAGCAAGCACGTGCTCGGCGATGACTTATTCGAGTATTTGTCAAGCACGTAGCACACGCTCACATGCTGACCGGCACCCTCTCACGGGGTTAGAGTCTAGCGGGAGAATGTGAATAATAACTAAAACGTAAGAGCAAAGCGACGCAAGAATGAAAATTACTAGACGGCGGCAGGTGCCCAGCTAAACGCGGGAGGGGCTGGAATTCAGCAGAAGTGACGTTCACGTTGATATGGGAGACGAGACCAAGCCGCAACAATTTGACAAGGGATGCCCGAGACGTTTCTCCCGGGGCGTCTTTGCAAGGACCCTCCCTCAAGCAGGGGGTCCCCATGCAGGGGGCACAGGGCCTCTCACCTGTGGGCTCCTGGGTCCCTCTCCGTTCCGGTAGAGAAGTGGGGTGCACAGAAGCGACCACACAGCTTGTGCCTGAGGGTGCCTCAGGCTCCGTCTCAGCCAGGCCTGCGAGGAGGCGAGTCCCTTCTCGGGGCCCGCCGTGGCCTCCCTTCCCTGGACGAAGAGCCGGCCCTCCCCATGGGCGGGCCTCCGGCTGGGGGAGCCACTTGGGTGGTGTCATCAGGTGCAGACCGAGGACCCCGAGTTCCTTGTGCCTCATGATGTCCTCCAAGGTCATCGTGTGTTATCAGTATGGTCACGTGCCATGGGAGCAGGCCACGCGGCCCGGCCTGCGCCAGCCGCAAGGCCCACTGTCCACACCCACGTCCCGGGAGTGGTCACCTTGTCCTGCCGCTGGCCGGCTCTGTGTGGGGGACGGGAAGGAAGGGCTGCGGAAGCACGCCGGGGTGTCTGAGGCTGGAGGGGGCCGACGGGCTTTGTACCCCGCTGCTCCCCAGGTCCGGAAGACCCTGGACGCCACCATGCAGACCCTGCAGGACATGCTGACGGTGGAGGACTTTGACGTCTCCGACGCCTTCCAGCACAGTCGGTCCACGGAGTCCGTGAAGTCGGCCGCGTCCGAGACCTACATGAGCAAGGGCAACATCGCCAAGCGGAGGGCCAACCAGCAGGAGACGGAGATGTTCTACTTCACGGTGAGTGGCATGGGCCTGCCGACCTGCTGGCCGGGGCTTCTGGGAGCGGCCCCCCTGGCGGGAGCCAGCACATCCACATGGGCCTGCCAGCATCTCCTCCACTTACGCTGCCTGCCGTGGCTTTTGCAACACGCGGAAAGTGAGTGGCCAGCAGGGGGCGACTGCACTGCTCTGGGGCTGCCGGGAGGAAAGTGGCCGAGGGCGCTGGTGCAGGCCCCGGAAGCCACTCTCAGGCCGTGCCTGTCCTCGTGCTGAGCTGCCTTTCTCTGGGTGTGGGCTTTGGAAGCAGCGCCCTGGGTGGTGCGAGCACGTGGCTGGCCCTTCCTGCAGAGGCCAGGACTTCTGCCCTTCCCCGGAGCACAGGCACGCAGGCCAAGGACTCTGTAGCAACGCCCCGTGCCTTGTCTTACAGAAGTTTAAAGAATACGTCAACGGCAGCAACCTCATCACCAAGCTGCAGGCCAAGCACGACCTGCTCAAGCAGACCTTGGGCGAAGGTGAGTAGGGGTGGGGGGAGACGTGGAGCTTTGTTGTGGCCCCTCGAGCTGTTTCAACCAGATGTGTGGGGCCCGGTGGAAGGAGGCCACCTGCCTGGCCCGGCCGAGCTGAGAAAGCCGGCCCTGCTCAGATGCTGGTGCAGTGGCTGCAGGGCTTCGTCTGGGTTGTAGGGCGGGCCCGAGGCAAGGTGGCGAGGGGCCTCTGATCGGCAGGGAGTGGGCTCGGACGCGGGGTCCTCGCGGGTGCTCTCGGCAGACACTGTCCCGTGACAGTGCCCCCGGGGGCCGGCCAGGACTCCAGCCCTGCCCGTGGAGGCGAGTTGCCCCTGAGCAGACCGAGGTGGCTCCCGAGCATGGCCAGTTAGGGCGTGGCAGTTCTTGGTCACGGCAGGAAAGGCTCGGCCCCGTGGCCAGGCCAGGTCAGTGCTCGGTCCAGGTGTGTGCAGCTACACGGTGTCGTTTGCACGGCACGACTGCCTCGGGGCACACGTCTTAGTGACGGCTGAGGGAAACCCTAACTGCTCTCAGAACACACGGGCCCTTTCCACCGTTTGGTCCCCAAGCCTTCCCTGGCCTCGCTGACCGTTCCAGCCACTCAGCACCTCTCTGCCTTTGAGACCTCAGCAGGCTCATTCTGCCCCAGGGCCGTTGCATGTGCGGCTCCCCTGCCTGCCACGCCCGCATCTCTGCGTGGTGGCACCTGGAACCCGGTGTGACCCTGCTTGGAGAGGAGTGGACTAGAGTTTGTGGGGCTGCTGGGCCCTGCCTGGAGCACCCTGTTCCTCGCCCGATAGATTCTTGTGTTCTGTGTGGAGAGGGCCGTTGGCGGAAGGACGAGCCTCATCAAAAGGAAAGAAAACGTGGTCCAGGACGCGGGCCCACTGAGAGAGATGAGGGGGTTTCTAACGTGATGACGCCGGCAGCTCCCAAGATGACAGCTTGATGCAGGCCTGGGGTCAGCCAGGCGTCTGCAGGGCGGGGGGACTGGGAGGGACTGAGTGGGGCCGCACGGGGCTGGCTGGCTGGTGGGGCGCGCCACCCCCACTCATCCTCACTGCCCACCGTCCAGGCTGTGCTCGCCACCCTGCCTCCCTGGCCCTCGCCCGCTGGTCTCCATCAGGTGGGTGCCAGGACCTGCAGACGCTTGGCTTTCATTTGTGCACTGTGTGGCATTTGTGATCCACCTGAGACCTCCCTGTGATCCACCTGTGAGATCACCTGTGATCCACCTGAGACCTCCCTGTGATCCACCTGTGAGATCACCTGTGATCCACCTGTGAGACCTCCCTGTGATCCACCTGAGACCTCCCTGTGATCCACCTGTGAGACCTCCCTGTGATCCACCTGTGAGATCACCTGTGATCCACCTGTGAGATCACCTGTGATCCACCTGAGACCTCCCTGTGATCCACCTGTGAGATCACCTGTGATCTGCCTGAGACCTCCCTGTGATCCACCTGTGAGATCACCTGTGATCCGCCTGAGACCTCCCTGTGATCCACCTATGAGATCACCTGTGATCCGCCTGAGACCTCCCTGTGATCCACCTGTGAGACCTCCCTGTGACCCACCTGAGACCTCCCTGTGATCCGCCTGAGACCTCCCTGTGACCCGCCGGAGACCTCCCTGTGACCCACCTGAGACCTCCCTGTGATCCACCTGTG